>OY979718.1:18550281-19150281 GCA_963855995.1 Muricea muricata | reverse complement strand
TCTATATGCTCTATATGCTCTATATGCTCTATATGCTCTATATGCTCTATATGCTCCATATGCTCTACATGCTGTACATGCTCTATATGCTGCATATGCTCTATATGCTCTATATGCCCTATATGCTCTATATGCTCTATATGCTCTATATGCTCTATATGCTCTATATGCTCTATATGCTCTATATGCTCTATATGCTCTATATGCTTTTTATGCTCTACGTGCTCTATATGCCCTATATGCTCTATATGCCCTATATGCTCTATATGCTCTATATGCTCTATATGCTTTATATGCTTTATATGCTCTATATGCTCTGTATGCTCTTAATGCTCTATATGCTCTAGATGCTCTACATGCTCCATATGCTCTATATGGTCTATATGCTCTATATGCGCTATATATGCTCTATATGCTTTACATGCTCTATACCCTCTATATGCTCTGTATGCTCTATATGCTCTATATGCTCTATATCCTCTATATGCTCTATATGCTCTATATGCTCTATATCCTCTAGATGCTCTATATGCTCAATATGCTGTATACGCTCTACACGCTCTATACGCTCTATATATATGCTTTATATGCTCTATATGCTCTATATGCTCTATATGCTCTATATGCTCTATATGCTTTTTATGCTCTACATGGTCTATATGCCCTATATGCTCTACATGCCCTATATGCTCTATATGCTCTATATGCTGTATATGCTTTATATGCTTTATATGCTCTATATGCTGTATATGCTCTATATGCTCTATATGCTCTACATGCTCTACATGCTCTGTATGGTCTGTATGGTCTATATTCTCTATATGCTCTATATGCTCTATATGCTCCATATGCTGTATATGCTGTATATGCTGTATGCTCTATATGCTGTATATGTTCTTTGTGCTGTATATGCTCTATATGCTCTATATGCTTTATATGCTCTATGTTCTCTATATGCTCTATATGCTCGATATGCTCTATATGCTCTTTATGCCCTGTATGGTCTATATTCTCTATGTGCTCTATTTTCTGTATATGCTGTATATGCTCTATATATGTGCTGTATATGCTCTATATGCTCTATATCCTCTATAAGCTCTATATGCTCTATATGCTGTATATGCTCTATGTGCTGTGTATGCTCTATATGCTCTATATGCTCTATATGCTCTATATGCTCTATATGCTCTATATGCTCTATATGCTCTATATGCTCTATATGCTCTATATGCTCTATATGCTCTATAAGCTGTATATGCTTTATATGCTCTATATGCTGTATATGCTGTATATGCTCTATATGTTCTATATGCTCTATTTGCTCTATATGCTCTATATGCTGTATATGCTTTATATGCTCTATACGCTGTATATGCTGTATATGTTCTATGCTTTATATGCTTTATATGCTCTATATGCTCTATATGCTCTATATGCTGTATATGCTCTATATGCTCTTTATGCTCTATATGCTCTATATGCTCTATATGCTGTATATGCTGTATATGCTGTACATGCTGTATATGCCGTATATGCCGTATATGCTCTATATGCCGTATGTGCTCTATATGCCGTAAATGCTCTATATGCTCTATATGCTCTATATGCTCTATATGCTGTATATGCTCTATATGCTCTATATGCTCTATATGCTCTATATGCCCTATATGCTCCATATGCTGTATATGCTCTATATGCTCTATATATGCTCTATATGCTCTATATGCTCCATATGCTGTATACGCTCTATACGCTCTATACGCTTTATATGCTTTATATGCTCTATATGCTCTATATGCTCTATATGCTCTATATGCTCTATATGCTCTATATGCTCTTTATGCTCTAAACGCTCTATATGCTCTATATGCTCTATATGCTCTATATGCTCTATATGCTCTATATGCTCTATATATGCTTTATATGCTCTATATGCTCTATATATGCTCTATATGCTCTATATGCTTTATATGCTTTATATGCTCTATATGCTCTATATGCTCTATATGCTCTATATGCTCTATATGCTTTTTATGCTCTACATGCTCTATATGCCCTATATGCTCTATATGCCCTATATGCTCTATATGCTCTATATGCTCTATATGCTTTATATGCTTTATATGCTCTATATGCTCTGTATGCTCTATATGCTCTATATGCTCTACATGCTCTATATGCTCTATATGCTCTATATTGCCTATATATGCTCTATATGCTCTACATGCTCTATACCCTCTATATGCTCTGTATGCTCTATATGCTCTATATGCTCTATATCCTCTATATGCTCTATATGCTCTATATGCTCTATATCCTCTATATATGCCGTATATGCTCTATATATGCTTTATATGCTCTATATGCTCTATATATGCTCTATATGCTCTATATGCTCTATATGCTCTATATGCTAATTATGCTCTATATGCTCTATATGCTCTATATGCTCTATATGCTCTTTATGCTCTATATATGCTCTATATGCTCTATATCCTCTATATGCTCTATATATGCTCTATATATGCTCTATATGCTCTATATGCTCTATATGCTCTATATGCTCTGTATGGTCTGTATGGTCTATATTCTCTATATGCTCTATATGCTCTATATGCTCCATATGCTGTATATGCTGTATATGCTGTATGCTCTATATGCTGTATATGTGCTATGTGCTGTATATGCTCTATATGCTCTATATGCTCTATATGCTCTATATGCTCTATGTTCTCTATATGCTCTATATGCTCTATATGCTCTATATGCTCTATATGCTCTATATGCTCTGTATGCCCTGTATGGTCTATATTCTCTATGTGCTCTATATGCTGTATATGCTCTATATGCTCTATATATGTGCTGTATGTGCTCTATATGCTCTGTATGCTCTATAAGCTCTATATGCTCTACATGCTCTATATGCTCTATGTGCTGTATATGCTCTATATGCTCTATATGCTCTATATGCTCTATATGCTCTATATGCTCTATATGCTCTATATGCTCTATATGCTCTATATGCTTTATATGCTCTATGTTCTCTATATGCTCTATATGCTCTATATGCTCTATATGCTCTGTATGCCCTGTATGGTCTATATTCTCTATGTGCTATATATGCTGTATATGCTGTATATAATCTATATATGTGCTGTATATTCTCTATATGCTCTATATGCTCTATAAGCTCTATGTGCTCTATATGCTCTATATGCTCTAGGTGCTGTATATGCTCTATATGCTCTATATGCTTTATATGCTCTATGTTCTCTATATGCTCTATATGCTCTAAATGCTCTATATGCTCTGTATGCCCTGTATGGTCTATATTCTCTATATGCTCTATATGCTGTATATGCTCTATATGCTCTATATATGTGCTGTATATGCTCTATATGCTCTGTATGCTCTATAAGCTCTATATGCTCTACATGCTCTATATGCTCTATGTGCTGTATATGCTCTATATGCTCTATATGCTCTATATGCTCTATATGCTCTATATGCTCTATATGCTTTATATGCTCTATGTTCTCTATATGCTCTATATGCTCTATATGCTCTATATGCTCTGTATGCCCTGTATGGTCTATATTCTCTATGTGCTATATATGCTGTATATGCTGTATATAATCTATATATGTGCTGTATATTCTCTATATGCTCTATATGCTCTATAAGCTCTATGTGCTCTATATGCTCTATATGCTCTAGGTGCTGTATATGCTCTATATGCTCTATATGCTCTATATGCTCTATGTGCTGTATATGCTCTATATGCTCTATATGCTCTATATGCTCTATATGCTCTATATGCTCTATATGCTCTATATGCTTTATATGCTCTATATGCTGTATATGCTGTATATGCTCTATATGCTCTATATGCTCTGTGTGCTGTATATGCTCTATATGCTCTATATGCTCTATATGCTCTATATGCTCTATATGTTCTATATTCTCTATATGCTCTATATGCTCTATATGCTGTATATGCTTTATATGCTCTATATGCTGTATATGCTCTATATGCTCTATATGTTCTATATGCTCTATATGCTCTATATGCTCTATATGCTGTATATGCTTTATATGCTCTATACGCTGTATATGCTGTATATGCTCTATGCTTTATATGCTTCATTTGCTCTATATGCTCTATATGCTCTATATGCTGTATATGGTCTATATGCTCTTTACGCTCTATATGCTGTATATGCTGTATATGCTGTATATGCTGTATATGCTGTATATGCTGTATATGCTGTATATGCTGTACATGCTGCATATGCTGTGAATGCTGTACATGCTGTATATGCCGTATATGCCGTATATGCTCTATATGCCGTATGTGCTCTATATGCCGTATATGCTCTATATGCTCTATATGCTCTATATGCTCTATATGCTCTATATGCTCTATATGCCGTATATGCTCTATATGCTCTATTTGCTCTATATCCTCTTTATGCTCTATATATGCTCTATATGCTCTATATCCTCTTTATGCTCTATATATGCTCTATATGCTCTATATGCTCTATATGCTCTTTATGCTCTATATGCTATATATGCTTTGTATGGTCTGTATGGTCTATATTCTCTATATGCTCTATATGCTCTATATGCTGTATATGCTCTATATATGCTCTATATGCTCTATATGCTACATATGCTGTATACGCTCTATACGCTCTATACGCTTTATATGCTTTATATGCTCTATATGCTCTATATGCTCTATATGCTCTATATGCTCTATATGCTCTATATGCTGTATATGCTCTATATGCTCTATATGCTTTATATGCTCTATATGCTGTATATGCTGTATATGCTCTATATGTTCTATATGCTCTATATGCTCTATATGCTCTATAAGCTGTATATGCTTTATATGCTCTATATGCTGTATATGCTGTATATGCTCTATAGGTTCTATATGCTCTATATGCTCTATATGCTCTATAAGCTGTATATGCTTTATATGCTCTATATGCTGTATATGCTCTATATGCTCTATACGGTGTATATGCTGTATATGCTCTATGCTTTATATGCTTTATTTGCTCTATATGCTCTATGTGCTCTATATGCTGTATATGCTCTATGCTTTATATGCTTTATATGCTCTATATGCTCTATATGCTCTATATGCTCTATATATGCTCTATATGCTCTACATGCTCTATACCCTCTATATGCTCTGTTCTCTATATGCTCTATATGCTCTATATCCTCTATATGCTCTATATGCTCTATATGCTCTATATCCTCTACATGCTCTATATGCTCCATATGCTCTACATGCTGTACATGCTCTATATGCTCCATATGCTCTATATGCTCTATATGCCCTATATGCTCTATATGCTCTATATGCTCTATATGCTCTATATGCTCTATATGCTCTATATGCTCTATATGCTTTTTATGCTCTACATGCTCTATATGCCCTATATGCTCTAGATGCCCTATATGCTCTATATGCTCTATATGCTCTATATGCTTTATGTGCTTTATATGCTCTATATGCTCTATATGCTCTATATGCTCTATATGCTCTATATGCTTTATATGCTTTATATGCTCTATATGCTCTATATGCTCTATATGCTCTATATGCTCTACATGCTCTACATGCTCCATATGCTCTATATGCTCTATATGCTTTATATGCTCTATATATGCTCTATATGCTCTACATGCTCTATACCCTCTATATGCTCTGTATGCTCTATATGCTCTATATGCTCTATATCCTCTATATGCTCTATATGCTCTATATGCTCTATATCCTCTATATACTCTATATGCTCCATATGCTCTACATGCTGTACATGCTCTATATGCTCCATATGCTCTATATGCTCTATATGCCCTATATGCTCTATATGCTCTATATGCTCTATATGCTCTATATGCTCTATATGCTCTATATGCTTTTTATGCTCTACATGCTCTATATGCCCTATATGCTTTAGATGCCCTATATGCTCTATATGCTCTATATGCTTTATATGCTTTATATGCTTTATATGCTCTATATGCTCTATATGCTCTATATGCTCTATATGCTCTACATGCTCTACATGCTCCATATGCTCTATATGCTCTATATGCTTTATATCCTGTATATATGCTCTATATGCTCTACATTCTCTATACCCTCTATATGCTCTGTATGCTCTATATGCTCTATATGCTCTATATCCTCTATATGCTCTATATGCTCTATATGCTCTATATCCTCTATATGCTCTATATGCTCAATTTGCTGTATACGCTCTATACGCTCTATACGCTCTATATGCTTTATATGCTCTATATGCTCTATATGCTCTATATGCTCTATATGCTCTATATGCTTTTTATGCTCTACATGCTCTATATGCCCTATATGCTCTACATGCCCTATATGCTCTATATGCTCTATATGCTCTATATGCTTTATATGCTTTATATGCTCTATATGCTCTATATGCTCTATATGCTCTACATGCTCTACATGCTCCATATGCTCTATATGCTCTATATGCTCTATATGCTCTATATATGCTCTATATGCTCTACATGCTCTATACCCTCTATATGCTCTGTATGCTCTATATGCTCTATATGCTCTATATCCTCTATATGCTCTATATGCTCTATATGCTCTATATCCTCTATATGCTCTATATGCTCCATATGCTCTACATGCTGTACATGCTCTATATGCTCCATATGCTCTATATGCTCTATATGCCCTATATGCTCTATATGCTCTATATGCTCTATATGCTCTATATGCTCTATATGCTCTATATGCTCTATATGCTTTTTATGCTCTACATGCTCTATATGCCCTATATGCTCTAGATGCCCTATATGCTCTATATGCTCTATATGCTATATATGCTTTATATGCTTTATATGCTCTATATGCTCTATATGCTCTATATGCTTTATATGCTTTATATGCTCTATATCCTCTATATGCTCTATATATGCTCTATATATGCTCTACATGCTCTACATGCTCCATATGCTCTATATGCTCTATATGCTCTATATGCTCTAAATATGCTCTATATGCTCTACATGCTCTATACCCTCTATATGCTCTGTATGCTCTATATGCTCTATATGCTCTATATCCTCTATATGCTCTATATGCTCTATATGCTCTATATCCTCTATATGCTCTATATGCTCCATATGCTCTACATGCTGTACATGCTCTATATGCTCCATATGCTCTATATGCTCTATATGCCCTATATGCTCTATATGCTCTATATGCTCTATATGCTCTATATGCTCTATATGCTTTTTATGCTCTACATGCTCTATATGCCCTATATGCTCTAGATGCCGTATATGCTCTATATGCTCTATATGCTCTATATGCTTTATATGCTTTATATGCTCTATATGCTCTATATGCTCTATATGCTCTATATGCTCTACATGCTCTACATGCTCCATATGCTCTATATGCTCTATATGCTCTATATGCTCTATATATGCTCTATATGCTCTACATTCTCTATACCCTCTATATGCTCTGTATGCTCTATATGCTCTATATGCTCTATATCCTCTATATGCTCTATATGCTCTATATGCTCTATATCCTCTATATGCTCTATATGCTCCATATGCTCTACATGCTGTACACGCTCTATATGCTCCATATGCTCTATATGCTCTATATGCCCTATATGCTCTATATGCTCTATATGCTGTATATGCTCTATACATGCTCTATATGCTCTATATGCTCCATATGCTGTATACGCTCTATACGCTCTATACGCTCTATATGCTCTATATGCTCTATATCCTCTATATGCTCTATATGCTCCATATGCTCTACATGCTGTACTTTCTCTATATGCTCCATATGCTCTATATGCTCTATACGCCCTATATGCTCTATATGCCCTATATGCTCTATATGCTCTATATGCTCTATATGCTGTATATGCTCTATATATGCTCTATATGCTCTATATGCTCCATATGCTGTATACGCTCTATACGCTCTATACGCTCTATATGCTTTATATTCTCTATATGCTCTATATGCTCTATATGCTCTATATGCTCTATATGCTCTTTATGCTCTACATGCTCTATGTGCTCTATATGCTCTATATGCTCTTTATGCTCTATATGCTCTATATGCTCTATATTCTCTATATATGCTTTATATGCTCTATATGCTCTATATATGCTCTATATGCTCTATATGCTCTATATGCTCTATATGCTATTTATGCTCTATATGCTCTATATGCTCTATATGCTCTATATGCTCTTTATGCTCTATATATGCTCTATATCCTCTATATGCTCTATATATGCTCTATATATGCTCTATATGCTCTATATGCTCTATATGCTCTATATGCTCTGTATGGTCTGTATGGTCTATATTCTCTATATGCTCTATATGCTCTATATGCTCCATATGCTGTATATGCTGTATATGCTGTATTCTCTATATGCTGTATATGTGCTATGTGCTGTATATGCTCTATATGCTCTATATGCTCTATATGCTCTATGTTCTCTATATGCTCTATATGCTCTATATGCTCTATATGCTCTGTATGCCCTGTATGGTCTATATTCTCTATGTGCTCTATATGCTGTATATGCTGTATATGCTCTATATATGTGCTGTATATGCTCTATATGCTCTGTATGCTCTATAAGCTCTATATGCTCTATATGCTCTATATGCTTTATGTGCTGTATATGCTCTATATGCTCTATATGCTCTATATGCTCTATATGCTCTATATGCTCTATATGCTCTATATGCTCTATATGCTCTATATGCTCTATATGCTTTATATGCTCTATGTTCTCTATATGCTCTATATGCTCTATATGCTCTATATGCTCTGTATGCCCTGTATGGTCTATATTCTCTATGTGCTTTATATGCTGTATATGCTGTATATGCTCTATATATGTGCTGTATATTCTCTATATGCTCTATATGCTCTATAAGCTCTATATGCTCTATATGCTCTATATGCTCTATGTGCTGTATATGCTCTATATGCTCTATATGCTTTATATGCTCTATGTTCTCTATATGCTCTATATGCTCTAAATGCTCTATATGCTCTGTATGCCCTGTATGGTCTATATTCTCTATATGCTCTATATGCTCTATATGCTCTATATGCTCTATATGCTCTATGTGCTGTATATGCTCTATATGCTCTATATGCTCTATATGCTCTATATGCTCTATATGCTCTATATGCTCTATATGCTCTATATCCTCTACATGCTCTATATGCTCTATATGCTCTATATCCTCTATATGCTCTATATGCTCCATATGCTCTACATGCTGTACATGCTCTATATGCTCCATATGCTCTATATGCTCTATATGCCCTATATGCTCTATATGCTCTATATGCTCTATATGCTGTATATGCTCTATATATGCTCTATATGCTCTATATGCTCCATATGCTGTATACGCTCTATACGCTCTATACGCTCTATATGCTCTATATGCTCTATATGCTCTATATGCTCTATATGCTCTTTATGCTCTACATGCTCTATATGCTCTATATGCTCTATATGCTCTATATGCTCTATATGCTCTATATCCTTTAGATGCTCTATATGCTCTATATGCTCTATATGCTCTATATGCTTTATATGCTTTATATGCTCTATATGCTCTATATGCTCTATATGCTCTATATGCTCTACATGCTCTACATGCTCCATATGCTCTATATGCTCTATATGCTCTATATGCTCTATATATGCTCTATATGCTCTACATGCTCTATACCCTCTATATGCTCTGTATGCTCTATATGCTCTATATGCTCTATATCCTCTATATGCTCTATATGCTGTATATGCTCTACACATGCTCTATATATGCTCTATATGCTCTATATGCTCTATATGCTCTATATTCTCTGTATGGTCTGTATGGTCTATATTCTCTATATGCTCTATATGCTCCATATGCTGTATATGCTGTATGCTCTATATGCTGTATATGCTGTATATGCTCTATATATGTGCTGTATGTGCTCTATATGCTCTGTATGCTCCATAAGCTCTATTTGCTCTATATGCTCTATATGCTCTATGTGCTGTATATGCTCTATATGCTCTATATGCTCTATATGCTATATATGCTCTATATGCTCTATATGCTCTATATGCTCTATATGCTCTATATGCTTTATATGCTGTATGTTCTCTATATGCTCTATATGCTCTATATGCTCTATATGCTCTGTATGCCCTGTATGGTCTATATTCTCTATGTGCTCTATATGCTGTATATGCTGTATATGCTCTATATATGTGCTGTATATTCTCTATATGCTCTATATGCTCTATAAGCTCTATATGCTCTATATGCTCTACATGCTCTATGTGCTGTATATGCTCTATATGCTCTATATGCTTTATATGCTCTATGTTCTCTATATGCTCTATATGCTCTAAATGCTCTATATGCTCTGTATGCCCTGTATGGTCTATATTCTCTATATGCTCTATATGCTCTATATGCTCTATATGCTCTATATGCTCTATATGCTCTATGTGCTGTATATGCTCTATATGCTCTATATGCTCTATATGCTCTATATGCTCTATATGCTCTATATGCTCTATATGCTTTATATGCTCTATATGCTGTATATGCTGTATATGCTCTATATGCTCTATATGCTCTATGTGCTGTATATGCTCTATATGCTCTATATGCTCTATATTCTCTATATGCTCTATATGTTCTATATTTTCTATATGCTCTATATGCTCTATATGCTGTATATGCTTTATATGCTCTATATGCTGTATATGCTGTATATGCTGTATATGCTCTATATGTTCTATATGCTCAATAAGCTCTATATGCTCTATATGCTGTATATGCTTTATATGCTCTATACGCTGTATATGCTGTATATGCTCTATGCTTTATATGCTTTATATGCTCTATATGCTCTATATGTTCTATATGCTGTATATGCTCTATATGCTCTTTATGCTCTATATGCTGTATATGCTGTATATGCTGTATATGCTGTATATGCTGTATATGCTGTATATGCTGTATATGCTGTATATGCTGTACATGCTGTATATGCTGTATATGCTGTACATGCTGTATATGCCGTATATGCCGTATATGCTCTATATGCCGTATGTGCTCTATATGCCGTATATGCTCTATATGCTCTATATGCTCTATATGCTCTATATGTTCTATATGCTCTATATGCCGTATATGCCGTATATGCTCTATATGCTCTATATGCTCTATATGCTCTTTATGCTCTATATATGCTCTATATGCTCTATATGCTCTATATATGCTCCATATATGCTCTATATGCTCTATATGCTCTATATGCTTTATATGCTATATATGCTCTGTATGGTCTATATTGTATATTGCTCTATATGCTCTATATGCTCTATATGCTCTATATGCTCTATATGCTCTATATGCTCTATATCCTCTATATGCTTTATATGCTCTATATGCTGTATATGCTGTATATGTTCTATATGCTCTATATGCTCTATATGCTCTATATGCTCTATAATCTCTATATGCTCTATATGCTCTATATGCTCTATATACTCTATATGCTCTATAAGCTGTATATGCTTTATATGCTCTATATGCTGTATATGCTGTATATGCTCTATATGTTCTATATGCTCTATTTGCTCTATATGCTCTATATGCTGTATATAATTTATATGCTCTATACGCTGTATATGCTGTATATGCTCTATGCTTTATATGCTTTATATGCTCTATATGCTCTATATGCTCTATATGCTCTATATGCTGTATATGCTCTATGCTTTATATGCTTTATATGCTCTATATGCTCTATATGCTCTATATGCTGTATATGTTGTATATGCTGTATATGCTGTATATGCTGTATATGCTGTACATGCTGTATATGCCGTACATACCGTATATGCTCTATATGCCGTATGTGCTCTATATGCCGTATATGCTCTATATGCTCTATATGCTCTATATGCTCTATATGCTCTATATGCTCTATATGCTCTATATGCTCTATATGCCCTATATGCTCCATATGCTGTATATGCTGTATATGCTCTATATATGCTCTATATGCTCTATATGCTCCATATGCTGTATACGCTCTATACGCTCTATACGCTTTATATGCTTTATATGCTCTATATGCTCTTTATGCTCTATATGCTCTATATGCTCTATATGCTCTATATGCTCTTTATGCTCTATATGCTCTATATGCTCTATATGCTCTATATGCTCTATATGCTCTATATGCTCTATATGCTCTATATGCTCTATATATGCTTTATATGCTCTATATGCTCTATATATGCTCTATATGCTCTATATGCTTTATATGCTTTATATGCTCTATATGCTCTATATGCTCTATATGCTCTATATGCTCTATATGCTCTATATGCTTTTTATGCTCTACATGCTCTATATGCCCTATATGCTCTATATGCCCTATATGCTCTATATGCTCTATATGCTCTATATGCTTTATATGCTTTATATGCTCTATATGCTCTATATGCTCTATATGCTCTATATGCTCTACATGCTCTACATGCTCCATATGCTCTATATGCTCTATATGCTCTATATGCTCTATATATGCTCTATATGCTCTATATGCTCTACATGCTCTATACCCTCTATATGCTCTGTATGCTCTATATGCTCTATATGCTCTATATCCTCTATATGCTCTATATGCTCTATATGCTCTATATCCTCTATATGCTCTATATGCTCCATATGCTCTACATGCTGTACATGCTCTATATGCTGCATATGCTCTATATGCTCTATATGCCCTATATGCTCTATATGCTCTATATGCTCTATATGCTCTATATGCTCTATATGCTCTATATCCTCTATATGCTCTATTTGCTTTTTATGCTCTACATGCTCTATATGCCCTATATGCTCTATATGCCCTATATGCTCTATATGCTCTATATGCTCTATATGCTTTATATGCTTTATATGCTCTATATGCTCTGTATGCTCTATATGCTCTATATGCTCTACATGCTCTACATGCTCCATATGCTCTATATGCTCTATATGCTCTATATGCGCTATATATGCTCTATATGCTCTACATGCTCTATACCCTCTATATGCTCTGTATGCTCTATATGCTCTATATCCTCTATATGCTCTATATGCTCTATATGCTCTATATCCTCTATAGGCTCTATATGCTCAATATGCTGTATACGCTCTATACGCTCTATACGCTCTATATATATGCTTTATATGCTCTATATGCTCTATATGCTCTATATGCTCTATATGCTCTATATGCTTTTTATGCTCTACATGCTCTATATGCCCTATATGCTCTACATGCCCTATATGCTCTATATGCTCTATATGCTCTATATGCTTTATATGCTTTATATGCTCTATATGCTCTATATGCTTTATATGCTCTATATGCTCTACATGCTCTACATGCTCCATATGCTCTATATGCTCTATATGCTCTATATGCTCTATATATGCTCTATATGCTCCACATGCTCTTTACCCTCTATAAGCTCTGTATGCTCTATATGCTCTATATGCTCTATATCCTCTATATGCTCTATATGCTCTATATGCTCTATATGCTCTATATGCTCTATATGCTCCATATGCTCTACATGCTGTACATGCTCTATATGCTCCATATGCTCTATATGCTCTACATGCTCTTTACCCTCTATATGCTCTGTATGCTCTATATGCTCTATATGCTCTATATCCTCTGAATGCTCTATATGCTCTATATGCTTTATATGCTTTATATGCTCTATATGCTCTATATGCTCTATATGCTCTATATGCTCTATATGCTCTATATGCTCTATATGCTTTTTATGCTCTACATGCTCTATATGCCCTATATGCTCTATATGCCCTATATGCTCTATATGCTCTATATGCTCTATATGCTTTATATGCTTTATATGCTCTATATGCTCTATATGCTCTATATGCTCTATATGCTCTATATGCTCTACATGCTCTACATGCTCCATATGCTCTATATTTTCTATATGCTCTATATGCTCTATATATGCTCTATATGCTCTATATGCTCTACATGCTCTATACCCTCTATATGCTCTGTATGCTCTATATGCTCTATATGCTCTATATCCTCTATATGCTCTATATGCTCTATATGCTCTATATGCTCTATATGCTCTATATGCTCCATATGCTCTACATGCTGTACATGCTCTATATGCTGCATATGCTCTATATGCTCTATATGCCCTATATGCTCTATATGCTCTATATGCTCTATATGCTCTATATGCTCTATATGCTCTATATGCTCTATATGCTCTATATGCTGTATATGCTCTATATGCTTTTTATGCTCTACGTGCTCTATATGCCCTATATGCTCTATATGCCCTATATGCTCTATATGCTCTATATGCTCTATATGCTTTATATGCTTTATATGCTCTATATGCTCTGTATGCTCTATATGCTCTATATGCTCTAGATGCTCTACATGCTCCATATGCTCTATATGCTCTATATGCTCTATATGCGCTATATATGCTCTATATGCTTTACATGCTCTATACCCTCTATATGCTCTGTATGCTCTATATGCTCTATATGCTCGATATCCTCTATATGCTCTATATGCTCTATATGCTCTATATCCTCTAGATGCTCTATATGCTCAATATGCTGTATACGCTCTACACGCTCTATACGCTCTATATATATGCTTTATATGCTCTATATGCTCTATATGCTCTATATGCTCTATATGCTCTATATGCTTTTTATGCTCTACATGGTCTATATGCCCTATATGCTCTACATGCCCTATATGCTCTATATGCTCTATATGCTGTATATGCTTTATATGCTTTATATGCTCTATATGCTGTATATGCTCTATATGCTCTATATGCTCTACATGCTCTACATGCTCTGTATGGTCTGTATGGTCTATATTCTCTATATGCTCTATATGCTCTATATGCTCCATATGCTGTATATGCTGTATATGCTGTATGCTCTATATGCTGTATATGTTCTTTGTGCTGTATATGCTCTATATGCTCTATATGCTTTATATGCTCTATGTTCTCTATATGCTCTATATGCTCTATATGCTCTATATGCTCTGTATGCCCTGTATGGTCTATGTTCTCTATGTGCTCTATTTTCTGTATATGCTGTATATGCTCTATATATGTGCTGTATATGCTCTATATGCTCTATATGCTCTATAAGCTCTATATGCTCTATATGCTCTATATGCTCTATGTGCTGTGTATGCTCTATATGCTCTATATGCTCTATATGCTCTATATGCTCTATATGCTCTATATGCTCTATATGCTCTATATGCTCCATATGCTCTACATGCTGTACATGCTCTATATGCTGCATATGCTCTATATGCTCTATATGCCCTATATGCTCTATATGCTCTATATGCTGTATATGCTCTATATGCTCTATATGCTCTATATCCTCTATATGCTCTATTTGCTTTTTATGCTCTACATGCTCTATATGCCCTATATGCTCTATATGCCCTATATGCTCTATATGCTCTATATGCTCTATATGCTTTATATGCTTTATATGCTCTATATGCTCTGTATGCTCTATATGCTCTATATGCTCTACATGCTCTACATGCTCCATATGCTCTATATGCTCTATATGCTCTATATGCGCTATATATGCTCTATATGCTCTACATGCTCTATACCCTCTATATGCTCTGTATGCTCTATATGCTCTATATGCTCTATATCCTCTATATGCTCTATATGCTCTATATGCTCTATATCCTCTATATGCTCTATATGCTCAATATGCTGTATACGCTCTATACGCTCTATACGCTCTATATATATGCTTTATATGCTCTATATGCTCTATATGCTCTATATGCTCTATATGCTCTATATGCTTTTTATGCTGTACATGCTCTATATGCCCTATATGCTCTACATGCCCTATATGCTCTATATGCTCTATATGCTCTATATGCTTTATATGCTTTATATGCTCTATATGCTCTATATGCTTTATATGCTCTATATGCTCTACATGCTCTACATGCTCCATATGCTCTATATGCTCTATATGCTCTATATGCTCTATATATGCTCTATATGCTCCACATGCTCTTTACCCTCTATAAGCTCTGTATGCTCTATATGCTCTATATGCTCTATATCCTCTATATGCTCTATATGCTCTATATGCTCTATATGCTCTATATGCTCTATATGCTCTATATGCTCCATATGCTCTACATGCTGTACATGCTCTATATGCTCCATATGCTCTATATGCTCTACATGCTCTTTACCCTCTATATGCTCTGTATGCTCTATATGCTCTATATGCTGTATATCCTCTATATGCTCTATATGCTCTATATGCTTTATATGCTTTATATGCTCTATATGCTCTATATGCTCTATATTCTCTATATGCTCTATATGCTCTATATGCTTTTTATGCTCTACATGCTCTATATGCCCTATATGCTCTATATGCCCTATATGCTCTATATGCTCTATATGCTCTATATGCTTTATATGCTTTATATGCTCTATATGCTCTATATGCTCTATATGCTCTATATGCTCTATATGCTCTACATGCTCTACATGCTCCATATGCTCTATATTTTCTATATGCTCTATATGCTCTATATATGCTCTATATGCTCTATATGCTCTACATGCTCTATACCCTCTATATGCTCTGTATGCTCTATATGCTCTATATGCTCTATATCCTCTATATGCTCTATATGCTCTATATGCTCTATATGCTCTATATGCTCTATATGCTCCATATGCTCTACATGCTGTACATGCTCTATATGCTGCATATGCTCTATATGCTCTATATGCCCTATATGCTCTATATGCTCTATATGCTCTATATGCTCTATATGCTCTATATGCTCTATATGCTCTATATGCTCTATATGCTCTATATGCTTTTTATGCTCTACGTGCTCTATATGCCCTATATGCTCTATATGCCCTATATGCTCTATATGCTCTATATGCTCTATATGCTTTATATGCTTTATATGCTCTATATGCTCTGTATGCTCTTAATGCTCTATATGCTCTAGATGCTCTACATGCTCCATATGCTCTATATGGTCTATATGCTCTATATGCGCTATATATGCTCTATATGCTTTACATGCTCTATACCCTCTATATGCTCTGTATGCTCTATATGCTCTATATGCTCTATATCCTCTATATGCTCTATATGCTCTATATGCTCTATATCCTCTAGATGCTCTATATGCTCAATATGCTGTATACGCTCTACACGCTCTATACGCTCTATATATATGCTTTATATGCTCTATATGCTCTATATGCTCTATATGCTCTATATGCTCTATATGCTTTTTATGCTCTACATGGTCTATATGCCCTATATGCTCTACATGCCCTATATGCTCTATATGCTCTATATGCTGTATATGCTTTATATGCTTTATATGCTCTATATGCTGTATATGCTCTATATGCTCTATATGCTCTACATGCTCTACATGCTCTGTATGGTCTGTATGGTCTATATTCTCTATATGCTCTATATGCTCTATATGCTCCATATGCTGTATATGCTGTATATGCTGTATGCTCTATATGCTGTATATGTTCTTTGTGCTGTATATGCTCTATATGCTCTATATGCTTTATATGCTCTATGTTCTCTATATGCTCTATATGCTCGATATGCTCTATATGCTCTTTATGCCCTGTATGGTCTATATTCTCTATGTGCTCTATTTTCTGTATATGCTGTATATGCTCTATATATGTGCTGTATATGCTCTATATGCTCTATATCCTCTATAAGCTCTATATGCTCTATATGCTCTATATGCTCTATGTGCTGTGTATGCTCTATATGCTCTATATGCTCTATATGCTCTATATGCTCTATATGCTCTATATGCTCTATATGCTCTATATGCTCTATATGCTCTATATGCTCTATATGCTCTATAAGCTGTATATGCTTTATATGCTCTATATGCTGTATATGCTGTATATGCTCTATATGTTCTATATGCTCTATTTGCTCTATATGCTCTATATGCTGTATATGCTTTATATGCTCTATACGCTGTATATGCTGTATATGTTCTATGCTTTATATGCTTTATATGCTCTATATGCTCTATATGCTCTATATGCTGTATATGCTCTATATGCTCTTTATGCTCTATATGCTCTATATGCTCTATATGCTGTATATGCTGTATATGCTGTACATGCTGTATATGCCGTATATGCCGTATATGCTCTATATGCCGTATGTGCTCTATATGCCGTAAATGCTCTATATGCTCTATATGCTCTATATGCTCTATATGCTGTATATGCTCTATATGCTCTATATGCTCTATATGCTCTATATGCCCTATATGCTCCATATGCTGTATATGCTCTATATGCTCTATATATGCTCTATATGCTCTATATGCTCCATATGCTGTATACGCTCTATACGCTCTATACGCTTTATATGCTTTATATGCTCTATATGCTCTATATGCTCTATATGCTCTATATGCTCTATATGCTCTATATGCTCTTTATGCTCTAAACGCTCTATATGCTCTATATGCTCTATATGCTCTATATGCTCTATATGCTCTATATGCTCTATATATGCTTTATATGCTCTATATGCTCTATATATGCTCTATATGCTCTATATGCTTTATATGCTTTATATGCTCTATATGCTCTATATGCTCTATATGCTCTATATGCTCTATATGCTTTTTATGCTCTACATGCTCTATATGCCCTATATGCTCTATATGCCCTATATGCTCTATATGCTCTATATGCTCTATATGCTTTATATGCTTTATATGCTCTATATGCTCTGTATGCTCTATATGCTCTATATGCTCTACATGCTCTATATGCTCTATATGCTCTATATTGCCTATATATGCTCTATATGCTCTACATGCTCTATACCCTCTATATGCTCTGTATGCTCTATATGCTCTATATGCTCTATATCCTCTATATGCTCTATATGCTCTATATGCTCTATATCCTCTATATATGCCGTATATGCTCTATATATGCTTTATATGCTCTATATGCTCTATATATGCTCTATATGCTCTATATGCTCTATATGCTCTATATGCTAATTATGCTCTATATGCTCTATATGCTCTATATGCTCTATATGCTCTTTATGCTCTATATATGCTCTATATGCTCTATATCCTCTATATGCTCTATATATGCTCTATATATGCTCTATATGCTCTATATGCTCTATATGCTCTATATGCTCTGTATGGTCTGTATGGTCTATATTCTCTATATGCTCTATATGCTCTATATGCTCCATATGCTGTATATGCTGTATATGCTGTATGCTCTATATGCTGTATATGTGCTATGTGCTGTATATGCTCTATATGCTCTATATGCTCTATATGCTCTATATGCTCTATGTTCTCTATATGCTCTATATGCTCTATATGCTCTATATGCTCTATATGCTCTATATGCTCTGTATGCCCTGTATGGTCTATATTCTCTATGTGCTCTATATGCTGTATATGCTCTATATGCTCTATATATGTGCTGTATGTGCTCTATATGCTCTGTATGCTCTATAAGCTCTATATGCTCTACATGCTCTATATGCTCTATGTGCTGTATATGCTCTATATGCTCTATATGCTCTATATGCTCTATATGCTCTATATGCTCTATATGCTCTATATGCTCTATATGCTCTATATGCTTTATATGCTCTATGTTCTCTATATGCTCTATATGCTCTATATGCTCTATATGCTCTGTATGCCCTGTATGGTCTATATTCTCTATGTGCTATATATGCTGTATATGCTGTATATAATCTATATATGTGCTGTATATTCTCTATATGCTCTATATGCTCTATAAGCTCTATGTGCTCTATATGCTCTATATGCTCTAGGTGCTGTATATGCTCTATATGCTCTATATGCTTTATATGCTCTATGTTCTCTATATGCTCTATATGCTCTAAATGCTCTATATGCTCTGTATGCCCTGTATGGTCTATATTCTCTATATGCTCTATATGCTGTATATGCTCTATATGCTCTATATATGTGCTGTATATGCTCTATATGCTCTGTATGCTCTATAAGCTCTATATGCTCTACCTGCTCTATATGCTCTATGTGCTGTATATGCTCTATATGCTCTATATGCTCTATATGCTCTATATGCTCTATATGCTCTATATGCTTTATATGCTCTATGTTCTCTATATGCTCTATATGCTCTATATGCTCTATATGCTCTGTATGCCCTGTATGGTCTATATTCTCTATGTGCTATATATGCTGTATATGCTGTATATAATCTATATATGTGCTGTATATTCTCTATATGCTCTATATGCTCTATAAGCTCTATGTGCTCTATATGCTCTATATGCTCTAGGTGCTGTATATGCTCTATATGCTCTATATGCTCTATATGCTCTATGTGCTGTATATGCTCTATATGCTCTATATGCTCTATATGCTCTATATGCTCTATATGCTCTATATGCTCTATATGCTTTATATGCTCTATATGCTGTATATGCTGTATATGCTCTATATGCTCTATATGCTCTGTGTGCTGTATATGCTCTATATGCTCTATATGCTCTATATGCTCTATATGCTCTATATGTTCTATATTCTCTATATGCTCTATATGCTCTATATGCTGTATATGCTTTATATGCTCTATATGCTGTATATGCTCTATATGCTCTATATGTTCTATATGCTCTATATGCTCTATATGCTCTATATGCTGTATATGCTTTATATGCTCTATACGCTGTATATGCTGTATATGCTCTATGCTTTATATGCTTCATTTGCTCTATATGCTCTATATGCTCTATATGCTGTATATGGTCTATATGCTCTTTACGCTCTATATGCTGTATATGCTGTATATGCTGTATATGCTGTATATGCTGTATATGCTGTATATGCTGTATATGCTGTACATGCTGCATATGCTGTGAATGCTGTACATGCTGTATATGCCGTATATGCCGTATATGCTCTATATGCCGTATGTGCTCTATATGCCGTATATGCTCTATATGCTCTATATGCTCTATATGCTCTATATGCTCTATATGCTCTATATGCCGTATATGCTCTATATGCTCTATTTGCTCTATATCCTCTTTATGCTCTATATATGCTCTATATGCTCTATATCCTCTTTATGCTCTATATATGCTCTATATGCTCTATATGCTCTATATGCTCTTTATGCTCTATATGCTATATATGCTTTGTATGGTCTGTATGGTCTATATTCTCTATATGCTCTATATGCTCTATATGCTGTATATGCTCTATATATGCTCTATATGCTCTATATGCTACATATGCTGTATACGCTCTATACGCTCTATACGCTTTATATGCTTTATATGCTCTATATGCTCTATATGCTCTATATGCTCTATATGCTCTATATGCTCTATATGCTGTATATGCTCTATATGCTCTATATGCTTTATATGCTCTATATGCTGTATATGCTGTATATGCTCTATATGTTCTATATGCTCTATATGCTCTATATGCTCTATAAGCTGTATATGCTTTATATGCTCTATATGCTGTATATGCTGTATATGCTCTATAGGTTCTATATGCTCTATATGCTCTATATGCTCTATAAGCTGTATATGCTTTATATGCTCTATATGCTGTATATGCTCTATATGCTCTATACGGTGTATATGCTGTATATGCTCTATGCTTTATATGCTTTATTTGCTCTATATGCTCTATGTGCTCTATATGCTGTATATGCTCTATGCTTTATATGCTTTATATGCTCTATATGCTCTATATGCTCTATATGCTCTATATATGCTCTATATGCTCTACATGCTCTATACCCTCTATATGCTCTGTTCTCTATATGCTCTATATGCTCTATATCCTCTATATGCTCTATATGCTCAATATGCTGTATACGCTCTATACGCTCTATACGCTCTATATATATGCTTTATATGCTCTATATGCTCTATATGCTCTATATGCTCTATATGCTCTATATGCTTTTTATGCTGTACATGCTCTATATGCCCTATATGCTCTACATGCCCTATATGCTCTATATGCTCTATATGCTCTATATGCTTTATATGCTTTATATGCTCTATATGCTCTATATGCTTTATATGCTCTATATGCTCTACATGCTCTACATGCTCCATATGCTCTATATGCTCTATATGCTCTATATGCTCTATATATGCTCTATATGCTCCACATGCTCTTTACCCTCTATAAGCTCTGTATGCTCTATATGCTCTATATGCTCTATATCCTCTATATGCTCTATATGCTCTATATGCTCTATATGCTCTATATGCTCTATATGCTCTATATGCTCCATATGCTCTACATGCTGTACATGCTCTATATGCTCCATATGCTCTATATGCTCTACATGCTCTTTACCCTCTATATGCTCTGTATGCTCTATATGCTCTATATGCTGTATATCCTCTATATGCTCTATATGCTCTATATGCTTTATATGCTTTATATGCTCTATATGCTCTATATGCTCTATATTCTCTATATGCTCTATATGCTCTATATGCTTTTTATGCTCTACATGCTCTATATGCCCTATATGCTCTATATGCCCTATATGCTCTATATGCTCTATATGCTCTATATGCTTTATATGCTTTATATGCTCTATATGCTCTATATGCTCTATATGCTCTATATGCTCTATATGCTCTACATGCTCTACATGCTCCATATGCTCTATATTTTCTATATGCTCTATATGCTCTATATATGCTCTATATGCTCTATATGCTCTACATGCTCTATACCCTCTATATGCTCTGTATGCTCTATATGCTCTATATGCTCTATATCCTCTATATGCTCTATATGCTCTATATGCTCTATATGCTCTATATGCTCTATATGCTCCATATGCTCTACATGCTGTACATGCTCTATATGCTGCATATGCTCTATATGCTCTATATGCCCTATATGCTCTATATGCTCTATATGCTCTATATGCTCTATATGCTCTATATGCTCTATATGCTCTATATGCTCTATATGCTCTATATGCTTTTTATGCTCTACGTGCTCTATATGCCCTATATGCTCTATATGCCCTATATGCTCTATATGCTCTATATGCTCTATATGCTTTATATGCTTTATATGCTCTATATGCTCTGTATGCTCTTAATGCTCTATATGCTCTAGATGCTCTACATGCTCCATATGCTCTATATGGTCTATATGCTCTATATGCGCTATATATGCTCTATATGCTTTACATGCTCTATACCCTCTATATGCTCTGTATGCTCTATATGCTCTATATGCTCTATATCCTCTATATGCTCTATATGCTCTATATGCTCTATATCCTCTAGATGCTCTATATGCTCAATATGCTGTATACGCTCTACACGCTCTATACGCTCTATATATATGCTTTATATGCTCTATATGCTCTATATGCTCTATATGCTCTATATGCTCTATATGCTTTTTATGCTCTACATGGTCTATATGCCCTATATGCTCTACATGCCCTATATGCTCTATATGCTCTATATGCTGTATATGCTTTATATGCTTTATATGCTCTATATGCTGTATATGCTCTATATGCTCTATATGCTCTACATGCTCTACATGCTCTGTATGGTCTGTATGGTCTATATTCTCTATATGCTCTATATGCTCTATATGCTCCATATGCTGTATATGCTGTATATGCTGTATGCTCTATATGCTGTATATGTTCTTTGTGCTGTATATGCTCTATATGCTCTATATGCTTTATATGCTCTATGTTCTCTATATGCTCTATATGCTCGATATGCTCTATATGCTCTTTATGCCCTGTATGGTCTATATTCTCTATGTGCTCTATTTTCTGTATATGCTGTATATGCTCTATATATGTGCTGTATATGCTCTATATGCTCTATATCCTCTATAAGCTCTATATGCTCTATATGCTCTATATGCTCTATGTGCTGTGTATGCTCTATATGCTCTATATGCTCTATATGCTCTATATGCTCTATATGCTCTATATGCTCTATATGCTCTATATGCTCTATATGCTCTATATGCTCTATATGCTCTATAAGCTGTATATGCTTTATATGCTCTATATGCTGTATATGCTGTATATGCTCTATATGTTCTATATGCTCTATTTGCTCTATATGCTCTATATGCTGTATATGCTTTATATGCTCTATACGCTGTATATGCTGTATATGTTCTATGCTTTATATGCTTTATATGCTCTATATGCTCTATATGCTCTATATGCTGTATATGCTCTATATGCTCTTTATGCTCTATATGCTCTATATGCTCTATATGCTGTATATGCTGTATATGCTGTACATGCTGTATATGCCGTATATGCCGTATATGCTCTATATGCCGTATGTGCTCTATATGCCGTAAATGCTCTATATGCTCTATATGCTCTATATGCTCTATATGCTGTATATGCTCTATATGCTCTATATGCTCTATATGCTCTATATGCCCTATATGCTCCATATGCTGTATATGCTCTATATGCTCTATATATGCTCTATATGCTCTATATGCTCCATATGCTGTATACGCTCTATACGCTCTATACGCTTTATATGCTTTATATGCTCTATATGCTCTATATGCTCTATATGCTCTATATGCTCTATATGCTCTATATGCTCTTTATGCTCTAAACGCTCTATATGCTCTATATGCTCTATATGCTCTATATGCTCTATATGCTCTATATGCTCTATATATGCTTTATATGCTCTATATGCTCTATATATGCTCTATATGCTCTATATGCTTTATATGCTTTATATGCTCTATATGCTCTATATGCTCTATATGCTCTATATGCTCTATATGCTTTTTATGCTCTACATGCTCTATATGCCCTATATGCTCTATATGCCCTATATGCTCTATATGCTCTATATGCTCTATATGCTTTATATGCTTTATATGCTCTATATGCTCTGTATGCTCTATATGCTCTATATGCTCTACATGCTCTATATGCTCTATATGCTCTATATTGCCTATATATGCTCTATATGCTCTACATGCTCTATACCCTCTATATGCTCTGTATGCTCTATATGCTCTATATGCTCTATATCCTCTATATGCTCTATATGCTCTATATGCTCTATATCCTCTATATATGCCGTATATGCTCTATATATGCTTTATATGCTCTATATGCTCTATATATGCTCTATATGCTCTATATGCTCTATATGCTCTATATGCTAATTATGCTCTATATGCTCTATATGCTCTATATGCTCTATATGCTCTTTATGCTCTATATATGCTCTATATGCTCTATATCCTCTATATGCTCTATATATGCTCTATATATGCTCTATATGCTCTATATGCTCTATATGCTCTATATGCTCTGTATGGTCTGTATGGTCTATATTCTCTATATGCTCTATATGCTCTATATGCTCCATATGCTGTATATGCTGTATATGCTGTATGCTCTATATGCTGTATATGTGCTATGTGCTGTATATGCTCTATATGCTCTATATGCTCTATATGCTCTATATGCTCTATGTTCTCTATATGCTCTATATGCTCTATATGCTCTATATGCTCTATATGCTCTATATGCTCTGTATGCCCTGTATGGTCTATATTCTCTATGTGCTCTATATGCTGTATATGCTCTATATGCTCTATATATGTGCTGTATGTGCTCTATATGCTCTGTATGCTCTATAAGCTCTATATGCTCTACATGCTCTATATGCTCTATGTGCTGTATATGCTCTATATGCTCTATATGCTCTATATGCTCTATATGCTCTATATGCTCTATATGCTCTATATGCTCTATATGCTCTATATGCTTTATATGCTCTATGTTCTCTATATGCTCTATATGCTCTATATGCTCTATATGCTCTGTATGCCCTGTATGGTCTATATTCTCTATGTGCTATATATGCTGTATATGCTGTATATAATCTATATATGTGCTGTATATTCTCTATATGCTCTATATGCTCTATAAGCTCTATGTGCTCTATATGCTCTATATGCTCTAGGTGCTGTATATGCTCTATATGCTCTATATGCTTTATATGCTCTATGTTCTCTATATGCTCTATATGCTCTAAATGCTCTATATGCTCTGTATGCCCTGTATGGTCTATATTCTCTATATGCTCTATATGCTGTATATGCTCTATATGCTCTATATATGTGCTGTATATGCTCTATATGCTCTGTATGCTCTATAAGCTCTATATGCTCTACCTGCTCTATATGCTCTATGTGCTGTATATGCTCTATATGCTCTATATGCTCTATATGCTCTATATGCTCTATATGCTCTATATGCTTTATATGCTCTATGTTCTCTATATGCTCTATATGCTCTATATGCTCTATATGCTCTGTATGCCCTGTATGGTCTATATTCTCTATGTGCTATATATGCTGTATATGCTGTATATAATCTATATATGTGCTGTATATTCTCTATATGCTCTATATGCTCTATAAGCTCTATGTGCTCTATATGCTCTATATGCTCTAGGTGCTGTATATGCTCTATATGCTCTATATGCTCTATATGCTCTATGTGCTGTATATGCTCTATATGCTCTATATGCTCTATATGCTCTATATGCTCTATATGCTCTATATGCTCTATATGCTTTATATGCTCTATATGCTGTATATGCTGTATATGCTCTATATGCTCTATATGCTCTGTGTGCTGTATATGCTCTATATGCTCTATATGCTCTATATGCTCTATATGCTCTATATGTTCTATATTCTCTATATGCTCTATATGCTCTATATGCTGTATATGCTTTATATGCTCTATATGCTGTATATGCTCTATATGCTCTATATGTTCTATATGCTCTATATGCTCTATATGCTCTATATGCTGTATATGCTTTATATGCTCTATACGCTGTATATGCTGTATATGCTCTATGCTTTATATGCTTCATTTGCTCTATATGCTCTATATGCTCTATATGCTGTATATGGTCTATATGCTCTTTACGCTCTATATGCTGTATATGCTGTATATGCTGTATATGCTGTATATGCTGTATATGCTGTATATGCTGTATATGCTGTACATGCTGCATATGCTGTGAATGCTGTACATGCTGTATATGCCGTATATGCCGTATATGCTCTATATGCCGTATGTGCTCTATATGCCGTATATGCTCTATATGCTCTATATGCTCTATATGCTCTATATGCTCTATATGCTCTATATGCCGTATATGCTCTATATGCTCTATTTGCTCTATATCCTCTTTATGCTCTATATATGCTCTATATGCTCTATATCCTCTTTATGCTCTATATATGCTCTATATGCTCTATATGCTCTATATGCTCTTTATGCTCTATATGCTATATATGCTTTGTATGGTCTGTATGGTCTATATTCTCTATATGCTCTATATGCTCTATATGCTGTATATGCTCTATATATGCTCTATATGCTCTATATGCTACATATGCTGTATACGCTCTATACGCTCTATACGCTTTATATGCTTTATATGCTCTATATGCTCTATATGCTCTATATGCTCTATATGCTCTATATGCTCTATATGCTGTATATGCTCTATATGCTCTATATGCTTTATATGCTCTATATGCTGTATATGCTGTATATGCTCTATATGTTCTATATGCTCTATATGCTCTATATGCTCTATAAGCTGTATATGCTTTATATGCTCTATATGCTGTATATGCTGTATATGCTCTATAGGTTCTATATGCTCTATATGCTCTATATGCTCTATAAGCTGTATATGCTTTATATGCTCTATATGCTGTATATGCTCTATATGCTCTATACGGTGTATATGCTGTATATGCTCTATGCTTTATATGCTTTATTTGCTCTATATGCTCTATGTGCTCTATATGCTGTATATGCTCTATGCTTTATATGCTTTATATGCTCTATATGCTCTATATGCTCTATATGCTCTATATATGCTCTATATGCTCTACATGCTCTATACCCTCTATATGCTCTGTTCTCTATATGCTCTATATGCTCTATATCCTCTATATGCTCTATATGCTCTATATGCTCTATATCCTCTACATGCTCTATATGCTCCATATGCTCTACATGCTGTACATGCTCTATATGCTCCATATGCTCTATATGCTCTATATGCCCTATATGCTCTATATGCTCTATATGCTCTATATGCTCTATATGCTCTATATGCTCTATATGCTCTATATGCTTTTTATGCTCTACATGCTCTATATGCCCTATATGCTCTAGATGCCCTATATGCTCTATATGCTCTATATGCTCTATATGCTTTATGTGCTTTATATGCTCTATATGCTCTATATGCTCTATATGCTCTATATGCTCTATATGCTTTATATGCTTTATATGCTCTATATGCTCTATATGCTCTATATGCTCTATATGCTCTACATGCTCTACATGCTCCATATGCTCTATATGCTCTATATGCTTTATATGCTCTATATATGCTCTATATGCTCTACATGCTCTATACCCTCTATATGCTCTGTATGCTCTATATGCTCTATATGCTCTATATCCTCTATATGCTCTATATGCTCTATATGCTCTATATCCTCTATATACTCTATATGCTCCATATGCTCTACATGCTGTACATGCTCTATATGCTCCATATGCTCTATATGCTCTATATGCCCTATATGCTCTATATGCTCTATATGCTCTATATGCTCTATATGCTCTATATGCTCTATATGCTTTTTATGCTCTACATGCTCTATATGCCCTATATGCTTTAGATGCCCTATATGCTCTATATGCTCTATATGCTTTATATGCTTTATATGCTTTATATGCTCTATATGCTCTATATGCTCTATATGCTCTATATGCTCTACATGCTCTACATGCTCCATATGCTCTATATGCTCTATATGCTTTATATCCTGTATATATGCTCTATATGCTCTACATTCTCTATACCCTCTATATGCTCTGTATGCTCTATATGCTCTATATGCTCTATATCCTCTATATGCTCTATATGCTCTATATGCTCTATATCCTCTATATGCTCTATATGCTCAATATGCTGTATACGCTCTATACGCTCTATACGCTCTATATGCTTTATATGCTCTATATGCTCTATATGCTCTATATGCTCTATATGCTCTATATGCTTTTTATGCTCTACATGCTCTATATGCCCTATATGCTCTACATGCCCTATATGCTCTATATGCTCTATATGCTCTATATGCTTTATATGCTTTATATGCTCTATATGCTCTATATGCTCTATATGCTCTACATGCTCTACATGCTCCATATGCTCTATATGCTCTATATGCTCTATATGCTCTATATATGCTCTATATGCTCTACATGCTCTATACCCTCTATATGCTCTGTATGCTCTATATGCTCTATATGCTCTATATCCTCTATATGCTCTATATGCTCTATATGCTCTATATCCTCTATATGCTCTATATGCTCCATATGCTCTACATGCTGTACATGCTCTATATGCTCCATATGCTCTATATGCTCTATATGCCCTATATGCTCTATATGCTCTATATGCTCTATATGCTCTATATGCTCTATATGCTCTATATGCTCTATATGCTTTTTATGCTCTACATGCTCTATATGCCCTATATGCTCTAGATGCCCTATATGCTCTATATGCTCTATATGCTATATATGCTTTATATGCTTTATATGCTCTATATGCTCTATATGCTCTATATGCTTTATATGCTTTATATGCTCTATATCCTCTATATGCTCTATATATGCTCTATATATGCTCTACATGCTCTACATGCTCCATATGCTCTATATGCTCTATATGCTCTATATGCTCTAAATATGCTCTATATGCTCTACATGCTCTATACCCTCTATATGCTCTGTATGCTCTATATGCTCTATATGCTCTATATCCTCTATATGCTCTATATGCTCTATATGCTCTATATCCTCTATATGCTCTATATGCTCCATATGCTCTACATGCTGTACATGCTCTATATGCTCCATATGCTCTATATGCTCTATATGCCCTATATGCTCTATATGCTCTATATGCTCTATATGCTCTATATGCTCTATATGCTTTTTATGCTCTACATGCTCTATATGCCCTATATGCTCTAGATGCCGTATATGCTCTATATGCTCTATATGCTCTATATGCTTTATATGCTTTATATGCTCTATATGCTCTATATGCTCTATATGCTCTATATGCTCTACATGCTCTACATGCTCCATATGCTCTATATGCTCTATATGCTCTATATGCTCTATATATGCTCTATATGCTCTACATTCTCTATACCCTCTATATGCTCTGTATGCTCTATATGCTCTATATGCTCTATATCCTCTATATGCTCTATATGCTCTATATGCTCTATATCCTCTATATGCTCTATATGCTCCATATGCTCTACATGCTGTACATGCTCTATATGCTCCATATGCTCTATATGCTCTATATGCCCTATATGCTCTATATGCTCTATATGCTGTATATGCTCTATACATGCTCTATATGCTCTATATGCTCCATATGCTGTATACGCTCTATACGCTCTATACGCTCTATATGCTCTATATGCTCTATATCCTCTATATGCTCTATATGCTCCATATGCTCTACATGCTGTACTTTCTCTATATGCTCCATATGCTCTATATGCTCTATACGCCCTATATGCTCTATATGCCCTATATGCTCTATATGCTCTATATGCTCTATATGCTGTATATGCTCTATATATGCTCTATATGCTCTATATGCTCCATATGCTGTATACGCTCTATACGCTCTATACGCTCTATATGCTTTATATTCTCTATATGCTCTATATGCTCTATATGCTCTATATGCTCTATATGCTCTTTATGCTCTACATGCTCTATGTGCTCTATATGCTCTATATGCTCTTTATGCTCTATATGCTCTATATGCTCTATATTCTCTATATATGCTTTATATGCTCTATATGCTCTATATATGCTCTATATGCTCTATATGCTCTATATGCTCTATATGCTATTTATGCTCTATATGCTCTATATGCTCTATATGCTCTATATGCTCTTTATGCTCTATATATGCTCTATATCCTCTATATGCTCTATATATGCTCTATATATGCTCTATATGCTCTATATGCTCTATATGCTCTATATGCTCTGTATGGTCTGTATGGTCTATATTCTCTATATGCTCTATATGCTCTATATGCTCCATATGCTGTATATGCTGTATATGCTGTATTCTCTATATGCTGTATATGTGCTATGTGCTGTATATGCTCTATATGCTCTATATGCTCTATATGCTCTATGTTCTCTATATGCTCTATATGCTCTATATGCTCTATATGCTCTGTATGCCCTGTATGGTCTATATTCTCTATGTGCTCTATATGCTGTATATGCTGTATATGCTCTATATATGTGCTGTATATGCTCTATATGCTCTGTATGCTCTATAAGCTCTATATGCTCTATATGCTCTATATGCTTTATGTGCTGTATATGCTCTATATGCTCTATATGCTCTATATGCTCTATATGCTCTATATGCTCTATATGCTCTATATGCTCTATATGCTCTATATGCTCTATATGCTTTATATGCTCTATGTTCTCTATATGCTCTATATGCTCTATATGCTCTATATGCTCTGTATGCCCTGTATGGTCTATATTCTCTATGTGCTTTATATGCTGTTTATGCTGTATATGCTCTATATATGTGCTGTATATTCTCTATATGCTCTATATGCTCTATAAGCTCTATATGCTCTATATGCTCTATATGCTCTATGTGCTGTATATGCTCTATATGCTCTATATGCTTTATATGCTCTATGTTCTCTATATGCTCTATATGCTCTAAATGCTCTATATGCTCTGTATGCCCTGTATGGTCTATATTCTCTATATGCTCTATATGCTCTATATGCTCTATATGCTCTATATGCTCTATGTGCTGTATATGCTCTATATGCTCTATATGCTCTATATGCTCTATATGCTCTATATGCTCTATATGCTCTATATGCTTTATATGCTCTATATGCTGTATATGCTGTATATGCTCTATATGCTCTATATGCTCTATGTGCTGTATATGCTCTGTATGCTCTATATGCTCTATATGCTCTATATGCTCTATATGTTCTATATTCTCTATATGCTCTATATGCTCTATATGCTGTATATGCTTTATATGCTCTATATGCTGTATATGCTCTAAATGCTCTATATGTTCTATATGCTCTATATGCTCTATATGCTCTATATGCTGTATATGCTTCATATGCTCTATACGCTGTATATGCTGTATATGCTCTATGCTTTATATGCTTTATTTGCTCTATATGCTCTATATGCTCTATATGCTGTATTTGGTCTATATGCTCTTTATGCTCTATATGCTGTATATGCTGTATATGCTGTATATGCTGTATATGCTGTATATGCTGTACATGCTGTATATGCCGTATATGCCGTATATGCTCTATATGCCGTATGTGCTCTATATGCCGTATATGCTCTATATGCTCTATATGCTCTATATGCTCTATATGCTCTATATGCTCTATATGCTCTATATGCCGTATATGCTGTATATGCTCTATATGCTCTATATGCTCTTTATGCTCTATATATGCTCTATATGCTCTATATGCTCTATATATGCTCTATATATGCTCTATATGCTCTATATGCTCTATATGCTCTATATGCTCTACATGCTCTATACCCTCTTTATGCTCTGTATGCTCTATATGCTTTATATGCTCTATATCCTCTATGTGCTCTATATGCTCCATATGCTCTATATGCTCTATATCCTCTATATGCTCCATATGCTCTACATTCTGTACATGCTCTATATGCTCCATATGCTCTATATGCTCTATATGCCCTATATGCTCTATATGCTCTATATGCTCTATATGCTCTATATGCTCTATATGCTTTATATGCTCTTTATGCTTTTTATTCTCTACATGCTCTATATGCCCTATATGCTCGATATGCCCTATATGCTCTATATGCTCTATATGCTCTATATGCTTTATATGCTTTATATGCTCTATATGCTCTTTATGCTCTATATGCTCTATATGCTCTACATGCTCTACATGCTCCATATGCTCTATATGCTCTATATGCTTTATATACTTTATATGCTTTATATGCTCTATATGCTCTATATGCTCTATATGCTCTATATGCTCTATATGCTCTATATGCTTTTTATGCTCTACATGCTCTATATGCCCTATATGCTCTACATGCCCTATATGCTCTATATGCTCTATATGCTCTATATGCTCTATATGCTATATATGCTTTGTATGGTCTGTATGGTCTATATTCTCTATATGCTCTATATGCTCTATATGCTGTATATGCTCTATATATGCTCTATATGCTCTATATGCTACATATGCTGTATACGCTCTATACGCTGTATACGCTTTATATGCTTTATATGCTCTATATGCTCTATATGCTCTATATGCTCTATATGCTCTATATGCTCTATATGCTCTATATGCTCTATATGCTCTATATGCTTTATATGCTCTATATGCTGTATATGCTGTATATGCTCTATATGTTCTATATGCTCTATATGCTCTATATGCTCTATAAGCTGTATATGCTTTTTATGCTCTATATGCTGCATATGCTGTATATGCTCTATATGTTCTATATGCTCTATTTCCTCTATATGCTCTATATGCTGTATATGCTTTATATGCTCTATACGCTGTATATGCTGTATATGCTCTATGCTTTATATGCTTTATATGCTCTATATGCTCTATGTGCTCTATATGCTGTATATGCTCTATGCTTTATATGCTTTATATGCTCTATATGCTCTATATGCTCTATATGCTCTACATGCTGTATATGCTGTATATTCTCTTTATGCTCTATATGCTGTATATGCTGTATATGCTGTATATGCTGTATATGCTGTATATGCTGTATATGCTGTATATGCTGTATATGCTGTATTTTCCGTATATGCCGTATATATGCCGTATATGCTCTATATGCCGTATGTGCTCTATATGCCGTATATGCTCTATATGCTCTATATGCTCTATATGCTCTATATGCCCTATATGCTCTATATGCTCTATATGCTCTATATGCTTTATATGCTTTATATGCTCTATATGCTCTATATTCTCTATATGCTCTATATGCTCTATATATGCTCTATATGCTCTACATTCTCTATACCCTCTATATGCTCTGTATGCTCTATATGCTCTATATGCTCTATATCCTCTATATGCTCTATATGCTCTATATGCTCGATATGCTCTATATCATCTATATGCTCTATATGCTCCATATGCTCTACATGCTGTACATGCTCTATATGCTCCACATGCTCTATATGCTCTATATGCCCTATATGCTCTATATGCTCTATATGCTGTACATGCTCTATACATGCTCTATATGCTCTATATGCTCCATATGCTGTATACGCTCTATACGCTCTATACGCTCTATATGCTTTATATGCTCTATATGCTCTATATGCTCTATATGCTCTATATGCTCTAAATGCTCTATATGCTCTGTATGCCCTGTATGGTCTATATTCTCTATATGCTCTATATGCTCTATATGCTCTATATGCTCTATATGCTCTATGTGCTGTATATGCTCTATATGCTCTATATGCTCTATATGCTCTATATGCTCTATATGCTCTATATGCTCTATATGCTTTATATGCTCTATATGCTGTATATGCTGTATATGCTCTATATGCTCTATATGCTCTATGTGCTGTATATGCTCTGTATGCTCTATATGCTCTATATGCTCTATATGCTCTATATGTTCTATATTCTCTATATGCTCTATATGCTCTATATGCTGTATATGCTTTATATGCTCTATATGCTGTATATGCTCTAAATGCTCTATATGTTCTATATGCTCTATATGCTCTATATGCTCTATATGCTGTATATGCTTCATATGCTCTATACGCTGTATATGCTGTATATGCTCTATGCTTTATATGCTTTATTTGCTCTATATGCTCTATATGCTCTATATGCTGTATTTGGTCTATATGCTCTTTATGCTCTATATGCTGTATATGCTGTATATGCTGTATATGCTGTATATGCTGTATATGCTGTACATGCTGTATATGCTGTATATGCTGTATATGCTGTATTTTCCGTATATGCCGTATATATGCCGTATATGCTCTATATGCCGTATGTGCTCTATATGCCGTATATGCTCTATATGCTGTATATGCTGTATATGCTGTATATGCTGTATATGCTGTATATGCTGTATATGCTGTATATGCTGTATATGCTGTATATGCTGTATTTTCCGTATATGCCGTATATATGCCGTATATGCTCTATATGCCGTATGTGCTCTATATGCCGTATATGCTCTATATGCTCTATATGCTCTATATGCTCTATATGCCCTATATGCTCTATATGCTCTATATGCTCTATATGCTCTATATGCTCTATATGCTCTATATGCTTTTTATGCTCTACATGCTCTATATGCCCTATATGCTCTACATGCCCTATATGCTCTATATGCTCTATATGCTCTATATGCTTTATATGCTTTATATGCTCTATATGCTCTATATGCTCTATATGCTCTATATGCTCTACATGCTCTACATGCTCCATATGCTCTATATGCTCTATATGCTTTATATGCTTTATATGCTCTATATGCTCTATATGCTCTATATGCTCTATATGCTCTATATGCTCTATATATGCTTTATATGCTCTATATGCTCTATATATGCTCTATATGCTCTATATGCTTTGTATGCTTTATATGCTCTATATGCTCTATATGCTCTATATGCTCTATATGCTCTATATGCTCTATATGCTTTTTATGCTCTACATGCTCTATATGCCCTATATGCTCTATATGCCCTATATGCTCTATATGCTCTATATGCTCTATATGCTTTATATGCTTTATATGCTCTATATGCTCTATATGCTCTATATGCTCTATATGCTCTACATGCTCTACATGCTCCATATGCTCTATATGCTCTATATGCTCTATATGCTCTATATATGCTCTATATGCTCTATATGCTCTACATGCTCTATACCCTCTATATGCTCTGTATGCTCTATATGCTCTATATGCTCTATATCCTCTATATGCTCTATATGCTCTATATGCTCTATATCCTCTATATGCTCTATATGCTCCATATGCTCTACATGCTGTACATGCTCTATATGCTGCATATGCTCTATATGCTCTATATGCCCTATATGCTCTATATGCTCTATATGCTCTATATGCTCTATATGCTCTATATGCTCTATATCCTCTATATGCTCTATTTGCTTTTTATGCTCTACATGCTCTATATGCCCTATATGCTCTATATGCCCTATATGCTCTATATGCTCTATATGCTCTATATGCTTTATATGCTTTATATGCTCTATATGCTCTGTATGCTCTATATGCTCTATATGCTCTACATGCTCTACATGCTCCATATGCTCTATATGCTCTATATGCTCTATATGCGCTATATATGCTCTATATGCTCTACATGCTCTATACCCTCTATATGCTCTGTATGCTCTATATGCTCTATATGCTCTATATCCTCTATATGCTCTATATGCTCTATATGCTCTATATCCTCTATATGCTCTATATGCTCAATATGCTGTATACGGTCTATACGCTCTATACGCTCTATATATATGCTTTATATGCTCTATATGCTCTATATGCTCTATATGCTCTATATGCTCTATATGCTTTTTATGCTCTACATGCTCTATATGCCCTTTATGCTCTACATGCCCTATATGCTCTATATGCTCTATATGCTCTATATGCTTTATATGCTTTATATGCTCTATATGCTCTATATGCTCTATATGCTCTATATGCTCTACATGCTCTACATGCTCCATATGCTCTATATGCTCTATATGCTCTATATGCTCTATATATGCTCTATATGCTCCACATGCTCTTTACCCTCTATAAGCTCTGTATGCTCTATATGCTCTATTTGCTCTATATCCTCTATATGCTCTATATGCTCTATATGCTCTATATGCTCTATATGCTCTATATGCTCCATATGCTCTACATGCTGTACATGCTCTATATGCTCCATATGCTCTATATGCTCTACATGCTCTTTACCCTCTATATGCTCTGTATGCTCTATATGATCTATATGCTCTATATCCTCTATATGCTCTATATGCTCTATATGCTTTATATGCTTTATATGCTCTATATGCTCTATATGCTCTATATGCTCTATATGCTCTATATGCTCTATATGCTTTTTATGCTCTACATGCTCTATATGCCCTATATGCTCTATATGCCCATTTGCTCTATATGCTCTATATGCTCTATATGCTTTATATGCTTTATATGCTCTATATGCTCTATATGCTCTATATGCTCTATATGCTCTATATGCTCTACATGCTCTACATGCTCCATATGCTCTATATTTTCTATATGCTCTATATGCTCTATATATATGCTCTATATGCTCTATATGCTCTACATGCTCTATACCCTCTATATGCTCTGTATGCTCTATATGCTCTATATGCTCTATATCCTCTATATGCTCTATATGCTCTATATGCTCTATATGCTCTATATGCTCTATATGCTCCATATGCTCTACATGCTGTACATGCTCTATATGCTGCATATGCTCTATATGCTCTATATGCCCTATATGCTCTATATGCTCTATATGCTCTATATGCTCTATATGCTCTATATGCTCTATATGCTCTATATGCTCTATATGCTCTATATGCTTTTTATGCTCTACGTGCTCTATATGCCCTATATGCTCTATATGCCCTATATGCTCTATATGCTCTATATGCTCTATATGCTTTATATGCTTTATATGCTCTATATGCTCTGTATGCTCTATATGCTCTATATGCTCTAGATGCTCTACATGCTCCATATGCTCTATATGCTCTATATGCTCTATATGCGGTATATATGCTCTATATGCTTTACATGCTCTATACCCTCTATATGCTCTGTATGCTCTATATGCTCTATATGCTCTATATCCTCTATATGCTCTATATGCTCTATATGCTCTATATCCTCTATATGCTCTATATGCTCAATATGCTGTATACGCTCTACACGCTCTATACGCTCTATATATATGCTTTATATGCTCTATATGCTCTATATGCTCTATATGCTCTATATGCTCTATATGCTTTTTATGCTCTACATGCTCTATATGCCCTATATGCTCTACATGCCCTATATGCTCTATATGCTTTATATGCTGTATATGCTTTATATGCTTTATATGCTCTATATGCTGTATATGCTCTATATGCTCTATATGCTCTACATGCTCTACATGCTCTGTATGGTCTGTATGGTCTATATTCTCTATATGCTCTATATGCTCTATATGCTCCATATGCTGTATATGCTGTATATGCTGTATGCTCTATATGCTGTATATGTTCTATGTGCTGTATATGCTCTATATGCTCTATATGCTTTATATGCTCTATGTTCTCTATATGCTCTATATGCTCTATATGCTCTATATGCTCTGTATGCCCTGTATGGTCTATATTCTCTATGTGCTCTATTTTCTGTATATGCTGTATATGCTCTATATATGTGCTGTATATGCTCTATATGCTCTATATGCTCTATAAGCTCTATATGCTCTATATGCTCTATATGCTCTATGTGCTGTGTATGCTCTATATGCTCTATATGCTCTATATGCTCTATATGCTCTATATGCTCTATATGCTCTATATGCTCTATATGCTCTATATGCTCTATATGCTCTATATGCTCTATATGCTCTATAAGCTGTATATGCTTTATATGCTCTATATGCTGTATATGCTGTATATGCTCTATATGATCTATATGCTCTATTTGCTCTATATGCTCTATATGCTGTATATGCTTTATATGCTCTATACGCTGTATATGCTGTATATGTTCTATGCTTTATATGCTTTATATGCTCTATATGCTCTATATGCTCTATATGCTTTATATGCTCTATATGCTCTTTATGCTCTATATGCTCTATATGCTCTATATGCTGTATATGCTGTATATGCTGTATATGCTGTATATGCTGTATATGCTGTACATGCTGTATATGCCGTATATGCCGTATATGCTCTATATGCCGTATGTGCTCTATATGCCGTAAATGCTCTATATGCTCTATATGCTCTATATGCTCTATATGCTCTATATGCTCTATATGCTCTATATGCTCTATATGCTCTATATGCCCTATATGCTCCATATGCTGTATATGCTCTATATGCTCTATATACGCTCTATATGCTCTATATGCTCCATATGCTGTATACGCTCTATACGCTCTATACGCTTTATATGCTTTATATGCTCTATATGCTCTATATGCTCTATATGCTCTATATGCTCTATATGCTCTATATGCTCTATATGCTCTATATGCTCTATATGCTCTATATGCTCTATAAGCTGTATATGCTTTATATGCTCTATATGCTGTATATGCTGTATATGCTCTATATGTTCTATATGCTCTATTTGCTCTATATGCTCTATATGCTGTATATGCTTTATATGCTCTATACGCTGTATATGCTGTATATGTTCTATGCTTTATATGCTTTATATGCTCTATATGCTCTATATGCTCTATATGCTGTATATGCTCTATATGCTCTTTATGCTCTATATGCTCTATATGCTCTATATGCTGTATATGCTGTATATGCTGTATATGCTGTATATGCTGTATATGCTGTACATGCTGTATATGCCGTATATGCCGTATATGCTCTATATGCCGTATGTGCTCTATATGCCGTAAATGCTCTATATGCTCTATATGCTCTATATGCTCTATATGCTCTATATGCTCTATATGCTCTATATGCTCTATATGCTCTATATGCCCTATATGCTCCATATGCTGTATATGCTCTATATGCTCTATATATGCTCTATATGCTCTATATGCTCCATATGCTGTATACGCTCTATACGCTCTATACGCTTTATATGCTTTATATGCTCTATATGCTCTATATGCTCTATATGCTCTATATGCTCTATATGCTCTATATGCTCTTTATGCTCTATACGCTCTATATGCTCTATATGCTCTATATGCTCTATATGCTCTATATGCTCTATATGCTCTATATATGCTTTATATGCTCTATATGCTCTATATATGCTCTATATGCTCTATATGCTTTATATGCTTTATATGCTCTATATGCTCTATATGCTCTATATGCTCTATATGCTCTATATGCTTTTTATGCTCTACATGCTCTATATGCCCTATATGCTCTATATGCCCTATATGCTCTATATGCTCTATATGCTCTATTTGCTTTATATGCTTTATATGCTCTATATGCTCTGTATGCTCTATATGCTCTATATGCTCTACATGCTCTATATGCTCTATATGCTCTATATGCGCTATATATGCTCTACATGGTCTACATGCTCTATACCCTCTATATGCTCTGTATGCTCTATATGCTCTATATGCTCTATATCCTCTATATGCTCTATATGCTCTATATGCTCTATATCCTCTATATATGCCGTATATGCTCTATATATGCTTTATATGCTCTATATGCTCTATATATGCTCTATATGCTCTATATGCTCTATATGCTCTATATGCTAATTATGCTCTATATGCTCTATATGCTCTATATGCTCTATATGCTCTTTATGCTCTATATATGCTCTATATGCTCTATATCCTCTATATGCTCTATATATGCTCTATATATGCTCTATATGCTCTATATGCTCTATATGCTCTATATGCTCTGTATGGTCTGTATGGTCTATATTCTCTATATGCTCTATATGCTCTATATGCTCCATATGCTGTATATGCTGTATATGCTGTATGCTCTATATGCTGTATATGTGCTATGTGCTGTATATGCTCTATATGCTCTATATGCTCTATATGCTCTATATGCTCTATGTTCTCTATATGCTCTATATGCTCTATATGCTCTATATGCTCTGTATGCCCTGTATGGTCTATATTTTCTATGTGCTCTATATGCTGTATATGCTCTATATGCTCTATATATGTGCTGTATATGCTCTATATGCTCTGTATGCTCTATAAGCTCTATATGCTCTACATGCTCTATATGCTCTATGTGCTGTATATGCTCTATATGCTCTATATGCTCTATATGCTCTATATGCTCTATATGCTCTATATGCTCTATATGCTCTATATGCTCTATATGCTTTATATGCTCTATGTTCTCTATATGCTCTATATGCTCTATATGCTCTATATGCTCTGTATGCCCTGTATGGTCTATATTCTCTATGTGCTATATATGCTGTATATGCTGTATATAATCTATATATGTGCTGTATATTCTCTATATGCTCTATATCCTCTATAAGCTCTATGTGCTCTATATGCTCTATATGCTCTAGGTGCTGTATATGCTCTATATGCTCTATATGCTTTATATGCTCTATGTTCTCTATATGCTCTATATGCTCCAAATGCTCTATATGCTCTGTATGCCCTGTATGGTCTATATTCTCTATATGCTCTATATGCTCTATATGCTCTATATGCTCTATATGCTCTATGTGCTGTATATGCTCTATATGCTCTATATGCTCTATATGCTCTAAATGCTCTATATGCTCTATATGCTCTATATGCTTTATATGCTCTATATGCTGTATATGCTGTATATGCTCTATATGCTCTATATGCTCTGTGTGCTGTATATGCTCTATATGCTCTATATGCTCTATATGCTCTATATGCTCTATATGTTCTATATTCTCTATATGCTCTATATGCTCTATATGCTGTATATGCTTTATATGCTCTATATGCTGTATATGCTCTATATGCTCTATATGTTCTATATGCTCTATATGCTCTATATGCTCTATATGCTGTATATGCTTTATATGCTCTATACGCTGTATATGCTGTATATGCTCTATGCTTTATATGCTTCATTTGCTCTATATGCTCTATATGCTCTATATGCTGTATATGGTCTATATGCTCTTTACGCTCTATATGCTGTATATGCTGTATATGCTGTATATGCTGTATATGCTGTATATGCTGTATATGCTGTATATGCTGTACATGCTGCATATGCTGTGAATGCTGTACATGCTGTATATGCCGTATATGCCGTATATGCTCTATATCCCGTATGTGCTCTATATGCCGTATATGCTCTATATGCTCTATATGCTCTATATGCTCTATATGCTCTATATGCTCTATATGCCGTATATGCTCTATATGGTCTATATGCTCTATATCCTCTTTATGCTCTATATATGCTCTATATGCTCTATATCCTCTATATGCTCTATATATGCTCTATATATGCTCTATATGCTCTATATGCTCTATATGCTCTGTATGGTCTGTATGGTCTATATTCTCTATATGCTCTATATGCTCTATATGCTCCATATGCTGTATATGCTGTATATGCTGTATGCTCTATATGCTGTATATGTGCTATGTGCTGTATATGCTCTATATGCTCTATATGCTCTATATGCTCTATATGCTCTATGTTCTCTATATGCTCTATATGCTCTATATGCTCTATATGCTCTGTATGCCCTGTATGGTCTATATTCTCTATGTGCTCTATATGCTGTATATGCTCTATATGCTCTATATATGTGCTGTATATGCTCTATATGCTCTGTATGCTCTATAAGCTCTATATGCTCTACATGCTCTATATGCTCTATGTGCTGTATATGCTCTATATGCTCTATATGCTCTATATGCTCTATATGCTCTATATGCTCTATATGCTCTATATGCTCTATATGCTCTATATGCTTTATATGCTCTATGTTCTCTATATGCTCTATATGCTCTATATGCTCTATATGCTCTGTATGCCCTGTATGGTCTATATTCTGTATGTGCTATATATGCTGTATATGCTGTATATAATCTATATATGTGCTGTATATTCTCTATATGCTCTATATCCTCTATAAGCTCTATGTGCTCTATATGCTCTATATGCTCTAGGTGCTGTATATGCTCTATATGCTCTATATGCTTTATATGCTCTATGTTCTCTATATGCTCTATATGCTCCAAATGCTCTATATGCTCTGTATGCCCTGTATGGTCTATATTCTCTATATGCTCTATATGCTCTATATGCTCTATATGCTCTATATGCTCTATGTGCTGTATATGCTCTATATGCTCTATATGCTCTGTGTGCTGTATATGCTCTATATGCTCTATATGCTCTATATGCTCTATATGCTCTATATGCTCTATATGTTCTATATTCTCTATATGCTCTATATGCTCTATATGCTGTATATGCTTTATATGCTCTATATGCTGTATATGCTCTATATGCTCTATATGTTCTATATGCTCTATATGCTCTATATGCTCTATATGCTGTATATGCTTTATATGCTCTATACGCTGTATATGCTGTATATGCTCTATGCTTTATATGCTTCATTTGCTCTATATGCTCTATATGCTCTATATGCTGTATATGGTCTATATGCTCTTTACGCTCTATATGCTGTATATGCTGTATATGCTGTATATGCTGTATATGCTGTATATGCTGTATATGCTGTATATGCTGTACATGCTGCATATGCTGTGAATGCTGTACATGGTGTATATGCCGTATATGCCGTATATGCTCTATATGCCGTATGTGCTCTATATGCCGTATATGCTCTATATGCTCTATATGCTCTATATGCTCTATATGCTCTATATGCTCTATATGCCGTATATGCTCTATATGCTCTATATGCTCTATATCCTCTTTATGCTCTATATATGCTCTATATGCTCTATATGCTCTATATATGCTCCATATATGCTCTATATGCTCTATATGCTCTATATGCTCTATATGCTCTATATGCTATATATGCTTTGTATGGTCTGTATGGTCTATATTCTCTATATGCTCTATATGCTCTATATGCTGTATATGCTCTATATATGCTCTATATGCTCTATATGCTACATATGCTGTATACGCTCTATACGCTCTATACGCTTTATATGCTTTATATGCTCTATATGCTCTATATGCTCTATATGCTCTATATGCTCTATATGCTCTATATGCTGTATATGCTCTATATGCTCTATATGCTTTATATGCTCTATATGCTGTATATGCTGTATATGCTCTATATGTTCTATATGCTCTATATGCTCTATATGCTCTATAAGCTGTATATGCTTTATATGCTCTATATGCTGTATATGCTGTATATGCTCTATAGGTTCTATATGCTCTATATGCTCTATATGCTCTATAAGCTGTATATGCTTTATATGCTCTATATGCTGTATATCCTCTATATGCTCTATACGGTGTATATGCTGTATATGCTCTATGCTTTATATGCTTTATTTGCTCTATATGCTCTATGTGCTCTATATGCTGTATATGCTCTATGCTTTATATGCTTTATATGCTCTATATGCTCTATATGCTCTATATGCTCTATATATGCTCTATATGCTCTACATGCTCTATACCCTCTATATGTTCTGTATGCTCTATATGCTCTATATCCTCTATATGCTCTATATGCTCTATATGCTCTATATCCTCTACATGCTCTATATGCTCCATATGCTCTACATGCTGTACATGCTCTATATGCTCCATATGCTCTATATGCTCTATATGCCCTATATGCTCTATATGCTCTATATGCTCTATATGCTCTATATGCTCTATATGCTCTATATGCTCTATATGCTTTTTATGCTCTACATGCTCTATATGCCCTATATGCTCTAGATGCCCTATATGCTCTATATGCTCTATATGCTCTATATGCTTTATATGCTTTATATGCTCTATATGCTCTATATGCTCTATATGCTCTATATGCTCTATATGCTTTATATGCTTTATATGCTCTATATGCTCTATATGCTCTATATGCTCTATATGCTCTACATGCTCTACATGCTCCATATGCTCTATATGCTCTATATGCTCTATATGCTCTATATATGCTCTATATGCTCTACATGCTCTATACCCTCTATATGCTCTGTATGCTCTATATGCTCTATATGCTCTATATCCTCTATATGCTCTATATGCTCTATATGCTCTATATCCTCTATATACTCTATATGCTCCATATGCTCTACATGCTGTACATGCTCTATATGCTCCATATGCTCTATATGCTCTATATGCCCTATATGCTCTATATGCTCTATATGCTCTATATGCTCTATATGCTCTATATGCTCTATATGCTCTATATGCTTTTTATGCTCTACATGCTCTATATGCCCTATATGCTTTAGATGCCCTATATGCTCTATATGCTCTATATACTTTATATGCTTTATATGCTTTATATGCTCTATATGCTCTATATGCTCTATATGCTCTATATGCTCTACATGCTCTACATGCTCCATATGCTCTATATGCTCTATATGCTCTATATCCTGTATATATGCTCTATATGCTCTACATTCTCTATACCCTCTATATGCTCTGTATGCTCTATATGCTCTATATGCTCTATATCCTCTATATGCTCTATGTGCTCTATATGCTCTATATCCTCTATATGCTCTATATGCTCAATATGCTGTATACGCTCTATACGCTCTATACGCTCTATATGCTTTATATGCTCTATATGCTCTATATGCTCTATATGCTCTATATGCTCTATATGCTTTTTATGCTCTACATGCTCTATATGCCCTATATGCTCTACATGCCCTATATGCTCTATATGCTCTATATGCTCTATATGCTTTATATGCTTTATATGCTCTATATGCTCTATATGCTCTATATGCTCTACATGCTCTACATGCTCCATATGCTCTATATGCTCTATATGCTCTATATGCTCTATATATGCTCTATATGCTCTACATGCTCTATACCCTCTATATGCTCTGTATGCTCTATATGCTCTATATGCTCTATATCCTCTATATGCTCTATATGCTCTATATGCTCTATATCCTCTATGTGCTCTATATGCTCCATATGCTCTACATGCTGTACATGCTCTATATGCTCCATATGCTCTATATGCTCTATATGCCCTATATGCTCTATATGCTCTATATGCTCTATATGCTCTATATGCTCTATATGCTCTATATGCTCTATATGCTTTTTATGCTCTACATGCTCTATATGCCCTATATGCTCTAGATGCCCTATATGCTCTATATGCTCTATATGCTCTATATGCTTTATATGCTTTATATGCTCTATATGCTCTATATGCTCTATATGCTCTATATGCTCTATATGCTTTATATGCTTTATATGCTCTATATCCTCTATATGCTCTATATATGCTCTATATATGCTCTACATGCTCTACATGCTCCATATGCTCTATATGCTCTATATGCTCTATATGCTCTAAATATGCTCTATATGCTCTACATGCTCTATACCCTCTATATGCTCTGTATGCTCTATATGCTCTATATGCTCTATATCCTCTATATGCTCTATATGCTCTATAAGCTCTATATCCTCTATATGCTCTATATGCTCCATATGCTCTACATGCTGTACATGCTCTATATGCTCCATATGCTCTATATGCTCTATATGCCCTATATGCTCTATATGCTCTATATGCTCTATATGCTCTATATGCTCTATATGCTTTTTATGCTCTACATGGTCTATATGCCCTATATGCTTCATATGCTCTATATGCTCTATATGCTCTATATGCTCTATATGCTCTACATGCTCTACATGCTCCATATGCTCTATATGCTCTATATGCTCTATATGCTCTATATATGCTCTATATCCTCTACATTCTCTATACCCTCTATATTCTCTGTATGCTCTATATGCTCTATATGCTCTATATCCTCTATATGCTCTATATGCTCTATATGCTCTATATCCTCTATATGCTCTATATGCTCCATATGCTCTACATGCTGTACATGCTCTATATGCTCCATATGCTCTATATGCTCTATATGCCCTATATGCTCTATATGCTCTATATGCTCTATATGCTCTATATGCTCTATATGCTTTTTATGTTCTACATGCTCTATATGCCCTATATGCTCTATATGCTTTATATGCTCTATATGCTCTATATGCTCTATATGCTTTATATGCTTTATATGCTCTATCTGCTTTATATGCTCTATATGCTCTATATGCTCTACATGCTCTACATGCTCCATATGCTCTATATGCTCTATATGCTCTATATGCTCTATATATGCTCTACATGCTCTACATGCTCCATATGCTCTATATGCTCTATATGCTCTATATGCTCTAAATATGCTCTATATGCTCTACATTCTCTATACAATCTATATGCTCTGTATGCTCTATATGCTCTATATGCTCTATATTCTCTATATGCTCTATATGCTCTATATGCTCTATATCCTCTATATGCGCTATATGCTCCATATGCTCTACATGCTGTACATGCTCTATATGCTCCATATGCTCTATATGCTCTATATGCCCTATATGCTCTATATGCTCTATATGCTCTATATACTCTATATGCTCTATATGCTTTTTATGCTCTACATGCTCTATATGCCCTATATGCTCTAGATGCCCTATATGCTCTATATGCTCTATATGCTCTATATGCTTTATATGCTTTATATGCTCTATATGCTCTATATGCTCTATATGCTCTATATGCTCTATATGGTTTATATGCTCTATATGCTTTTTATTCTCTACTTGCTCTATATGCCCTATATGCTCGATATGCCCTATATGCTCTATATGCTCTATATGCTCTATATGCTTTATATGCTTTATATGCTCTATATGCTCTTTATGCTCTATATGCTCTATATGCTCTACATGCTCTACATGCTCCATATGCTCTATATGCTCTATATGCTTCATATGCTTTATATGCTTTATATGCCCTATATGCTCTATATGCTCTATATGCTCTATATGCTTTATATGCTTTATATGCTCTATATGCTCTATATGCTCTATATGCTCTATATGCTCTACATGCTCTACATGCTCCATATGCTCTATTTGCTCTATATGCTTTATATGCTTTATATGCTTTATATGCTCTATATGCTCTATATGCTCTATATGCTCTATATGCCCTATATGCTCTATATGCTCTATATGCTCTATATGCTCTATATGCTCTATATGCTTTTTATGCTCTACATGCTCTATATGCCCTATATGCTTCATATGCTCTATATGCTCTATATGCTCTATATGCTCTATATGCTCTACATGCTCTACATGCTCCATATGCTCTATATGCTCTATATGCTCTATATGCTCTATATATGCTCTATATCCTCTACATTCTCTATACCCTCTATATTCTCTGTATGCTCTATATGCTCTATATGCTCTATATCCTCTATATGCTCTATATGCTCTATATGCTCTATATCCTCTATATGCTCTATATGCTCCATATGCTCTACATGCTGTACATGCTCTATATGCTCCATATGCTCTATATGCTCTATATGCCCTATATGCTCTATATGCTCTATATGCTCTATATGCTCTATATGCTCTATATGCTTTTTATGTTCTACATGCTCTATATGCCCTATATGCTCTATATGCTTTATATGCTCTATATGCTCTATATGCTCTATATGCTTTATATGCTTTATATGCTCTATCTGCTTTATATGCTCTATATGCTCTATATGCTCTACATGCTCTACATGCTCCATATGCTCTATATGCTCTATATGCTCTATATGCTCTATATATGCTCTACATGCTCTACATGCTCCATATGCTCTATATGCTCTATACGCTCTATATGCTCTATATGCTCTATATGCTCTATATGCTCTATATGCTCTATATGCTCTATATATGCTTTATATGCTCTATATGCTCTATATATGCTCTATATGCTCTATATGCTTTATATGCTTTATATGCTCTATATGCTCTATATGCTCTATATGCTCTATATGCTCTATATGCTTTTTATGCTCTACATGCTCTATATGCCCTATATGCTCTATATGCCCTATATGCTCTATATGCTCTATATGCTCTATTTGCTTTATATGCTTTATATGCTCTATATGCTCTGTATGCTCTATATGCTCTATATGCTCTACATGCTCTATATGCTCTATATGCTCTATATGCGCTATATATGCTCTACATGGTCTACATGCTCTATACCCTCTATATGCTCTGTATGCTCTATATGCTCTATATGCTCTATATCCTCTATATGCTCTATATGCTCTATATGCTCTATATCCTCTATATATGCCGTATATGCTCTATATATGCTTTATATGCTCTATATGCTCTATATATGCTCTATATGCTCTATATGCTCTATATGCTCTATATGCTAATTATGCTCTATATGCTCTATATGCTCTATATGCTCTATATGCTCTTTATGCTCTATATATGCTCTATATGCTCTATATCCTCTATATGCTCTATATATGCTCTATATATGCTCTATATGCTCTATATGCTCTATATGCTCTATATGCTCTGTATGGTCTGTATGGTCTATATTCTCTATATGCTCTATATGCTCTATATGCTCCATATGCTGTATATGCTGTATATGCTGTATGCTCTATATGCTGTATATGTTCTATGTGCTGTATATGCTCTATATGCTCTATATGCTCTATATGCTCTATATGCTCTATGTTCTCTATATGCTCTATATGCTCTATATGCTCTATATGCTCTGTATGCCCTGTATGGTCTATATTTTCTATGTGCTCTATATGCTGTATATGCTCTATATGCTCTATATATGTGCTGTATATGCTCTATATGCTCTGTATGCTCTATAAGCTCTATATGCTCTACATGCTCTATATGCTCTATGTGCTGTATATGCTCTATATGCTCTATATGCTCTATATGCTCTATATGCTCTATATGCTCTATATGCTCTATATGCTCTATATGCTCTATATGCTTTATATGCTCTATGTTCTCTATATGCTCTATATGCTCTATATGCTCTATATGCTCTGTATGCCCTGTATGGTCTATATTCTCTATGTGCTATATATGCTGTATATGCTGTATATAATCTATATATGTGCTGTATATTCTCTATATGCTCTATATCCTCTATAAGCTCTATGTGCTCTATATGCTCTATATGCTCTAGGTGCTGTATATGCTCTATATGCTCTATATGCTTTATATGCTCTATGTTCTCTATATGCTCTATATGCTCCAAATGCTCTATATGCTCTGTATGCCCTGTATGGTCTATATTCTCTATATGCTCTATATGCTCTATATGCTCTATATGCTCTATATGCTCTATGTGCTGTATATGCTCTATATGCTCTATATGCTCTATATGCTCTATATGCTCTATATGCTCTATATGCTCTATATGCTTTATATGCTCTATATGCTGTATATGCTGTATATGCTCTATATGCTCTATATGCTCTGTGTGCTGTATATGCTCTATATGCTCTATATGCTCTATATGCTCTATATGCTCTATATGTTCTATATTCTCTATATGCTCTATATGCTCTATATGCTGTATATGCTTTATATGCTCTATATGCTGTATATGCTCTATATGCTCTATATGTTCTATATGCTCTATATGCTCTATATGCTCTATATGCTGTATATGCTTTATATGCTCTATACGCTGTATATGCTGTATATGCTCTATGCTTTATATGCTTCATTTGCTCTATATGCTCTATATGCTCTATATGCTGTATATGGTCTATATGCTCTTTACGCTCTATATGCTGTATATGCTGTATATGCTGTATATGCTGTATATGCTGTATATGCTGTATATGCTGTATATGCTGTACATGCTGCATATGCTGTGAATGCTGTACATGGTGTATATGCCGTATATGCCGTATATGCTCTATATGCCGTATGTGCTCTATATGCCGTATATGCTCTATATGCTCTATATGCTCTATATGCTCTATATGCTCTATATGCTCTATATGCCGTATATGCTCTATATGCTCTATATGCTCTATATCCTCTTTATGCTCTATATATGCTCTATATGCTCTATATGCTCTATATATGCTCCATATATGCTCTATATGCTCTATATGCTCTATATGCTCTATATGCTCTATATGCTATATATGCTTTGTATGGTCTGTATGGTCTATATTCTCTATATGCTCTATATGCTCTATATGCTGTATATGCTCTATATATGCTCTATATGCTCTATATGCTACATATGCTGTATACGCTCTATACGCTCTATACGCTTTATATGCTTTATATGCTCTATATGCTCTATATGCTCTATATGCTCTATATGCTCTATATGCTCTATATGCTGTATATGCTCTATATGCTCTATATGCTTTATATGCTCTATATGCTGTATATGCTGTATATGCTCTATATGTTCTATATGCTCTATATGCTCTATATGCTCTATAAGCTGTATATGCTTTATATGCTCTATATGCTGTATATGCTGTATATGCTCTATAGGTTCTATATGCTCTATATGCTCTATATGCTCTATAAGCTGTATATGCTTTATATGCTCTATATGCTGTATATCCTCTATATGCTCTATACGGTGTATATGCTGTATATGCTCTATGCTTTATATGCTTTATTTGCTCTATATGCTCTATGTGCTCTATATGCTGTATATGCTCTATGCTTTATATGCTTTATATGCTCTATATGCTCTATATGCTCTATATGCTCTATATATGCTCTATATGCTCTACATGCTCTATACCCTCTATATGTTCTGTATGCTCTATATGCTCTATATCCTCTATATGCTCTATATGCTCTATATGCTCTATATCCTCTACATGCTCTATATGCTCCATATGCTCTACATGCTGTACATGCTCTATATGCTCCATATGCTCTATATGCTCTATATGCCCTATATGCTCTATATGCTCTATATGCTCTATATGCTCTATATGCTCTATATGCTCTATATGCTCTATATGCTTTTTATGCTCTACATGCTCTATATGCCCTATATGCTCTAGATGCCCTATATGCTCTATATGCTCTATATGCTCTATATGCTTTATATGCTTTATATGCTCTATATGCTCTATATGCTCTATATGCTCTATATGCTCTATATGCTTTATATGCTTTATATGCTCTATATGCTCTATATGCTCTATATGCTCTATATGCTCTACATGCTCTACATGCTCCATATGCTCTATATGCTCTATATGCTCTATATGCTCTATATATGCTCTATATGCTCTACATGCTCTATACCCTCTATATGCTCTGTATGCTCTATATGCTCTATATGCTCTATATCCTCTATATGCTCTATATGCTCTATATGCTCTATATCCTCTATATACTCTATATGCTCCATATGCTCTACATGCTGTACATGCTCTATATGCTCCATATGCTCTATATGCTCTATATGCCCTATATGCTCTATATGCTCTATATGCTCTATATGCTCTATATGCTCTATATGCTCTATATGCTCTATATGCTTTTTATGCTCTACATGCTCTATATGCCCTATATGCTTTAGATGCCCTATATGCTCTATATGCTCTATATACTTTATATGCTTTATATGCTTTATATGCTCTATATGCTCTATATGCTCTATATGCTCTATATGCTCTACATGCTCTACATGCTCCATATGCTCTATATGCTCTATATGCTCTATATCCTGTATATATGCTCTATATGCTCTACATTCTCTATACCCTCTATATGCTCTGTATGCTCTATATGCTCTATATGCTCTATATCCTCTATATGCTCTATGTGCTCTATATGCTCTATATCCTCTATATGCTCTATATGCTCAATATGCTGTATACGCTCTATACGCTCTATACGCTCTATATGCTTTATATGCTCTATATGCTCTATATGCTCTATATGCTCTATATGCTCTATATGCTTTTTATGCTCTACATGCTCTATATGCCCTATATGCTCTACATGCCCTATATGCTCTATATGCTCTATATGCTCTATATGCTTTATATGCTTTATATGCTCTATATGCTCTATATGCTCTATATGCTCTACATGCTCTACATGCTCCATATGCTCTATATGCTCTATATGCTCTATATGCTCTATATATGCTCTATATGCTCTACATGCTCTATACCCTCTATATGCTCTGTATGCTCTATATGCTCTATATGCTCTATATCCTCTATATGCTCTATATGCTCTATATGCTCTATATCCTCTATGTGCTCTATATGCTCCATATGCTCTACATGCTGTACATGCTCTATATGCTCCATATGCTCTATATGCTCTATATGCCCTATATGCTCTATATGCTCTATATGCTCTATATGCTCTATATGCTCTATATGCTCTATATGCTCTATATGCTTTTTATGCTCTACATGCTCTATATGCCCTATATGCTCTAGATGCCCTATATGCTCTATATGCTCTATATGCTCTATATGCTTTATATGCTTTATATGCTCTATATGCTCTATATGCTCTATATGCTCTATATGCTCTATATGCTTTATATGCTTTATATGCTCTATATCCTCTATATGCTCTATATATGCTCTATGTATGCTCTACATGCTCTACATGCTCCATATGCTCTATATGCTCTATATGCTCTATATGCTCTAAATATGCTCTATATGCTCTACATGCTCTATACCCTCTATATGCTCTGTATGCTCTATATGCTCTATATGCTCTATATCCTCTATATGCTCTATATGCTCTATAAGCTCTATATCCTCTATATGCTCTATATGCTCCATATGCTCTACATGCTGTACATGCTCTATATGCTCCATATGCTCTATATGCTCTATATGCCCTATATGCTCTATATGCTCTATATGCTCTATATGCTCTATATGCTCTATATGCTTTTTATGCTCTACATGCTCTATATGCCCTATATGCTTCATATGCTCTATATGCTCTATATGCTCTATATGCTCTATATGCTCTATATGCTCTACATGCTCTACATGCTCCATATGCTCTATATGCTCTATATGCTCTATATGCTCTATATATGCTCTATATCCTCTACATTCTCTATACCCTCTATATTCTCTGTATGCTCTATATGCTCTATATGCTCTATATCCTCTATATGCTCTATATGCTCTATATGCTCTATATCCTCTATATGCTCTATATGCTCCATATGCTCTACATGCTGTACATGCTCTATATGCTCCATATGCTCTATATGCTCTATATGCCCTATATGCTCTATATGCTCTATATGCTCTATATGCTCTATATGCTCTATATGCTTTTTATGTTCTACATGCTCTATATGCCCTATATGCTCTATATGCTTTATATGCTCTATATGCTCTATATGCTCTATATGCTTTATATGCTTTATATGCTCTATCTGCTTTATATGCTCTATATGCTCTATATGCTCTACATGCTCTACATGCTCCATATGCTCTATATGCTCTATATGCTCTATATGCTCTATATATGCTCTACATGCTCTACATGCTCCATATGCTCTATATGCTCTATATGCTCTATATGCTCTAAATATGCTCTATATGCTCTACATTCTCTATACAATCTATATGCTCTGTATGCTCTATATGCTCTATATGCTCTATATTCTCTATATGCTCTATATGCTCTATATGCTCTATATCCTCTATATGCGCTATATGCTCCATATGCTCTACATGCTGTACATGCTCTATATGCTCCATATGCTCTATATGCTCTATATGCCCTATATGCTCTATATGCTCTATATGCTCTATATACTCTATATGCTCTATATGCTTTATATGCTCTACATGCTCTATATGCCCTATATGCTCTAGATGCCCTATATGCTCTATATGCTCTATATGCTCTATATGCTTTATATGCTTTATATGCTCTATATGCTCTATATGCTCTATATGCTCTATATGCTCTATATGGTTTATATGCTCTATATGCTTTTTATTCTCTACTTGCTCTATATGCCCTATATGCTCGATATGCCCTATATGCTCTATATGCTCTATATGCTCTATATGCTTTATATGCTTTATATGCTCTATATGCTCTTTATGCTCTATATGCTCTATATGCTCTACATGCTCTACATGCTCCATATGCTCTATATGCTCTATATGCTTTATATGCTTTATATGCTTTATATGCCCTATATGCTCTATATGCTCTATATGCTCTATATGCTTTATATGCTTTATATGCTCTATATGCTCTATATGCTCTATATGCTCTATATGCTCTACATGCTCTACATGCTCCATATGCTCTATTTGCTCTATATGCTTTACATGCTTTATATGCTTTATATGCTCTATATGCTCTATATGCTCTATATGCTCTATATGCCCTATATGCTCTATATGCTCTATATGCTCTATATGCTCTATATGCTCTATATGCTTTTTATGCTCTACATGCTCTATATGCCCTATATGCTTCATATGCTCTATATGCTCTATATGCTCTATATGCTCTATATGCTCTACATGCTCTACATGCTCCATATGCTCTATATGCTCTATATGCTCTATATGCTCTATATATGCTCTATATCCTCTACATTCTCTATACCCTCTATATTCTCTGTATGCTCTATATGCTCTATATGCTCTATATCCTCTATATGCTCTATATGCTCTATATGCTCTATATCCTCTATATGCTCTATATGCTCCATATGCTCTACATGCTGTACATGCTCTATATGCTCCATATGCTCTATATGCTCTATATGCCCTATATGCTCTATATGCTCTATATGCTCTATATGCTCTATATGCTCTATATGCTTTTTATGTTCTACATGCTCTATATGCCCTATATGCTCTATATGCTTTATATGCTCTATATGCTCTATATGCTCTATATGCTTTATATGCTTTATATGCTCTATCTGCTTTATATGCTCTATATGCTCTATATGCTCTACATGCTCTACATGCTCCATATGCTCTATATGCTCTATATGCTCTATATGCTCTATATATGCTCTACATGCTCTACATGCTCCATATGCTCTATATGCTCTATATGCTCTATATGCTCTAAATATGCTCTATATGCTCTACATTCTCTATACAATCTATATGCTCTGTATGCTCTATATGCTCTAGATGCTCTATATTCTCTATATGCTCTATATGCTCTATATGCTCTATATCCTCTATATGCGCTATATGCTCCATATGCTCTACATGCTGTACATGCTCTAAATGCTCCATATGCTCTATATGCTCTATATGCCCTATATGCTCTATATGCTCTATATGCTCTATATACTCTATATGCTCTATATGCTTTTTATGCTCTACATGCTCTATATGCCCTATATGCTCTAGATGCCCTATATGCTCTATATGCTCTATATGCTCTATATGCTTTATATGCTTTATATGCTCTATATGCTCTATATGCTCTATATGCTCTATATGCTCTATATGGTTTATATGCTCTATATGCTTTTTATTCTCTACTTGCTCTATATGCCCTATATGCTCGATATGCCCTATATGCTCTATATGCTCTATATGCTCTATATGCTTTATATGCTTTATATGCTCTATATGCTCTTTATGCTCTATATGCTCTATATGCTCTACATGCTCTACATGCTCCATATGCTCTATATGCTCTATATGCTTTATATGCTTTATATGCTTTATATGCCCTATATGCTCTATATGCTCTATATGCTCTATATGCTTTATATGCTTTATATGCTCTATATGCTCTATATGCTCTATATGCTCTATATGCTCTACATGCTCTACATGCTCCATATGCTCTATATGCTCTATATGCTTTATATGCTTTATATGCTTTATATGCTCTATATGCTCTATATGCTCTATATGCTCTATATGCTCTATATGCTCTATATGCTTTTTATGCTCTACATGCTCTATATGCCCTATATGCTCTACATGCCCTATATGCTCTATATGCTCTATATGCTCTATATGCTTTATATGCTTTATATGCTCTATATGCTCTATATGCTCTATATGCTCTATATGCTCTACATGCTCTACATGCTCCATATGCTCTATATGCTCTATATGCTCTATATATGCTCTATATGCTCTACATGCTCTATACCCTCTATATGCTCTGTATGCTCTATATGCTCTATATGCTCTATATCCTCTATATGCTCTATATGCTCTATATGCTCTATATCCTCTATATCCTCTATATGCTCCATATGCTCTACATGCTGTACTTGCTCTATATGCTCCATTTGCTCTATATGCTCTATATGCCCTATATGCTCTATATGCTCTATATGCTCTATATGCTGTATATGCTCTATATATGCTCTATATGCTCTATATGCTCCATATGCTGTATACGCTCTATACGCTCTATACGCTCTATATGCTTTATATTCTCTATATGCTCTATATGCTCTATATGCTCTATATGCTCTATATGCTCTTTATGCTCTACATGCTCTATGTGCTCTATATGCTCTATATGCTCTATATGCTCTATATGCTCTATATGCTCTATATTCTCTATATATGCTTTATATGCTCTATATGCTCTATATATGTTCTATATGCTCTATATGCTCTATATGCTCTATATGCTATTTATGCTCTATATGCTCTATATGCTCTATATGCTCTATATGCTCTTTATGCTCTATATATGCTCTATATCCTCTATATGCTCTATATATGCTCTATATATGCTCTATATGCTGTATATGCTCTATATGCTCTATATGCTCTGTATGGTCTGTATGGTCTATATTCTCTATATGCTCTATATGCTCTATATGCTAAATATGCTGTATATGCTGTATATGCTGTATTCTCTATATGCTGTATATGTGCTATGTGCTGTATATGCTCTATATGCTCTATATGCTCTATATGCTCTATGTTCTCTATATGCTCTATATGCTCTATATGCTCTATATGCTCTGTATGCCCTGTATGGTCTATATTCTCTATGTGCTCTATATGCTGTATATGCTGTATATGCTCTATATATGTGCTGTATATGCTCTATATGCTCTGTATGCTCTATAAGCTCTATATGCTCTATATGCTCTATATGCTCTATGTGCTGTATATGCTCTATATGCTCTATATGCTCTATATGCTCTATATGCTCTATATGCTCTATATGCTCTATATGCTCTATATGCTCTATATGCTCTATATGCTTTATATGCTCTATGTTCTCTATATGCTCTATATGCTCTATATGCTCTATATGCTCTGTATGCCCTGTATGGTCTTTATTCTCTATGTGCTTTATATGCTGTATATGCTGTATATGCTCCATATATGTGCTGTATATTCTCTATATGCTCTATATGCTCTATAAGCTCTATATGCTCTATATGCTCTATATGCTCTATGTGCTGTATATGCTCTATATGCTCTATATGCTTTATATGCTCTATGTTCTCTATATGCTCTATATGCTCTAAATGCTCTATATGCTCTATATGCTCTATGTGCTGTATATGCTCTATATGCTCTATATGCTCTATATGCTCTATATGCTCTATATGCTCTATATGCTCTATATGCTTTATATGCTCTATATGCTGTATATGCTGTATATGCTCTATATGCTCTATATGCTCTATGTGCTGTATATGCTCTGTATGCTCTATATGCTCTATATGCTCTATATGCTCTATATGTTCTATATTCTCTATATGCTCTATATGCTCTATATGCTGTATATGCTTTATATGCTCTATATGCTGTATATGCTCTATATGCTCTATATGTTCTATATGCTCTATATGCTCTATATGCTCTATATGCTGTATATGCTTTATATGCTCTATACGCTGTATATGCTGTATATGCTCTATGCTTTATATGCTTTATTTGCTCTATATGCTCTATATGCTCTATATGCTGTATTTGGTCTATATGCTCTTTATGCTCTATATGCTGTATATGCTGTATATGCTGTATATGCTGTATATGCTGTATATGCTGTACATGCTGTATATGCCGTATATGCCGTATATGCTCTATATGCCGTATGTGCTCTATATGCCGTATATGCTCTATATGCTCTATATGCTCTATATGCTCTATATGCTCTATATGCTCTATATGCTCTATATGCCGTATATGCTGTATATGCTCTATATGCTCTATATGCTCTTTATGCTCTATATATGCTCTATATGCTCTATATGCTCTATATATGCTCTATATATGCTCTATATGCTCTATATGCTCTATATGCTCTATATGCTCTACATGCTCTATACCCTCTTTATGCTCTGTATGCTCTATATGCTTTATATGCTCTATATCATCTATGTGCTCTATATGCTCTATATGCTCTATATGCTCTATATCCTCTATATGCTCCATATGCTCTACATTCTGTACATGCTCTATATGCTCCATATGCTCTATATGCTCTATATGCCTTATATGCTCTATATGCTCTATATGCTCTATATGCTCTATATGCTCTATATGCTTTATATGCTCTATATGCTTTTTATTCTCTACATGCTCTATATGCCCTATATGCTCGATATGCCCTATATGCTCTATATGCTCTATATGCTCTATATGCTTTATATGCTTTATATGCTCTATATGCTCTTTATGCTCTATATGCTCTATATGCTCTACATGCTCTACATGCTCCATATGCTCTATATGCTCTATATGCTTTATATGCTTTATATGCTTTATATGCCCTATATGCTCTATATGCTCTATATGCTTTATATGCTTTATATGCTCTATATGCTCTATATGCTCTATATGCTCTATATGCTCTACATGCTCTACATGCTCCATATGCTCTATATGCTCTATATGCTTTATATACTTTATATGCTTTATATGCTCTATATGCTCTATATGCTCTATATGCTCTATATGCTCTATATGCTCTATATGCTTTTTATGCTCTACATGCTCTATATGCCCTATATGCTCTACATGCCCTATATGCTCTATATGCTCTATATGCTCTATATGCTCTATATGCTATATATGCTTTGTATGGTCTGTATGGTCTATATTCTCTATATGCTGTATATGCTCTATATGCTGTATATGCTCTATATATGCTCTATATGCTCTATATGCTACATATGCTGTATACGCTCTATACGCTGTATACGCTTTATATGCTTTATATGCTCTATATGCTCTATATGCTCTATATGCTTTATATGCTCTATATGCTCTATATGCTCTGTATGCTCTATATGCTCTATATGCTTTATATGCTCTATATGCTGTATATGCTGTATATGCTCTATATGTTCTATATGCTCTATATGCTCTATATGCTCTATAAGCTGTATATGCTTTTTATGCTCTATATGCTGCATATGCTGTATATGCTCTATATGTTCTATATGCTCTATTTCCTCTATATGCTCTATATGCTGTATATGCTTTATATGCTCTATACGCTGTATATGCTGTATATGCTCTATGCTTTATATGCTTTATATGCTCTATATGCTCTATGTGCTCTATATGATGTATATGCTCTATGCTTTATATGCTTTATATGCTCTATATGCTCTATATGCTCTATATGCTCTATATGCTCTATATGCTGTATATGCTGTATATTCTCTTTATGCTCTATATGCTGTATATGCTGTATATGCTGTATATGCTGTATATGCTGTATATGCTGTATATGCTGTATATGCTGTATTTTCCGTATATGCCGTATATATGCCGTATATGCTCTATATGCCGTATGTGCTCTATATGCCGTATATGCTCTATATGCTCTATATGCTCTATATGCTCTATATGCCCTATATGCTCTATATGCTCTATATGCTCTATATGCTTTATATGCTTTATATGCTCTATATGCTCTATATTCTCTATATGCTCTATATGCTCTATATATGCTCTATATGCTCTACATTCTCTATACCCTCTATATGCTCTGTATGCTCTATATGCTCTATATGCTCTATATCCTCTATATGCTCTATATGCTCGATATGCTCTATATCCTCTATATGCTCTATATGCACCATATGCTCTACATGCTGTACATGCTCTATATGCTCCACATGCTCTATATGCTCTATATGCCCTATATGCTCTATATGCTCTATATGCTGTACATGCTCTATACATGCTCTATATGCTCTATATGCTCCATATGCTGTATACGCTCTATACGCTCTATACGCTCTATATGCTTTATATGCTCTATATGCTCTATATGCTCTATATGCTCTATATGCTCTATATGCTCTATATGCTTTATATGCTTTATATGCTCTATATGCTCTATATTCTCTATATGCTCTATATGCTCTATATATGCTCTATATGCTCTACATTCTCTATACCCTCTATATGCTCTGTATGCTCTATATGCTCTATATGCTCTATATCCTCTATATGCTCTATATGCTCGACATGCTCTATATCCTCTATATGCTCTATATGCTCCATATGCTCTACATGCTGTACATGCTCTATATGCTCCACATGCTCTATATGCTCTATATGCCCTATATGCTCTATATGCTCTATATGCTGTACATGCTCTATACATGCTCTATATGCTCTATATGCTCCATATGCTGTATACGCTCTATACGCTCTATACGCTCTATATGCTTTATATGCTCTATATGCTCTATATGCTCTATATGCTCTATATGCTCTATATGCTCTATATGCTTTTTATGCTCTACATGCTCTATATGCCCTATATGCTCTACATGCCCTATATGCTCTATATGCTCTATATGCTCTATATGCTTTATATGCTTTATATGCTCTATATGCTCTATATGCTCTATATGCTCTATATGCTCTACATGCTCTACATGCTCCATATGCTCTATATCCTCTATATGCTCTATATGCTCTATATATGCTCTATATGCTCTACATTCTCTATACCCTCTATATGCTCTGTATGCTCTATATGCTCTATATGCTCTATATCCTCTATATGCTCTATATTCTCTATATGCTCTATATCCTCTATATGCTCTATATGCTCCATATGCTCTACATGCTGTACATGCTCTATATGCTCCATATGCTCTATATGCTCTATATGCCCTATATGCTCTATATGCTCTATATGCTGTATATGCTCTATACATGCTCTATATGCTCTATATGCTCCATATGCTGTATACGCTCTATACGCTCTATACGCTCTATATGCTTTATATGCTCTATATGCTCTATATGCTCTATATGCTCTATATGCTCTATATGCTTTTTATGCTCTACATGCTCTATATGCCCTATATGCTCTACATGCCCTATATGCTCTATATGCTCTATATGCTCTATATGCTTTATATGCTTTATATGCTCTATATGCTCTATATGCTCTATATGCTCTATATGCTCTATATGCTCTATATGCTCTATATGCTCTATATGCTCTATATGCTCTATATGCTCTATATGCTTTATATGCTCTATGTTCTCTATATGCTCTATATGCTCTATATGCTCTATATGCTCTGTATGCCCTGTATGGTCTATATTCTCTATGTGCTTTATATGCTGTATATGCTGTATATGCTCCATATATGTGCTGTATATTCTCTATATGCTCTATATGCTCTATAAGCTCTATATGCTCTATATGCTCTATATGCTCTATGTGCTGTATATGCTCTATATGCTCTATATGCTTTATATGCTCTATGTTCTCTATATGCTCTATATGCTCTAAATGCTCTATATGCTCTGTATGCCCTGTATGGTCTATATTCTCTATATGCTCTATATGCTCTATATGCTCTATATTCTCTATATGCTCTATGTGCTGTATATGCTCTATATGCTCTATATGCTCTATATGCTCTATATGCTCTATATGCTCTATATGCTCTATATGCTTTATATGCTCTATATGCTGTATATGCTGTATATGCTCTATATGCTCTATATGCTCTATGTGCTGTATATGCTCTGTATGCTCTATATGCTCTATATGCTCTATATGCTCTATATGTTCTATATTCTCTATATGCTCTATATGCTCTATATGCTGTATATGCTTTATATGCTCTATATGCTGTATATGCTCTATATGCTCTATATGTTCTATATGCTCTATATGCTCTATATGCTCTATATGCTGTATATGCTTTATATGCTCTATACGCTGTATATGCTGTATATGCTCTATGCTTTATATGCTTTATTTGCTCTATATGCTCTATATGCTCTATATGCTGTATTTGGTCTATATGCTCTTTATGCTCTATATGCTGTATATGCTGTATATGCTGTATATGCTGTATATGCTGTATATGCTGTACATGCTGTATATGCCGTATATGCCGTATATGCTCTATATGCCGTATGTGCTCTATATGCCGTATATGCTCTATATGCTCTATATGCTCTATATGCTCTATATGCTCTATATGCTCTATATGCTCTATATGCCGTATATGCTGTATATGCTCTATATGCTCTATATGCTCTTTATGCTCTATATATGCTCTATATGCTCTATATGCTCTATATATGCTCTATATATGCTCTATATGCTCTATATGCTCTATATGCTCTATATGCTCTACATGCTCTATACCCTCTTTATGCTCTGTATGCTCTATATGCTTTATATGCTCTATATCCTCTATGTGCTCTATATGCTCTATATGCTCTATATGCTCTATATCCTCTATATGCTCCATATGCTCTACATTCTGTACATGCTCTATATGCTCCATATGCTCTATATGCTCTATATGCCTTATATGCTCTATATGCTCTATATGCTCTATATGCTCTATATGCTTTATATGCTCTATATGCTTTTTATTCTCTACATGCTCTATATGCCCTATATGCTCGATATGCCCTATATGCTCTATATACTCTATATGCTCTATATGCTTTATATGCTTTATATGCTCTATATGCTCTTTATGCTCTATATGCTCTATATGCTCTACATGCTCTACATGCTCCATATGCTCTATATGCTCTATATGCTTTATATGCTTTATATGCTTTATATGCCCTATATGCTCTATATGCTCTATATGCTCTATATGCTTTATATGCTTTATATGCTCTATATGCTCTATATGCTCTATATGCTCTATATGCTCTACATGCTCTACATGCTCCATATGCTCTATATGCTCTATATGCTTTATATACTTTATATGCTTTATATGCTTTATATGCTCTATATGCTCTATATGCTCTATATGCTCTATATGCTCTATATGCTTTTTATGCTCTACATGCTCTATATGCCCTATATGCTCTACATGCCCTATATGCTCTATATGCTCTATATGCTCTATATGCTCTATATGCTATATATGCTTTGTATGGTCTGTATGGTCTATATTCTCTATATGCTGTATATGCTCTATATGCTGTATATGCTCTATATATGCTCTATATGCTACATATGCTGTATACGCTCTATACGCTGTATACGCTTTATATGCTTTATATGCTCTATATGCTCTATATGCTGTATATGCTCTATATGCTCTATATGCTCTATATGCTCTATATGCTCTATATGCTCTATATGCTTTATATGCTCTATATGCTGTATATGCTGTATATGCTCTATATGTTCTATATGCTCTATATGCTCTATATGCTCTATAAGCTGTATATGCTTTTTATGCTCTATATGCTGCATATGCTGTATATGCTCTATATGTTCTATATGCTCTATTTTCTCTATATGCTCTATATGCTGTATATGCTTTATATGCTCTATACGCTGTATATGCTGTATATGCTCTATGCTTTATATGCTTTATATGCTCTATATGCTCTATGTGCTCTATATGATGTATATGCTCTATGCTTTATATGCTTTATATGCTCTATATGCTCTATATGCTCTATATGCTCTATATGCTGTATATGCTGTATATTCTCTTTATGCTCTATATGCTGTATATGCTGTATATGCTGTATATGCTGTATATGCTGTATATGCTGTATATGCTGTATATGCTGTATTTTCCGTATATGCCGTATATATGCCGTATATGCTCTATATGCCGTATGTGCTCTATATGCCGTATATGCTCTATATGCTCTATATGCTCTATATGCTCTATATGCCCTATATGCTCTATATGCTCTATATGCTCTATATGCTTTATATGCTTTATATGCTCTATATGCTCTATATTCTCTATATGCTCTATATGCTCTATATATGCTCTATATGCTCTACATTCTCTATACCCTCTATATGCTCTGTATGCTCTATATGCTCTATATGCTCTATATCCTCTATATGCTCTATATGCTCGATATGCTCTATATCCTCTATATGCTCTATATGCTCCATATGCTCTACATGCTGTACATGCTCTATATGCTCCACATGCTCTATATGCTCTATATGCCCTATATGCTCTATATGCTCTATATGCTGTACATGCTCTATACATGCTCTATATGCTCTATATGCTCCATATGCTGTATACGCTCTATACGCTCTATACGCTCTATATGCTTTATATGCTCTATATGCTCTATATGCTCTATATGCTCTATATGCTCTATATGCTCTATATGCTTTTTATGCTCTACATGCTCTATATGCCCTATATGCTCTACATTCCCTATATGCTCTATATGCTCTATATGCTCTATATGCTTTATATGCTTTATATGCTCTATATGCTCTATATGCTCTATATGCTCTATATGCTCTACATGCTCTACATGCTCCATATGCTCTATATCCTCTATATGCTCTATATGCTCTATATATGCTCTATATGCTCTACATTCTCTATACCCTCTATATGCTCTGTATGCTCTATATGCTCTATATGCTCTATATCCTCTATATGCTCTATATTCTCTATATGCTCTATATCCTCTATATGCTCTATATGCTCCATATGCTCTACATGCTGTACATGCTCTATATGCTCCATATGCTCTATATGCTCTATATGCCCTATATGCTCTATATGCTCTATATGCTGTATATGCTCTATACATGCTCTATATGCTCTATATGCTCCATATGCTGTATACGCTCTATACGCTCTATACGCTCTATATGCTTTATATGCTCTATATGCTCTATATGCTCTATATGCTCTATATGCTCTATATGCTTTTTATGCTCTACATGCTCTATATGCCCTATATGCTCTACATGCCCTATATGCTCTATATGCTCTATATGCTCTATATGCTTTATATGCTTTATATGCTCTATATGTTCTATATGCTCTATATGCTCTATATGCTCTACATGCTCTACATGCTCCATATGCTCTATATGCTCTATATGCTCATTATGCTCTATATATGCTTTATATGCTCTACATGCTCTATACCCTCTATATGCTCTGTATGCTCTATATGCTCTATATGCTCTATATGCTCTATATCCTCTATATGCTCTATATGCTCCATATGCTCTACATGCTGTACTTTCTCTGTATGCTCCATATGCTCTATATGCTCTATATGCCCTATATGCTCTATATGCTCTATATGCTCTATATGCTCTATATACGCTCTATATGCTCTACATTCTCTATACCCTCTATATGCTCTGTATGCTCTATATGCTCTATATGCTCTATATCCTCTATATGCTCTATATTCTCTATATGCTCTATATCCTCTATATGCTCTATATGCTCCATATGCTCTACATGCTGTACATGCTCTATATGCTCCATATGCTCTATATGCTCTATATGCCCTATATGCTCTATATGCTCTATATGCTGTATATGCTCTATACATGCTCTATATGCTCTATATGCTCCATATGCTGTATACGCTCTATACGCTCTATACGCTCTATATGCTTTATATGCTCTATATGCTCTATATGCTCTATATGCTCTATATGCTCTATATGCTTTTTATGCTCTACATGCTCTATATGCCCTATATGCTCTACATGCCCTATATGCTCTATATGCTCTATATGCTCTATATGCTTTATATGCTTTATATGCTCTATATGCTCTATATGCTCTATATGCTCTATATGCTCTACATGCTCTACATGCTCCATATGCTCTATATGCTCTATATGCTCTATATGCTCTATATATGCTTTATATGCTCTACATGCTCTATACCCTCTATATGCTCTGTATGCTCTATATGCTCTATATGCTCTATATGCTCTATATCCTCTATATGCTCTATATGCTCCATATGCTCTACATGCTGTACTTTCTCTGTATGCTCCATATGCTCTATATGCTCTATATGCCCTATATGCTCTATATGCTCTATATGCTCTATATGCTCTATATATGCTCTATATGCTCTACATTCTCTATACCCTCTATATGCTCTGTATGCTCTATATGCTCTATATGCTCTATATCCTCTATATGCTCTATATGCTCGATATGCTCTATATCCTCTATATGCTCTATATGCTCCATATGCTCTACATGCTGTACATGCTCTATATGCTCCACATGCTCTATATGCTCTATATGCCCTATATGCTCTATATGCTCTATATGCTGTACATGCTCTATACATGCTCTATATGCTCTATATGCTCCATATGCTGTATACGCTCTATACGCTCTATACGCTCTATATGCTTTATATGCTCTATATGCTCTATATGCTCTATATGCTCTATATGCTCTATATGCTCTATATGCTTTTTATGCTCTACATGCTCTATATGCCCTATATGCTCTACATGCCCTATATGCTCTATATGCTCTATATGCTCTATATGCTTTATATGCTTTATATGCTCTATATGCTCTATATGCTCTATATGCTCTATATGCTCTACATGCTCTACATGCTCCATATGCTCTATATGCTCTATATGCTCTATATGCTCTATATATGCTCTATATGCTCTACATTCTCTATACCCTCTATATGCTCTGTATGCTCTATATGCTCTATATGCTCTATATCCTCTATATGCTCTATATGCTCCATATGCTCTACATGCTGTACATGCTCTATATGCTCCATATGCTCTATATGCTCTATATGCCCTATATGCTCTATATGCTCTATATGCTGTATATGCTCTATACATGCTCTATATGCTCTATATGCTCCATATGCTGTATACGCTCTATACGCTCTATACGCTCTATATGCTTTATATGCTCTATATGCTCTATATGCTCTATATGCTCTATATGCTCTATATGCTTTTTATGCTCTACATGCTCTATATGCCCTATATGCTCTACATGCCCTATATGCTCTATATGCTCTATATGCTCTATATGCTTTATATGCTTTATATGCTCTATATGCTCTATATGCTCTATATGCTCTATATGCTCTACATGCTCTACATGCTCCATATGCTCTATATGCTCTATATGCTCTATATATGCTCTATATGCTCTACATGCTCTATACCCTCTATATGCTCTGTATGCTCTATATGCTCTATATGCTCTATATGCTCTATATCCTCTATATGCTCTATATGCTCCATATGCTCTACATGCTGTACTTTCTCTATATGCTCCATATGCTCTATATGCTCTATATGCCCTATATGCTCTATATGCTCTATATGCTCTATATGCTCTATATGCTCTATATGCTCTATATGCTTTTTATGCTCTACATGCTCTATATGCCCTATATGCTCTATATGCTTTATATGCTCTATATGCTCTATATGCTCTATATGCTTTATATGCTTTATATGCTCTATATGCTTTATATGCTCTATATGCTCTATATGCTCTACATGCTCTACATGCTCCATATGCTCTATATGCTCTATATGCTCTATATGCTCTATATATGCTCTACATGCTCTACATGCTCCATATGCTCTATATGCTCTATATGCTTTATATGCTCTAAATATACTCTATATGCTCTACATGCTCTATACCCTCTATATGCTCTGTATGCTCTATATGCTCTATATGCTCTATATCCTCTATATGCTCTATATATGCTCTATATGCTCTATATCCTCTATATGCGCTATATGCTCCATATGCTCTACATGCTGTACATACTCTATATGCTCCATATGCTCTATATGCTCTATATGCCCTATATGCTCTATATGCTCTATATCCTCTATATGCTCTATATGCTCCATATGCTCTACATGCTGTACATGCTCTATATGCTCCATATGCTCTATATGCTCTATATGCCCTATATGCTCTATATGCTCTATATGCTGTACATGCTCTATACATGCTCTATATGCTCTATATGCTCCATATGCTGTATACGCTCTATACGCTCTATACGCTCTATATGCTTTATATGCTCTATATGCTCTATATGCTCTATATGCTCTATATGCTCTATATGCTTTTTATGCTCTACATGCTCTATATGCCCTATATGCTCTACATGCCCTATATGCTCTATATGCTCTATATGCTCTATATGCTTTATATGCTTTATATGCTCTATATGCTCTATATGCTCTATATGCTCTATATGCTCTACATGCTCTACATGCTCCATATGCTCTATATGCTCTATATGCTCTATATGCTCTATATATGCTCTATATGCTCTACATGCTCTATACCCTCTATATGCTCTGTATGCTCTATATGCTCTATATGCTCTATATCCTGTATATGCTCTATATGCTCTATATGCTCTATATCCTCTATATGCTCTATATGCTCCATATGCTCTACATGCTGTACATGCTCTATATGCTCCATATGCTCTATATGCTCTTTATGCCCTATATGCTCTATACACTCTATATGCTCTATATGCTGTATATGCTCTATATATGCTCTATATGCTCTATATGCCCCATTTGCTGTATACGCTCTATACGCTCTATACGCTCTATATGCTTTATATGCTCTATATGTAATATGCTCTATATGCTCTATACGCTCTATATGCTCTATATATGCTTTATATGCTCTATATGCTCTATATATGCTCTATATGCTCTATATGCTCTATATGCTCTATATGCTATTTATGCTCTATATGCTCTATATGCTCTATATGCTCTATATGCTCTTTATGCTCTATATATGCTCTATATCCTCTATATGCTCTATATATGCTCTATATATGCTCTATATGCTCTATATGCCCTATATGCTCTATATGCTCTATATGCTGTACATGCTCTATACATGCTCTATATGCTCTATATGCTCCTTATGCTGTATACGCTCTATACGCTCTATACGCTCTATATGCTTTATATGCTCTATATGCTCTATATGCTCTATATGCTTTATATGCTCTATATGCTTTTTATGCTCTACATGCTCTATATGCCCTATATGCTCTACATGCCCTATATGCTCTATATGCTCTATATGCTCTATATGCTTTATATGCTTTATATGCTCTATATGCTCTATATGCTCTATATGCTCTATATGCTCTACATGCTCTACATGCTCCATATGCTCTATATGCTCTATATGCTCTATATATGCTCTATATGCTCTACATGCTCTTTACCCTCTATAAGCTCTGTATGCTCTATATGCTCTATATGCTCTATATCCTCTATATGCTCTATATGCTCTATATGCTCTATATGCTCTATATGCTCTATATGCTCCATATGCTCTACATGCTGTACATGCTCTATATGCTCCATATGCTCTATATGCTCTACATGCTCTTTACCCTCTATATGCTCTGTATGCTCTATATGCTCTATATGCTCTATATCCTCTATATGCTCTATATGCTCTATATGCTTTATATGCTTTATATGCTCTATATGCTCTATATGCTCTATATGCTCTATATGCTCTATATGCTCTATATGCTTTTTATGCTCTACATGCTCTATATGCCCTATATGCTCTATATGCCCTATATGCTCTATATGCTCTATATGCTCTATATGCTTTATATGCTTTATATGCTCTATATGCTCTATATGCTCTATATGCTCTATATGCTCTACATGCTCTACATGCTCCATATGCTCTATATTTTCTATATATTCTATATGCTCTATATATGCTCTATATGCTCTATATGCTCTACATGCTCTATACCCTCTATATGCTCTGTATGCTCTATATGCTCTATATGCTCTATATCCTCTGTATGCTCTATATGCTCTATATGCCCTATATGCTCTATATGCCCTATATGCTCTATATGCTCTATATGCTCTATATGCTTTATATGCTTTATATGCTCTATATGCTCTGTATGCTCTATATGCTCTATATGCTCTAGATGCTCTACATGCTCCATATGCTCTATATGCTCTATATGCTCTATATGCGCTATATATGCTCTATATGCTTTACATGCTCTATACCCTCTATATGCTCTGTATGCTCTATATGCTCTATATGCTCTATATCCTCTATATGCTCTATATGCTCTATATGCTCTATGTCCTCTATATGCTCTATATGCTCAATATGCTGTATACGCTCTACACGCTCTATACGCTCTATATATATGCTTTATATGCTCTATATGCTCTATATGCTCTATATGCTCTATATGCTCTATATGCTTTTTATGCTCTACATGCTCTATACTCCCTATATGCTCTACATGCCCTATATGCTCTATATGCTGTATATGCTGTATATGCTTTATATGCTTTATATGCTCTATATGCTCTATATGCTCTATATGCTCTATATGCTCTACATGCTCTACATGCTCTGTATGGTCTGTATGGTCTATATTCTCTATATGCTCTATATGCTCTATATGCTCCATATGCTGTATATGCTGTATATGCTGTATGCTCTATATGCTGTATATGTTCTATGTGCTGTATATGCTCTATAAGCTCTATATGCTTTATATGCTCTATGTTCTCTATATGCTCTATATGCTCTATATGCTCTATATGCTCTGTATGCCCTGTATGGTCTTTATTCTCTATGTGCTCTATATGCTGTATATGCTGTATATGCTCTATATATGTGCTGTATATGCTCTATATGCTCTATATGCTCTATAAGCTCTATATGCTCTATATGCTCTATATGCTCTATGTGCTGTGTATGCTCTATATGCTCTATATGCTCTATATGCTCTATATGCTCTATATGCTCTATATGCTCTATATGCTCTATATGCTCTATATGCTCTATATGCTCTATATGCTCTATAAGCTGTATATGCTTTATATGCTCTATATGCTGTATATGCTGTATATGCTCTATATGTTCTATATGCTCTATTTGCTCTATATGCTCTATATGCTGTATATGCTTTATATGCTCTATACGCTGTATATGCTGTATATGTTCTATGCTTTATATGCTTTATATGCTCTATATGCTCTATATGCTCTATATGCTGTATATGCTCTATATGCTCTTTATGCTCTATATGCTCTATATGCTCTATATGCTGTATATGCTGTATATGCTGTATATGCTGTATATGCTGTATATGCTGTACATGCTGTATATGCCGTATATGCCGTATATGCTCTATATGCCGTATGTGCTCTATATGCCGTAAATGCTCTATATGCTCTATATGCTCTATATGCTCTATATGCTCTATATGCTCTATATGCTCTATATGCCCTATATGCTCCATATGCTGTATATGCTCTATATGCTCTGAATATGCTCTATATGCTCTATATGCTCCATATGCTGTATACGCTCTATACGCTCTATACGCTTTATATGCTTTATATGCTCTATATGCTCTATATGCTCTATATGCTCTATATGCTCTATATGCTCTATATGCTCTTTATGCTCTATATGCTCTATATTCTCTATATGCTCTATATGCTCTATATGCTCTATATACTCTATATATGCTTTATATGCTCTATATGCTCTATATATGCTCTATATGCTCTATATGCTTTATATGCTTTATATGCTCTATATGCTCTATATGCTCTATATGCTCTATATGCTCTATATGCTTTTTATGCTCTACATGCTCTATATGCCCTATATGCTCTATATGCCCTATATGCTCTATATGCTCTATATGCTCTATATGCTTTATATGCTTTATATGCTTTATATGCTCTGTATGCTCTATATGCTCTATATGCTCTACATGCTCTACATGCTCCATATGCTCTATATGCTCTATATGCTCTATATGCGCTATATATGCTCTATATGCTCTACATGCTCTATACCCTCTATATGCTCTGTATGCTCTATATGCTCTATATGCTCTATATCCTTTATATGCTCTATATGCTCTATATGCTCTATATCCTCTATATATGCCGTATATGCTCTATATATGCTTTATATGCTCTATATGCTCTATATATGCTCTATATGCTCTATATGCTCTATATGCTCTATATGCTATTTATGCTCTATATGCTCTATATGCTCTATTTGCTCTATATGCTCTTTATGCTCTATATATGCTCTATATGCTCTATATCCTCTATATGCTCTATATATGCTCTATATATGCTCTATATGCTCTATATGCTCTATATGCTCTATATGCTCTGTATGGTCTGTATGGTCTATATTCTCTATATGCTCTATATGCTCTATATGCTCCATATGCTGTATATGCTGTATATGCTGTATGCTCTATATGCTGTATATGTGCTATGTGCTGTATATGCTCTATATGCTCTATATGCTCTATATGCTTTTTATGCTCTACATGCTCTATATGCCCTATATGCTCTACATGCCCTATATGCTCTATATGCTCTCTATGCTCTATATGCTTTATATGCTTTATATGCTCTATATGCTCTATATGCTCTATATGCTCTACATGCTCTACATGCTCCATATGCTCTATGTGCTCTATATGCTCTATATGCTCTATATATGCTCTATATACTCTACATGCTCTACACGCTCTATATGCTCTGTATGCTCTATATGCTCTATATGCTCTATATCCTCTATATGCTCTATATGCTCTATATGCTCTATATCCTCTATATGCTCTATATGCTCCATATGCTCTACATGCTGTACATGCTCTATATGCTCCATATGCTCTATATGCTCTATATGCCCTATATGCTCTATATGCTCTATATGCTCTATATGCTCTATATGCTCTATATGCTCTATATGCTTTTTATGCTCTACATGCTCTATATGCCCTATATGCTCTAGATGCCCTATATGCTCTATATGCTCTATATGCTCTATATGCTTTATATGCTTTATATGCTCTATATGCTCTATATGCTCTATATGCTCTATATGCTCTATATGCTTTATATGCTTTATATGCTCTGTATCCTCTATATGCTCTATATATGCTCTATATATGCTCTACATGCTCTACATGCTCCATATGCTCTATATGCTCTATATGCTCTATATGCTCTAAATATGCTCTATATGCTCTACATGCTCTATACCCTCTATATGCTGTGTATGCTCTATATGCTCTATATGCTCTATATCCTCTATATGCTCTATATGCTCTATATGCTCTATATCCTTTATATGCTCTATATGCTCCATATGCTCTACATGCTCTACATGCTCTATATGCTCCATATGCTCTATATGCTCTATATGCCCTATATGCTCTATATGCTCTATATGCTCTATATGCTCTATATGCTCTATATGCTTTTTATGCTCTACATGCTCTATATGCCCTATATGCTCTAGATGCCGTATATGCTCTATATGCTCTATATGCTCTATATGCTTTATATGCTTTATATGCTCTATATGCTCTATATGCTCTATATGCTCTATATGCTCTACATGCTCTACATGCTCCATATGCTCTATATGCTCTATATGCTCTATATGCTCTATATATGCTCTATATGCTCTACATTCTCTATACCCTCTATATGCTCTGTATGCTCTATATGCTCTATATGCTCTATATCCTCTATATGCTCTATATGCTCTATATGCTCTATATCCTCTATATGCTCTATATGCTCCATATGCTCTACATGCTGTACATGCTCTATATGCTCCATATGCTCTATATGCTCTATATGCCCTATATGCTCTATATGCTCTATATGCTGTATATGCTCTATACATGCTCTATATGCTCTATATGCTCCATATGCTGTATACGCTCTATACGCTCTATACGCTCTATATGCTCTATATGCTCTATATCCTCTATATGCTCTATATGCTCCATATGCTCTACATGCTGTACTTTCTCTATATGCTCCATATGCTCTATATGCTCTATACGCCCTATATGCTCTATATGCTCTATATGCTCTATATGCTCTATATGCTCTATATGCTCTATATGCTTTTTATGCTCTACATGCTCTATATGCCCTATATGCTCTATATGCTTTATATGCTCTATATGCTCTATATGCTCTATATGCTTTATATGCTTTATATGCTCTATATGCTTTATATGCTCTATATGCTCTATATGCTCTACATGCTCTACATGCTCCATATGCTCTATATGCTCTATATGCTGTATATGCTCTATATATGCTCTACATGCTCTACATGCTCCATATGCTCTATATGCTCTATATGCTCTATATGCTCTAAATATGCTCTATATGCTCTACATGCTCTATACCCTCTATATGCTCTGTATGCTCTATATGCTCTATATGCTCTATATCCTCTATATGCTCTATATGCTCTATATGCTCTATATCCTCTATATGCGCTATATGCTCCATATGCTCTACATGCTGTACATGCTCTATATGCTCCATATGCTCTATATGCTCTATATGCCCTATATGCTCTATATGCTCTATATGCTCTATATGCTCTATATGCTCTATATGCTTTTTATGCTCTACATGCTCTATATGCCCTATATGCTTCATATGCTCTATATGCTCTATATGCTCTATATGCTCTGTATGCTCTACATGCTCTACATGCTCCATATGCTCTATATGCTCTATATGCTCTATATGCTCTATATATGCTCTATATCCTCTACATTCTCTATACCCTCTATATGCTCTGTATGCTCTATATGCTCTATATGCTCTATATCCTCTATATGCTCTATATGCTCTATATGCTCTATATCCTCTATATGCTCTATATGCTCCATATGCTCTACATGCTGTACATGCTCTATATGCTCCATATGCTCTATATGCTCTATATGCCCTATATGCTCTATATGCTCTATATGCTCTATATGCTCTATATGCTCTATATGCTTTTTATGTTCTACATGCTCTATATGCCCTATATGCTCTATATGCTTTATATGCTCTATATGCTCTATATGCTCTATATGCTTTACATGCTTTATATGCTCTATATGCTTTATATGCTCTATATGCTCTATATGCTCTACATGCTCTACATGCTCCATATGCTCTATATGCTCTATATGCTCTATATGCTCTATATATGCTCTACATGCTCTACATGCTCCATATGCTCTATATGCTCTATATGCTCTATATGCTCTAAATATGCTCTATATGCTCTACATGCTCTATACCCTCTATATGCTCTGTATGCTCTATATGCTCTATATGCTCTGTATTCTCTATATGCTCTATATGCTCTATATGCTCTATATCCTCTATATGCGCTATATGCTCCATATGCTCTACATGCTGTACATGCTCTATATGCTCCATATGCTCTATATGCTCTATATGCCCTATATGCTCTATATGCTCTATATGCTCTATATGCTCTATATGCTCTATATGCTTTTTATGCTCTACATGCTCTATATGCCCTATATGCTCTAGATGCCCTATATGCTCTATATGCTGTATATGCTCTATATGCTTTATATGCTTTATATGCTCTATATGCTCTATATGCTCTATATGCTCTATATGCTCTATATGCTCTATATGCTCTATATGGTTTATATGCTCTATATGCTTTTTATTCTCTACTTGCTCTATATGCCCTATATGCTCGATATGCCCTATATGCTCTATATGCTCTATATGCTCTATATGCTTTATATGCTTTATATGCTCTATATGCTCTTTATGCTCTATATGCTCTATATGCTCTACATGCTCTACATGCTCCATATGCTCTATATGCTCTATATGCTTTATATGCTTTATATGCTTTATATGCCCTATATGCTCTATATGCTCTATATGCTCTATATGCTTTATATGCTTTATATGCTCTATATGCTCTATATGCTCTATATGCTCTATATGCTCTACATGCTCTACATGCTCCATATGCTCTATATGCTGTATATGCTTTATATGCTTTATATGCTTTATATGCTCTATATGCTCTATATGCTCTATATGCTCTATATGCTCTATATGCTCTATATGCTTTTTATGCTCTACATGCTCTATATGCCCTATATGCTCTACATGCCCTATATGCTCTATATGCTCTATATGCTCTATATGCTTTATATGCTTTATATGCTCTATATGCTCTATATGCTCTATATGCTCTATATGCTCTACATGCTCTACATGCTCCATATGCTCTATATGCTCTATATGCTCTATATGCTCCATATATGCTCTATATGCTCTACATGCTCTATACCCTCTATATGCTCTGTATGCTCTATATGCTCTATATGCTCTATATCCTCTATATGCTCTATATGCTCTATATGCTCTATATCCTCTATATGCTCTATATGCTCCATATGCTCTACATGCTGTACTTGCTCTATATGCTCCATTTGCTCTATATGCTCTATATGCCCTATATGCTCTATATGCTCTATATGCTCTATATGCTGTATATGCTCTATATATGCTCTATATGCTCTATATGCTCCATATGCTGTATACGCTCTATACGCTCTATACGCTCTATATGCTTTATATTCTCTATATGCTCTATATGCTCTATATGCTCTATATGCTCTATATGCTCTTTATGCTCTACATGCTCTATGTGCTCTATATGCTCTATATGCTCTATATGCTCTATATGCTCTATATGCTCTATATTCTCTATATATGCTTTATATGCTCTATATGCTCTATATATGCTTTATATGCTCTATATGCTCTACATGCTCTACATGCTCCATATGCTCTATATGCTCTATATGCTCTATATGCTCTATATATGCTCTATATGCTCTACATGCTCTACACCCTCTATATGCTCTGTATGCTCTATATGCTCTATATGCTCTATATCCTCTATATGCCCTATATGCTCTATATGCTCTATACCCTCTATATGCTCTATATGCTCTATATGCTCTATATGCTCTATATGCTCTATGTGCTCTATATGCTCTATATGCTCTATATGCTCTATATGCTCTAAATGCTATTTATGCTCTATATGCTCTATATGCTCTATATGCTCTATATGCTCTTTATGCTCTATATATGCTCTATATCCTCTATATGCTCTATATATGCTCTATATATGCTCTATATGCTCTATATGCTCTATATGCTCTATATGCTCTGTATGGTCTGTATGGTCTATATTCTCTATATGCTCTATATGCTCTATATGCTCCATATGCTGTATATGCTGTATATGCTGTATTCTCTATATGCTGTATATGTGCTATGTGCTGTATATGCTCTATATGCTCTATATGCTCTATATGCTCTATGTTCTCTATATGCTCTATATGCTCTATATGCTCTATATGCTCTGTATGCCCTGTATGGTCTATATTCTCTATGTGCTCTATATGCTGTATATGCTGTATATGCTCTATATATGTGCTGTATATGCTCTATATGCTCTATAAGCTCTATATGCTCTATATGCTCTATATGCTCTATGTGCTGTATATGCTCTATATGCTCTATATGCTCTATATGCTGTATATGCTCTATATGCTCTATATGCTCTATATGCTCTATATGCTCTATATGCTCTATATGCTTTATATGCTCTATGTTCTCTATATGCTCTATATGCTCTATATGCTCTATATGCTCTGTATGTTCTGTATGGTCTATATTCTCTATGTGCTTTATATGCTGTATATGCTGTATATGCTCTATATATGTGCTGTATATTCTCTATATGCTCTATATGCTCTATAAGCTCTATATGCTCTATATGCTCTATATGCTCTATGTGCTGTATATGCTCTATATGCTCTATATGCTTTATATGCTCTATGTTCTCTATATGCTCTATATGCTCTAAATGCTCTATATGCTCTGTATGCCCTGTATGGTCTATATTCTCTATATGCTCTATATGGTCTATATGCTCTATATGCTCTATATGCTCTATATGCTCCATATGCTTTATATGCTGTATATGCTGTATATGCTGTATATGCTCTATATGCTCTATATGCTCTATGTGCTGTATATGCTCTATATGCTCTATATGCTCTATATGCTCTATATGCTCTATATGTTCTATATTCTCTATATGCTCTATATGCTCTATATGCTGTATATGCTTTATATGCTCTATATGCTGTATATGCTCTATATGCTCTATATGTTCTATATGCTCTATATGCTCTATATGCTCTATATGCTGTATATGCTTTATATGCTCTATACGCTGTATATGCTGTATATGCTCTATGCTTTATATGCTTTATTTGCTCTATATGCTCTTTATGCTCTATATGCTCTATATGCTCTACATGCTCTACATGCTCCATATGCTCTATATGCTCTATATGCTTTATATGCTTTATATGCTTTATATGCCCTATATGCTCTATATGCTCTATATGCTCTATATGCTTTATATGCTTTATATGCTCTATATGCTCTATATGCTCTATATGCTCTATATGCTCTACATGCTCTACATGCTCCATATGCTCTATATCCTCTATATGCTTTATATGCTTTATATGCTTTATATGCTCTATATGCTCTATATGCTCTATATGCTCTATATGCTCTATATGCTCTATATATGCTCTATATATGCTCTATATGCTCTATATGCTCTATATGCTCTACATGCTCTATACCCTCTATATGCTCTGTATGCTCTATATGCTTTATATGCTCTATATCCTCTATGTGCTCTATATGCTCTATATGCTCTATATGCTCTATATCCTCTATATGCTCCATATGCTCTACATTCTGTACATGCTCTATATGCTCCATATGCTCTATATGCTCTATATGCCCTATATGCTCTATATGCTCTATATGCTCTATATGCTCTATATGCTCTATATGCTTTATATGCTCTATATGCTTTTTATTCTCTACATGCTCTATATGCCCTATATGCTCGATATGCCCTATATGCTCTATATGCTCTATATGCTCTATATGCTTTATATGCTTTATATGCTCTATATGCTCTTTATGCTCTATATGCTCTATATGCTCTACATGCTCTACATGCTCCATATGCTCTATATGCTCTATATGCTTTATATGCTTTATATGGTTTATATGCCCTATATGCTCTATATGCTCTATATGCTCTATATGCTTTATATGCTTTATATGCTCTATATGCTCTATATGCTCTATATGCTCTATATGCTCTACATGCTCTACATGCTCCATATGCTCTATATGCTCTATATGCTTTATATACTTTATATGCTTTATATGCTCTATATGCTCTATATGCTCTATATGCTCTATATGCTCTATATGCTCTATATGCTTTTTATGCTCTACATGCTCTATATGCCCTATGTGCTCTACATGCCCTATATGCTCTATATGCTCTATATGCTCTTTATGCTTTATATGCTTTATATGCTCTATATGCTCTATATGCTCTATATGCTCTATATGCTCTACATGCTCTACATGCTCCATATGCTCTATATGCTCTATATGCTCTATTTGCTCTATATATGCTCTATATGCTCTACATGCTCTATACCCTCTATATGCTCTGTATGCTCTATATGCTCTATATGCTCTATATCCTCTATATGCTCTATATGCTCTATATGCTCTATATCCTCTATATCTTCTATATGCTCCATATGTTCTACATGCTGTACTTCCTCTATATGCTCCATTTGCTCTATATGCTCTATATGCCCTGTATGCTCTATATGCTCTATATGCTCTATATGCTGTATATGCTCTATATATGCTCTATATGCTCTATATGCTCCATATGCTGTATACGCTCTATACGCTCTATACGCTCTATATGCTTTATATTCTCTATATGCTCTATATGCTCTATATGCTCTATATGCTCTATATGCTCTTTATGCTCTACATGCTCTATGTGCTCTATATGCTCTATATGCTCTATATGCTCTATATGCTCTATATGCTCTATATGCTCTATATATGCTTTATATGCTCTATATGCTCTATATATGCTCTATATGCTCTATATGCTCTATGTGCTCTATATGCTATTTATGCTCTATATGCTCTATATGCTCTATATGCTCTATATGCTCTTTATGCTCTATATATGCTCTATATCCTCTATATGCTCTATATATGCTCTATATATGCTCTATATGCTCTATATGCTCTATATGCTCTGTATGGTCTGTATGGTCTATATTCTCTATATGCTCTATATGCTCTATATGCTCCATATGCTGTTAATGCTGTATATGCTGTATGCTCTATATGCTCTATATGCTCTATGTTCTCTATATGCTCTATATGCTCTATATGCTCTATATGCTCTGTATGCCCTGTATGGTCTATATTCTCTATGTGCTCTATATGCTGTATATGCTGTATATGCTCTATATATGTCCTGTATATGCTCTATATGCTCTGTATGCTCTATAAGCTCTATATGCTCTATATGCTCTCTATGCTCTATGTTCTGTATATGCTCTATATGCTCTATATGCTCTATATGCTCTATATGCTCTATATGCTCTATATGCTCAATATGCTCTATATGCTCTATATGCTTTATATGCTCTATGTTCTCTATATGCTCTATATGCTCTATATGCTCTATATGCTCTGTATGCCCTGTATGGTCTATATTCTCTATGTGCTCTATATGCTGTATATGCTGTATATGCTCTATATATGTGCTGTATATTCTCTATATGCTCTATATGCTCTATAAGCTCTATATGCTCTATATGCTCTATATGCTCTATGTGCTGTATATGCTCTATATGCTCTATATGCTTTATATGCTCTATGTTCTCTATATGCTTTATATGCTCTAATTGCTCTATATGCTCTGTATGCCCTGTATGGTCTATATTCTCTATATGCTCTATATGCTCTATATGCTCTATATGCTCTATGTGCTGTATATGCTCTATATGCTCTATATGCTCTATATGCTCTATATGCTCTATATGCTCTATATGCTCTATATGCTTTATATGCTCTATATGCTGTATATGCTGTATATGCTCTATATGCTCTATGTGCTGTATATGCTCTATATGCTCTATATGCTCTATATGCTCTATATGCTCTATATGTTCTATATTCTCTATATGCTCTATATGCTCTATATGCTGTATATGCTTTATATGCTCTATATGCTGTATATGCTCTATATGCTCTATATGTTCTATATGCTCTATATGCTCTATATGCTCTATATGCTGTATATGCTTTATATGCTCGATACGCTGTATATGCTGTATATGCTCTATGCTTTATATGCTTTATTTGCTCTATATGCTCTATATGCTCTATATGCTGTATATGGTCTATATGCTCTTTATGCTCTATATGCTGTATATGCTGTATATGCTGTATATGCTGTATATGCTGTACATGCTGTATATGCCGTATATGCCGTATATGCTCTATATGCCGTATGTGCTCTATATGCCGTATATGCTCTATATGCTCTATATGCTCTATATGCTCTATATGCTCTATATGCTTTATATGCTCTATGTTCTCTATATGCTCTATATGCTCTATATGCTCTATATGCTCTGTATGTTCTGTATGGTCTATATTCTCTATGTGCTTTATATGCTGTATATGCTGTATATGCTCTATATATGTGCTGTATATTCTCTATATGCTCTATATGCTCTATAAGCTCTATATGCTCTATATGCTCTATATGCTCTATGTGCTGTATATGCTCTATATGCTCTATATGCTTTATATGCTCTATGTTCTCTATATGCTCTATATGCTCTAAATGCTCTATATGCTCTGTATGCCCTGTATGGTCTATATTCTCTATATGCTCTATATGGTCTATATGCTCTATATGCTCTATATGCTCTATATGCTCCATATGCTTTATATGCTGTATATGCTGTATATGCTGTATATGCTCTATATGCTCTATATGCTCTATGTGCTGTATATGCTCTATATGCTCTATATGCTCTATATGCTCTATATGCTCTATATGTTCTATATTCTCTATATGCTCTATATGCTCTATATGCTGTATATGCTTTATATGCTCTATATGCTGTATATGCTCTATATGCTCTATATGTTCTATATGCTCTATATGCTCTATATGCTCTATATGCTGTATATGCTTTATATGCTCTATACGCTGTATATGCTGTATATGCTCTATGCTTTATATGCTTTATTTGCTCTATATGCTCTTTATGCTCTATATGCTCTATATGCTCTACATGCTCTACATGCTCCATATGCTCTATATGCTCTATATGCTTTATATGCTTTATATGCTTTATATGCCCTATATGCTCTATATGCTCTATATGCTCTATATGCTTTATATGCTTTATATGCTCTATATGCTCTATATGCTCTATATGCTCTATATGCTCTACATGCTCTACATGCTCCATATGCTCTATATCCTCTATATGCTTTATATGCTTTATATGCTTTATATGCTCTATATGCTCTATATGCTCTATATGCTCTATATGCTCTATATGCTCTATATATGCTCTATATATGCTCTATATGCTCTATATGCTCTATATGCTCTACATGCTCTATACCCTCTATATGCTCTGTATGCTCTATATGCTTTATATGCTCTATATCCTCTATGTGCTCTATATGCTCTATATGCTCTATATGCTCTATATCCTCTATATGCTCCATATGCTCTACATTCTGTACATGCTCTATATGCTCCATATGCTCTATATGCTCTATATGCCCTATATGCTCTATATGCTCTATATGCTCTATATGCTCTATATGCTCTATATGCTTTATATGCTCTATATGCTTTTTATTCTCTACATGCTCTATATGCCCTATATGCTCGATATGCCCTATATGCTCTATATGCTCTATATGCTCTATATGCTTTATATGCTTTATATGCTCTATATGCTCTTTATGCTCTATATGCTCTATATGCTCTACATGCTCTACATGCTCCATATGCTCTATATGCTCTATATGCTTTATATGCTTTATATGGTTTATATGCCCTATATGCTCTATATGCTCTATATGCTCTATATGCTTTATATGCTTTATATGCTCTATATGCTCTATATGCTCTATATGCTCTATATGCTCTACATGCTCTACATGCTCCATATGCTCTATATGCTCTATATGCTTTATATACTTTATATGCTTTATATGCTCTATATGCTCTATATGCTCTATATGCTCTATATGCTCTATATGCTCTATATGCTTTTTATGCTCTACATGCTCTATATGCCCTATGTGCTCTACATGCCCTATATGCTCTATATGCTCTATATGCTCTTTATGCTTTATATGCTTTATATGCTCTATATGCTCTATATGCTCTATATGCTCTATATGCTCTACATGCTCTACATGCTCCATATGCTCTATATGCTCTATATGCTCTATTTGCTCTATATATGCTCTATATGCTCTACATGCTCTATACCCTCTATATGCTCTGTATGCTCTATATGCTCTATATGCTCTATATCCTCTATATGCTCTATATGCTCTATATGCTCTATATCCTCTATATCTTCTATATGCTCCATATGTTCTACATGCTGTACTTCCTCTATATGCTCCATTTGCTCTATATGCTCTATATGCCCTGTATGCTCTATATGCTCTATATGCTCTATATGCTGTATATGCTCTATATATGCTCTATATGCTCTATATGCTCCATATGCTGTATACGCTCTATACGCTCTATACGCTCTATATGCTTTATATTCTCTATATGCTCTATATGCTCTATATGCTCTATATGCTCTATATGCTCTTTATGCTCTACATGCTCTATGTGCTCTATATGCTCTATATGCTTTATATACTTTATATGCTTTATATGCTCTATATGCTCTATATGCTCTATATGCTCTATATGCTCTATATGCTCTATATGCTTTTTATGCTCTACATGCTCTATATGCCCTATGTGCTCTACATGCCCTATATGCTCTATATGCTCTATATGCTCTTTATGCTTTATATGCTTTATATGCTCTATATGCTCTATATGCTCTATATGCTCTATATGCTCTACATGCTCTACATGCTCCATATGCTCTATATGCTCTATATGCTCTATTTGCTCTATATATGCTCTATATGCTCTACATGCTCTATACCCTCTATATGCTCTGTATGCTCTATATGCTCTATATGCTCTATATCCTCTATATGCTCTATATGCTCTATATGCTCTATATCCTCTATATCTTCTATATGCTCCATATGTTCTACATGCTGTACTTCCTCTATATGCTCCATTTGCTCTATATGCTCTATATGCCCTGTATGCTCTATATGCTCTATATGCTCTATATGCTGTATATGCTCTATATATGCTCTATATGCTCTATATGCTCCATATGCTGTATACGCTCTATACGCTCTATACGCTCTATATGCTTTATATTCTCTATATGCTCTATATGCTCTATATGCTCTATATGCTCTATATGCTCTTTATGCTCTACATGCTCTATGTGCTCTATATGCTCTATATGCTCTATATGCTCTATATGCTCTATATGCTCTATATGCTCTATATATGCTTTATATGCTCTATATGCTCTATATATGCTCTATATGCTCTATATGCTCTATGTGCTCTATATGCTATTTATGCTCTATATGCTCTATATGCTCTATATGCTCTATATGCTCTTTATGCTCTATATATGCTCTATATCCTCTATATGCTCTATATATGCTCTATATATGCTCTATATGCTCTATATGCTCTATATGCTCTGTATGGTCTGTATGGTCTATATTCTCTATATGCTCTATATGCTCTATATGCTCCATATGCTGTTAATGCTGTATATGCTGTATGCTCTATATGCTCTATATGCTCTATGTTCTCTATATGCTCTATATGCTCTATATGCTCTATATGCTCTGTATGCCCTGTATGGTCTATATTCTCTATGTGCTCTATATGCTGTATATGCTGTATATGCTCTATATATGTCCTGTATATGCTCTATATGCTCTGTATGCTCTATAAGCTCTATATGCTCTATATGCTCTCTATGCTCTATGTTCTGTATATGCTCTATATGCTCTATATGCTCTATATGCTCTATATGCTCTATATGCTCTATATGCTCAATATGCTCTATATGCTCTATATGCTTTATATGCTCTATGTTCTCTATATGCTCTATATGCTCTATATGCTCTATATGCTCTGTATGCCCTGTATGGTCTATATTCTCTATGTGCTCTATATGCTGTATATGCTGTATATGCTCTATATATGTGCTGTATATTCTCTATATGCTCTATATGCTCTATAAGCTCTATATGCTCTATATGCTCTATATGCTCTATGTGCTGTATATGCTCTATATGCTCTATATGCTTTATATGCTCTATGTTCTCTATATGCTTTATATGCTCTAATTGCTCTATATGCTCTGTATGCCCTGTATGGTCTATATTCTCTATATGCTCTATATGCTCTATATGCTCTATATGCTCTATGTGCTGTATATGCTCTATATGCTCTATATGCTCTATATGCTCTATATGCTCTATATGCTCTATATGCTCTATATGCTTTATATGCTCTATATGCTGTATATGCTGTATATGCTCTATATGCTCTATGTGCTGTATATGCTCTATATGCTCTATATGCTCTATATGCTCTATATGCTCTATATGTTCTATATTCTCTATATGCTCTATATGCTCTATATGCTGTATATGCTTTATATGCTCTATATGCTGTATATGCTCTATATGCTCTATATGTTCTATATGCTCTATATGCTCTATATGCTCTATATGCTGTATATGCTTTATATGCTCGATACGCTGTATATGCTGTATATGCTCTATGCTTTATATGCTTTATTTGCTCTATATGCTCTATATGCTCTATATGCTGTATATGGTCTATATGCTCTTTATGCTCTATATGCTGTATATGCTGTATATGCTGTATATGCTGTATATGCTGTACATGCTGTATATGCCGTATATGCCGTATATGCTCTATATGCCGTATGTGCTCTATATGCCGTATATGCTCTATATGCTCTATATGCTCTATATGCTCTATATGCTCTATATGCTTTATATGCTCTATGTTCTCTATATGCTCTATATGCTCTATATGCTCTATATGCTCTGTATGTTCTGTATGGTCTATATTCTCTATGTGCTTTATATGCTGTATATGCTGTATATGCTCTATATATGTGCTGTATATTCTCTATATGCTCTATATGCTCTATAAGCTCTATATGCTCTATATGCTCTATATGCTCTATGTGCTGTATATGCTCTATATGCTCTATATGCTTTATATGCTCTATGTTCTCTATATGCTCTATATGCTCTAAATGCTCTATATGCTCTGTATGCCCTGTATGGTCTATATTCTCTATATGCTCTATATGGTCTATATGCTCTATATGCTCTATATGCTCTATATGCTCCATATGCTTTATATGCTGTATATGCTGTATATGCTGTATATGCTCTATATGCTCTATATGCTCTATGTGCTGTATATGCTCTATATGCTCTATATGCTCTATATGCTCTATATGCTCTATATGTTCTATATTCTCTATATGCTCTATATGCTCTATATGCTGTATATGCTTTATATGCTCTATATGCTGTATATGCTCTATATGCTCTATATGTTCTATATGCTCTATATGCTCTATATGCTCTATATGCTGTATATGCTTTATATGCTCTATACGCTGTATATGCTGTATATGCTCTATGCTTTATATGCTTTATTTGCTCTATATGCTCTTTATGCTCTATATGCTCTATATGCTCTACATGCTCTACATGCTCCATATGCTCTATATGCTCTATATGCTTTATATGCTTTATATGCTTTATATGCCCTATATGCTCTATATGCTCTATATGCTCTATATGCTTTATATGCTTTATATGCTCTATATGCTCTATATGCTCTATATGCTCTATATGCTCTACATGCTCTACATGCTCCATATGCTCTATATCCTCTATATGCTTTATATGCTTTATATGCTTTATATGCTCTATATGCTCTATATGCTCTATATGCTCTATATGCTCTATATGCTCTATATATGCTCTATATATGCTCTATATGCTCTATATGCTCTATATGCTCTACATGCTCTATACCCTCTATATGCTCTGTATGCTCTATATGCTTTATATGCTCTATATCCTCTATGTGCTCTATATGCTCTATATGCTCTATATGCTCTATATCCTCTATATGCTCCATATGCTCTACATTCTGTACATGCTCTATATGCTCCATATGCTCTATATGCTCTATATGCCCTATATGCTCTATATGCTCTATATGCTCTATATGCTCTATATGCTCTATATGCTTTATATGCTCTATATGCTTTTTATTCTCTACATGCTCTATATGCCCTATATGCTCGATATGCCCTATATGCTCTATATGCTCTATATGCTCTATATGCTTTATATGCTTTATATGCTCTATATGCTCTTTATGCTCTATATGCTCTATATGCTCTACATGCTCTACATGCTCCATATGCTCTATATGCTCTATATGCTTTATATGCTTTATATGGTTTATATGCCCTATATGCTCTATATGCTCTATATGCTCTATATGCTTTATATGCTTTATATGCTCTATATGCTCTATATGCTCTATATGCTCTATATGCTCTACATGCTCTACATGCTCCATATGCTCTATATGCTCTATATGCTTTATATACTTTATATGCTTTATATGCTCTATATGCTCTATATGCTCTATATGCTCTATATGCTCTATATGCTCTATATGCTTTTTATGCTCTACATGCTCTATATGCCCTATGTGCTCTACATGCCCTATATGCTCTATATGCTCTATATGCTCTTTATGCTTTATATGCTTTATATGCTCTATATGCTCTATATGCTCTATATGCTCTATATGCTCTACATGCTCTACATGCTCCATATGCTCTATATGCTCTATATGCTCTATTTGCTCTATATATGCTCTATATGCTCTACATGCTCTATACCCTCTATATGCTCTGTATGCTCTATATGCTCTATATGCTCTATATCCTCTATATGCTCTATATGCTCTATATGCTCTATATCCTCTATATCTTCTATATGCTCCATATGTTCTACATGCTGTACTTCCTCTATATGCTCCATTTGCTCTATATGCTCTATATGCCCTGTATGCTCTATATGCTCTATATGCTCTATATGCTGTATATGCTCTATATATGCTCTATATGCTCTATATGCTCCATATGCTGTATACGCTCTATACGCTCTATACGCTCTATATGCTTTATATTCTCTATATGCTCTATATGCTCTATATGCTCTATATGCTCTATATGCTCTTTATGCTCTACATGCTCTATGTGCTCTATATGCTCTATATGCTCTATATGCTCTATATGCTCTATATGCTCTATATGCTCTATATATGCTTTATATGCTCTATATGCTCTATATATGCTCTATATGCTCTATATGCTCTATGTGCTCTATATGCTATTTATGCTCTATATGCTCTATATGCTCTATATGCTCTATATGCTCTTTATGCTCTATATATGCTCTATATCCTCTATATGCTCTATATATGCTCTATATATGCTCTATATGCTCTATATGCTCTATATGCTCTGTATGGTCTGTATGGTCTATATTCTCTATATGCTCTATATGCTCTATATGCTCCATATGCTGTTAATGCTGTATATGCTGTATGCTCTATATGCTCTATATGCTCTATGTTCTCTATATGCTCTATATGCTCTATATGCTCTATATGCTCTGTATGCCCTGTATGGTCTATATTCTCTATGTGCTCTATATGCTGTATATGCTGTATATGCTCTATATATGTCCTGTATATGCTCTATATGCTCTGTATGCTCTATAAGCTCTATATGCTCTATATGCTCTCTATGCTCTATGTTCTGTATATGCTCTATATGCTCTATATGCTCTATATGCTCTATATGCTCTATATGCTCTATATGCTCAATATGCTCTATATGCTCTATATGCTTTATATGCTCTATGTTCTCTATATGCTCTATATGCTCTATATGCTCTATATGCTCTGTATGCCCTGTATGGTCTATATTCTCTATGTGCTCTATATGCTGTATATGCTGTATATGCTCTATATATGTGCTGTATATTCTCTATATGCTCTATATGCTCTATAAGCTCTATATGCTCTATATGCTCTATATGCTCTATGTGCTGTATATGCTCTATATGCTCTATATGCTTTATATGCTCTATGTTCTCTATATGCTTTATATGCTCTAATTGCTCTATATGCTCTGTATGCCCTGTATGGTCTATATTCTCTATATGCTCTATATGCTCTATATGCTCTATATGCTCTATGTGCTGTATATGCTCTATATGCTCTATATGCTCTATATGCTCTATATGCTCTATATGCTCTATATGCTCTATATGCTTTATATGCTCTATATGCTGTATATGCTGTATATGCTCTATATGCTCTATGTGCTGTATATGCTCTATATGCTCTATATGCTCTATATGCTCTATATGCTCTATATGTTCTATATTCTCTATATGCTCTATATGCTCTATATGCTGTATATGCTTTATATGCTCTATATGCTGTATATGCTCTATATGCTCTATATGTTCTATATGCTCTATATGCTCTATATGCTCTATATGCTGTATATGCTTTATATGCTCGATACGCTGTATATGCTGTATATGCTCTATGCTTTATATGCTTTATTTGCTCTATATGCTCTATATGCTCTATATGCTGTATATGGTCTATATGCTCTTTATGCTCTATATGCTGTATATGCTGTATATGCTGTATATGCTGTATATGCTGTACATGCTGTATATGCCGTATATGCCGTATATGCTCTATATGCCGTATGTGCTCTATATGCCGTATATGCTCTATATGCTCTATATGCTCTATATGCTCTATATGCTCTATATGCTCTATATGCTCTATATGCCGTATATGCTGTATATGCTCTATATGCTCTATATGCTCTTTATGCTCTATATATGCTCTATATGCTCTATATGCTCTATATATGCTCCATATATGCTCTATATGCTCTATATGCTCTATATGCTCTATATGCTCTATATGCTATATATGCTTTGTATGGTCTGTATGGTATATATTCTCTATATGCTCTATATGCTCTATATGCTGTATATGCTCTATATATGCTCTATATGCTCTATATGCTACATATGCTGTATACGCTCTATACGCTCTATACGCTTTATATGCTTTATATGCTCTATATGCTCTATATGCTCTATATGCTCTATATGCTCTATATGCTCTATATGCTCTATATGCTCTATATGCTCTATATGCTCTATATGCTTTATATGCTCTATATGCTGTATATGCTGTATATGCTCTATATGTTCTATATGCTCTATATGCTCTATATGCTCTATAAGCTGTATATGCTTTTTATGCTCTATATGCTGCATATGCTGTATATGCTCTATATGTTCTATATGCTCTATTTCCTCTATATGCTCTATATGCTGTATATGCTTTATATGCTCTATACGCTGTATATGCTGTATATGCTCTATGCTTTATATGCTTTATATGCTCTATATGCTCTATGTGCTCTATATGCTGTATATGCTCTATGCTTTATATGCTTTATATGCTCTATATGCTCTATATGCTCTATATGCTGTATATGCTGTATATTCTCTTTATGCTGTATATGCTGTATATGCTGTATATGCTGTATATGCTGTATATGCTGTATATGCTGTATATGCTGTATATGCTGTATATGCTGTATATGCTGTATATGCTGTATTTTCCGTATATGCCGTATATATGCCGTATATGCTCTATATGCCGTATGTGCTCTATATGCCGTATATGCTCTATATGCTCTATATGCTCTATATGCCCTATATGCTCTATATGCTCTATATGCTCTATATGCTTTATATGCTTTATATGCTCTATATGCTCTATATTCTCTATATGCTCTATATGCTCTATATATGCTCTATATGCTCTACATTCTCTATACCCTCTATATGCTCTGTATGCTCTATATGCTCTATATGCTCTATATCCTCTATATGCTCTATATGCTCGATATGCTCTATATCCTCTATATGCTCTATATGCTCCATATGCTCTACATGCTGTACATGCTCTATATGCTCCACATGCTCTATATGCTCTATATGCCCTATATGCTCTATATGCTCTACATGCTCTATATGCTCTATATGCTCCATATGCTGTATACGCTCTATACGCTCTATACGCTCTATATGCTTTATATGCTCTATATGCTCTATATGCTCTATATGCTCTATATGCTCTATATGCTCTATATGCTTTTTATGCTCTACATGCTCTATATGCCCTATATGCTCTACATGCCCTATATGCTCTATATGCTCTATGTGCTCTATATGCTTTATATGCTTTATATGCTCTATATGCTCTATATGCTCTATATGCTCTATATGCTCTACATGCTCTACATGCTCCATATGCTCTATATGCTCTATATGCTCTATATGCTCTATATATGCTCTATATGCTCTACATTCTCTATACCCTCTATATGCTCTGTATGCTCTATATGCTCTATATGCTCTATATCCTCTATATGCTCTATATTCTCTATATGCTCTATATCCTCTATATGCTCTATATGCTCCATATGCTCTACATGCTGTACATGCTCTATATGCTCCATATGCTCTATATGCTCTATATGCCCTATATGCTCTATATGCTCTATATGCTGTATATGCTCTATACATGCTCTATATGCTCTATATGCTCCATATGCTGTATACGCTCTATACGCTCTATACGCTCTATATGCTTTATATGCTCTATATGCTCTATATGCTCTATATGCTCTATATGCTCTATATGCTTTTTATGCTCTACATGCTCTATATGCCCTATATGCTCTACATGCCCTATATGCTCTATATGCTCTATATGCTCTATATGCTTTATATGCTTTATATGCTCTATATGCTCTATATGCTCTATATGCTCTATATGCTCTACATGCTCTACATGCTCCATATGCTCTATATGCTCTATATGCTCTATATGCTCTATATATGCTCTATATGCTCTACATGCTCTATACCCTCTATATGCTCTGTATGCTCTATATGCTCTATATGCTCTATATGCTCTATATGCTCTATATCCTCTATATGCTCTATATGCTCCATATGCTCTACATGCTGTACTTTCTCTATATGCTCCATATGCTCTATATGCTCTATATGCCCTATATGCTCTATATGCTCTATATGCTCTATATGCTCTTTATGCTCTATATGCTCTATATGCTTTTTATGCTCTACATGCTCTATATGCCCTATATGCTCTATATGCTTTATATGCTCTATATGCTCTATATGCTCTATATGCTTTATATGCTTTATATGCTCTATATGCTTTATATGCTCTATATGCTCTATATGCTCTACATGCTCTACATGCTCCATATGCTCTATATGCTCTATATGCTCTATATGCTCTATATATGCTCTACATGCTCTACATGCTCCATATGCTCTATATGCTCTATATGCTTTATATGCTCTAAATATACTCTATATGCTCTACATGCTCTATACCCTCTATATGCTCTGTATGCTCTATATGCTCTATATGCTCTATATCCTCTATATGCTCCATATGCTCTATATGCTCTATATCCTCTATATGCGCTATATGCTCCATATGCTCTACATGCTGTACATACTCTATATGCTCCATATGCTCTATATGCTCTATATGCCCTATATGCTCTATATGCTCTATATGCTCTATATGCTCTATATGCTCTATATGCTTTTTATGCTCTACATGCTCTATATGCCCTATATGCTCTAGATGCCCTATATGCTCTATATGCTCTATATGCTCTATATGCTTGATATGCTTTATATGCTCTATATGCTCTATATGCTCTATATGCTCTATATGCTCTACATGCTCTACATGCTCCATATGCTCTATATGCTCTATATGCTATATATGCTCTATATATGCTCTATATGCTCTACATTCTCTATACCCTCTATATGCTCTGTATGCTCTATATGCTCTATATGCTCTATATCCTCTATATGCTCTATATGCTCTATATGCTCTATATGCTCTATATCCTCTATATGCTCTATATGCTCCATATGCTCTACATGCTGTACATGCTCTATATGCTCCATATGCTCTATATGCTCTATATGCCCTATATGCTCTATATGCTCTATATGCTGTACATGCTCTATACATGCTCTATATGCTCTATATGCTCCATATGCTGTATACGCTCTATACGCTCTATACGCTCTATATGCTTTATATGCTCTATATGCTCTATATGCTCTATATGCTCTATATGCTCTATATGCTTTTTATGCTCTACATGCTCTATATGCCCTATATGCTCTACATGCCCTATATGCTCTATATGCTCTATATGCTCTATATGCTTTATATGCTTTATATGCTCTATATGCTCTATATGCTCTATATGCTCTATATGCTCTACATGCTCTACATGCTCCATATGCTCTATATGCTCTATATGCTATATATGCTCTATATATGCTCTATATGCTCTACATTCTCTATACCCTCTATATGCTCTGTATGCTCTATATGCTCTATATGCTCTATATCCTCTATATGCTCTATATGCTCTATATGCTCTATATCCTCTATATGCTCTATATGCTCTGTATGCCCTGTATGGTCTATATTCTCTATGTGCTCTATATGCTGTATATGCTGTATATGCTCTATATATGTGCTGTATATGCTCTATATGCTGTACATGCTCTATACATGCTCTATATGCTCTATATGCTCCATATGCTGTATACGCTCTATACGCTCTATACGCTCTATATGCTTTATATGCTCTATATGCTCTATATGCTCTATATGCTCTATATGCTCTATATGCTTTTTATGCTCTACATGCTCTATATGCCCTATATGCTCTACATGCCCTATATGCTCTATATGCTCTATATGCTCTATATGCTTTATATGCTTTATATGCTCTATATGCTCTATATGCTCTATATGCTCTATATGCTCTATATCCTCTATATGCTCTATATGCTCCATATGCTCTACATGCTGTACATGCTCTATATGCTCCATATGCTCTATATGCTCTTTATGCCCTATATGCTCTATACACTCTATATGCTCTATATGCTGTATATGCTCTATATATGCTCTATATGCTCTATATGCTCCATATGCTGTATACGCTCTATACGCTCTATACGCTCTATATGCTTTATATGCTCTATATGCTCTATATGCTCTATATGCTCTATATGCTCTATATGCTTTTTATGCTCTACATGCTCTATATGCCCTATATGCTCTACATGCCCTATATGCTCTATATGCTCTATATGCTCTATATGCTTTATATGCTTTATATGCTCTATATGCTCTATATGCTCTATATGCTCTATATGCTCTACATGCTCTACATGCTCCATATGCTCTATATGCTCTATATGCTATATATGCTCTATATATGCTCTATATGCTCTACATTCTCTATACCCTCTATATGCTCTGTATGCTCTATATGCTCTATATGCTCTATATCCTCTATATGCTCTATATGCTCTATATGCTCTATATCCTCTATATGCTCTATATGCTCTGTATGCCCTGTATGGTCTATATTCTCTATGTGCTCTATATGCTGTATATGCTGTATATGCTCTATATATGTGCTGTATATGCTCTATATGCTGTACATGCTCTATACATGCTCTATATGCTCTATATGCTCCATATGCTGTATACGCTCTATACGCTCTATACGCTCTATATGCTTTATATGCTCTATATGCTCTATATGCTCTATATGCTCTATATGCTCTATATGCTTTTTATGCTCTACATGCTCTATATGCCCTATATGCTCTACATGCCCTATATGCTCTATATGCTCTATATGCTCTATATGCTTTATATGCTTTATATGCTCTATATGCTCTATATGCTCTATATGCTCTATATGCTCTATATCCTCTATATGCTCTATATGCTCCATATGCTCTACATGCTGTACATGCTCTATATGCTCCATATGCTCTATATGCTCTTTATGCCCTATATGCTCTATACACTCTATATGCTCTATATGCTGTATATGCTCTATATATGCTCTATATGCTCTATATGCCCCATTTGCTGTATACGCTCTATACGCTCTATACGCTCTATATGCTTTATATGCTCTATATGTAATATGCTCTATATGCTCTATATGCTCTATATGCTCTATATATGCTTTATATGCTCTATATGCTCTATATATGCTCTATATGCTCTATATGCTCTTTATGCTCTATATATGCTCTATATCCTCTCTATGCTCTATATATGCTCTATATATGCTCTATATGCTCTATATGCCCTATATGCTCTATATGCTCTATATGCTGTACGTGCTCTATACATGCTCTATATGCTCTATATGCTCCATATGCTGTATACGCTCTATACGCTCTATACGCTCTATATGCTTTATATGCTCTATATGCTCTATATGCTCTATATGCTCTATATGCTTTTTATGCTCTACATGCTCTATATGCCCTATATGCTCTACATGCCCTATATGCTCTATATGCTCTATATGCTCTATATGCTTTATATGCTGTATATGCTCTATATGCTCTATATGCTCTATATGCTCTATATGCTCTATATGTTCTATATTCTCTATATGCTCTATATGCTCTATATGCTGTATATGCTTTATATGCTCTATATGCTGTATATGCTCTATATGCTCTATATGTTCTATATGCTCTATATGCTCTATATGCTCTATATGCTCTATATGCTTTATATGCTCTATACGCTGTATATGCTGTATATGCTCTATGCTTTATATGCTTTATTTGCTCTATATGCTCTATATGCTCTATATGCTGTATATGGTCTATATGCTCTTTATGCTCTATATGCTGTATATGCTGTATATGCTGTATATGCTGTATATGGTGTATATGCTGTATATGCTGTACATGCTGCATATGCTGTAAATGCTGTACATGCTGTATATGCCGTATATGCCGTATATGCTCTATATGCCGTATGTGCTCTATATGCCGTATATGCTCTATATGCTCTATATGCTCTATATGCTCTATATATGCTTTATATGCTCTATATGCTCTATATATGCTCTATATGCTCTATATGCTCTATATGCTCTATATGCTATTTATGCTCTATATGCTCTATATGCTCTATATGCTCTATATGCTCTTTATGCTCTATATATGCTCTATATCCTCTATATGCTCTATATATGCTCTATATATGCTCTATATGCTCTATATGCCCTATATGCTCTATATGCTCTATATGCTGTACATGCTCTATACATGCTCTATACATGCTCTATATGCTCTATATGCTCCATATGCTGTATACGCTCTATACGCTCTATATGCTTTATATGCTCTATATGCTCTATATGCTCTATATGCTCTATATGCTTTTTATGCTCTACATGCTCTATATGCCCTATATGCTCTACATGCCCTATATGCTCTATATGCTCTATATGCTCTATATGCTTTATATGCTGTATATGCTCTATATGCTCTATATGCTCTATATGTTCTATATTCTCTATATGCTCTATATGCTCTATATGCTGTATATGCTTTATATGCTCTATATGCTGTATATGCTCCATATGCTGTATACGCTCTATACGCTCTATATGCTTTATATGCTCTATATGCTCTATATGCTCTATATGCTCTATATGCTCTATATGCTTTTTATGCTCTACATGCTCTATATGCCCTATATGCTCTACATGCCCTATATGCTCTATATGCTCTATATGCTCTATATGCTTTATATGCTGTATATGCTCTATATGCTCTATATGCTCTATATGCTCTATATGCTCTATATGCTCTATATATGCTCTATATGCTCTACATGCTCTATACCCTCTATATGCTCTGTATGCTCTATATGCTCTATATCCTCTATATGCTCTATATGCTCTGTATGCTCTATATCCTCTATATGCTCTATATGCTCCATATGCTCTACATGCTGTACATGCTCTATATGCTCCATATGCTCTATATGCTCTATATGCCCTATATGCTCTAAATGCTCTATATGCTCTATATGCTGTATATGCTCTATATATGCTCTATATGCTCTATATGCTCTATATGCTCTTTATGCTGTACATGCTCTATATGCTCTATATGCTCTATATGCTCTATATGCTCTATATGCTCTATATGCTCTATATATGCTTTATATGCTCTATTTATGCTCTATATGCTCTATATGCTCTATATGCTATTTATGCTCTATATGCTCTATATGCTCTATATGCTCTTTATGCTCTATATATGCTCTATATGCTCTATATGCTCTATATATGCTCTATATATGCTCTATATGCTCTATATGCTCTATATGCTCTATATGCTCTGTATGGTCTGTATGGTCTATATTCTCTATATGCTCTATATGCTCTATATGCTCCATATGCTGTATATGCTGTATATGCTGTATGCTCTATATGCTGTATATGTTCTATGTGCTGTATATGCTCTATATGCTCTATATGCTCTATATGCTCTATGTTCTCTATATGCTCTATATGCTCTATATGCTCTGTATGCCCTGTATGGTCTATATTCTCTATGTGCTGTATATGCTGTATATGCTGTATATGCTCTATATATGTGCTGTATATGCTCTATATGCTCTATATGCTCTATAAGCTCTATATGCTCTATATGCTCTATGTGCTGTATATGCTCTATATGCTCTATATGCTCTTTATGCTCTATATGCTCTATATGCTCTATATGCTCTATATGCTCTATATGCTCTGTATGCTCTATATGCTCTATATGCTTTATATGCTCTATATGCTGTATATGCTGTATATGCTCTATATGTTCTATATGCTCTATATGCTCTATATGCTCTATATGCTGTATATGCTTTATATGCTCTATACGCTGTATATGCTGTATATGCTCTATGCTTTATATGCTTTATATGCTCTATATGCTCTATATGCTCTATATGCTGTATATGCTGTATATGCTCTTTATGCTCTATATGCTGTATATGCTGTATATGCTGTATATGCTGTATATGCTGTATATGCTGTATATGCTGTATATGCTGTATATGCTGTATATGCTGTACATGCTGTATATGCCGTATATGCCGTATATGCTGTATATGCCGTATGTGCTCTATATGCCGTATATGCTCTATATGCTCTATATGCTCTATATGCTTTATATGCTCTATATGCTCTATATGCTCTATATGCCGTATATACTGTATATGCTCTATATGCTCTATATGCTCTTTATGCTCTATATATGCTCTATATGCTCTATATATGCTCTATATATGCTCTATATGCTCTATATGCTCTATATGCTCTATATGCTCTCTATGGTCTTTATGGTCTATATTCTCTATATGCTCTATATGCTCTATATGCTCCATATGCTGTATATGCTGTATATGCTGTATGCTCTATATGCTGTATATGTTCTATGTGCTGTATATGCTCTATATGCTCTATATGCTCTTAGTTCTCTATATGCTCTATATGCTCTATATGCTCTGTATGCCCTGTATGGTCTATATTCTCTAGGTGCTCTATATGCTGTATATGCTCTGTATATGTGCTGTATATGCTCTATATGCTCTATATGCTCTATATGCTGTATATGCTTTATATGCTCTATACGCTGTATATGCTGTATATGCTCTATGCTTTATATGCTTTATATGCTCTATATGCTCTATATGCTCTATATGCTGTATATGCTGTATATGCTCTTTATGCTCTATATGCTGTATATGCTGTATATGCTGTATATGCTGTATATGCTGTATATGCTGTATATGCTGTATATGCTGTATATGCTGTATATGCTGTACATGCTGTATATGCCGTATATGCCGTATATGCTGTATATGCCGTATGTGCTCTATATGCCGTATATGCTCTATATGCTCTATATGCTCTATATGCTTTATATGCTCTATATGCTCTATATGCTCTATATGCCGTATATACTGTATATGCTCTATATGCTCTATATGCTCTTTATGCTCTATATATGCTCTATATGCTCTATATATGCTCTATATATGCTCTATATGCTCTATATGCTCTATATGCTCTATATGCTCTCAATGGTCTTTATGGTCTATATTCTCTATATGCTCTATATGCTCTATATGCTCCATATGCTGTATATGCTGTATATGCTGTATGCTCTATATGCTGTATATGTTCTATGTGCTGTATATGCTCTATATGCTCTATATGCTCTTAGTTCTCTATATGCTCTATATGCTCTATATGCTCTGTATGCCCTGTATGGTCTATATTCTCTAGGTGCTCTATATGCTGTATATGCTCTGTATATGTGCTGTATATGCTCTATATGCTCTATATGCTCTATAAGCTCTATATGCTCTATATGCTCTATATGCTCTATATGCTCTATGTGCTGTATATGCCGTATATGCCGTATATGCTCTATATGCCGTATGTGCTCTATATGCCGTATATGCTCTATATGCTCTATATGCTCTATCTGCTCTATATGCTCTATATGCCGTATATGCTCTATATGCTCTATATGCTCTATATGCTCTTTATGCTCTATATATGCTCTATATGCTCTTTATGCTCTATATATGCTCTATATATGCTCTATATGCTCTATATGCTCTATATGCTCTATATGCTCTATATGCTCGGTATGGTCTGTATGGTCTATATTCTCTATATGCTCTATATGTTCTATATGCTCCATATGCTGTATATGCTGTATATGCTGTATGCTCTATATGCTGTATATGTTCTATGTGCTGTATATGCTCTATATGCTCTATATATGCTCTATGTTCTCTATATGCTCTATATGCTCTATATGCTCTATATGCTCTGTATGCCCTGTATGGTCTATATTCTCTATGTGCTCTATATGCTGTATATGCTGTATATGCTCTATATATGTGCTGTATATGCTCTATATGCTCTATATGCTCTATAAGCTCTATATGCTCTATATGCTCTATATGCTCTATGTGCTGTATATGCTCTATATGCTCTATATGCTCTATATGCTCTATATGCTCTATATGCTCTATATGCTCTATATGCTCTATATGCTCTATATGCTCTATATGCTCTATATGCTCTATATGCTTTATATGCTCTATATTCTGTATATGCTGTATATGCTCTATATGTTCTATATGCTCTATATGCTCTATATGCTCTATATGCTGTATATGCTTTATATGCTCTATATGCTGTATATGCTGTATATGGTCTATATGTTCTATATGCTCTATATGCTCTATATGCTCTATAAGCTGTATATGCTTTATATGCTCTATACGCTGTATATGCTGTATATGCTCTATGCTTTATATGCTTTATATGCTCTATATGCTCTATATGCTGTATATGCTGTATATGCTCTATATGCTCTTTATGCTGTATATGCTGTATATGCTGTATATGCTGTATATGCTGTATATGCTGTGTATGCTGTATATGCTGTATATGCTGTATATGCTGTATATGCTGTATATGCTGTACATGCTGTATATGCCGTATATGCCGTATATGCCGTATATGCTCTATATGCCGTATGTGCTGTATATGCTCTATATGCTCTATATGCTCTATATGCTTTATATGCTCTATATGCTCTATATGCTCTATATGCTCTATATGCCGTATATGCTCTATATGCTCTATATGCTCGATATGCTCGATATGCTCGATATGCTCGATATATATGCTCCGAATGCTATGTATGCTATGTATGCTATGTATGCTATGTATGCTATGTATGCTATGTATGCTATATATGCTATATATTCTATATATGCTATATATGCTATATATGCTATATATGCTATATATGCTATATATGCTATATATGCTATATGCTATATGCTATATGCTATATGCTATATGCTATATGCTATATGCTATATGCTATATGCTATATGCTATATGCTATATGCTATATGCTATATGCTATATGCTATATGCTACATGCTATATGCTATGCTATGCTATGCTATGCTATGCTATGCTATGCTATGATACGATACGGTGCGGTAGGGTATGGTGTGGCATGGCATAGTATGATGTGATGTGGTGTGGTGTGGTGTGGTGTGGTGTGGTGTGGTGTGGTGTGGTGTGGTGTGGTGTGGTGTGGTGTGGTGTGGTGTGGTGTGGTGTGTTGTGGTGTGGTGTGGTGTGGTGTGGTGTGGTGTGGTGTGGTGTGGTGTGGTGTGGTGTGGTGTGGTGTGGTGTGGTGTGGTGTGGTGTGGTGTGGTGTGGTGTGGTGTGGTGTGGTGTGGTGTGGTGTGGTGTGGTGTGGTGGTGTTTGGTGTGGTGTGGTGTGGTACAGTTCAGTGCGGCGCGGGGTGGTATAGTAATGCACCTCATATCTCTTGCTGCATCCTGCACTGCTTGATCTCGACTCTCGATTCTCCCACACACGACACTAATACTGTCCAAACGGTCATCACAGATGAATCCTCATGGTGGATATGATATGTCTTCAGACGAGAGACCTTTGTTTTGAAGATTTATCATATTCACCATATCGTTCAGGTGAGTCCGTACCATCCAGACTTGCATTCAATTATCGCTATCGTCCGCGTTGATCTTCAAGCTTAAATGTTTTTTCTATGTTCTTTAGCCCAAAATCCTCGCTTTCATTTGGCAAAGACGCCAAATATAGGCGAGGAATTTAGGCTAAAGTTTTTTAAATGTGGGGATAAAGATTATCCCGGCAACTATCGACCTATATTAATTTTGGCAGGCCTTTTTTACATCTGTTTATCCTCTAATCAGCTAATCAACTCTTATCAATTTGTCTTTAGACTGATCCATATTCCGCACTCTACCCTCATTACTTGAGTCGACTAGTAACTGGGGTGTCAATATTGACAAGGGTACGGTCTTCTGAATGACGTGGTCTTTACGGACTTGAGGAAGGCCTTTGAAACTATTGGCTATGATAATCCGCTTTTTAAACCAGCAGCATATGGTGTTTATGAACTGGCACTGAAATGGTTTCGATCTGATTTAACGAATCGGAGGCAAAATTGCTTTGTCAACGGCCAGTTCTCATCTATTTCTACTACAACAAGAAGCGTTTCTTTCAAATCTTCCAAACTGCCTGAATTATAGGGCTTTCCAAGAATGTTTGCTGATGACATCAATATTAGGTTTAGTAGTAATAAACTAACTTATTTGGAAAATCTTATGAATGATTTTTACAAGTGATATGATGGTTAAGCAAGTACTTTGCGATCAAGTATACGCGAAGTACTCGCTAAACCATCTGCTCACCATAGCGGAGGGTACAAAACAAACTCCCGTTCGTGTCGCAGCAGTTGAGCATTCTGTGCATGCGATGACGTTATGGAACCAGGTACTGCTGAAGTATAGACGGTCCACGACGTATAAAGACTTCATTGAACAGCAAGAAGGATAGACGCATGGCTGCTTCTTGAGGCAGCTCAAGAAGCAGCCATGCGTCTATGCTTCTTTAGGCAGAGCCGTTCGAAATTGAATATTGACATCTGTGCAGCTGTGTTGGATGGTAAGTGCGATGTTAAAGAACTCACTAGCCAACTCCGGCAGCTGTTTGACAGAGCACCGATCTTCTGCACGCTTGTCATGCGGTACCATGACACACACCGCTTGACATGCGCGCGAGATGATCCGTGCTTGACACCATCTGTAATGGAGGACAACGCAGAACTGCACTGCATGATTCTGCTTTGCGGACCGAAATACTTTGCTATCAGTCTTCTAGACCAAGATGGTTTCGCTTTTCGAGATGCGTGGAACAGCCTAAGCCACTTTGCTCACGGCCAGAAGCTGACATAGTAAAAGACGCTACAACGGCCCACTTTCGCTTCTTCTCGACGCTGTTTTGATCTGAGGCTTCTCGGCCAAGCTGGTATCACTTACCGATAAGCAGGGAAGATCCTTGCTCTCTGCGCTGAACAACAGCTGGGATGACAGAGAACGCACAGCTATCCTTTGACTTCTTTTCAACATGGTGCTAATTCTGCCGTGAGGCTTCTTCGCCAGGCGGGCATCACTTCTAAGGGAAAGATCCTTACTCCTTGAGTTGGACAGCAGCTGGGGTGAAAAAGATCTCAGCAGTTTACTCTAGCTTCTTGTCAACAGGGGCTTGATTCCGCTGTGAAATTATTCACCAAGTTGGTATCGCTTTTCGAGAAGTGTGGTAGAGCCTTAAGGTCTTTGCTAGGCAACAGTTGAGATGACAGACAACGCAACGCCTCACTCTGACTTAATTCTTGTCAAGTCAAACTTGACTCTGCTGTGGGACCGCAGCATTTCACAAAACACAATTGATAAAATAATTTAAAATTATACTTACAAAAGTACAAAATTTGACCGAAATTTCGAGCGAAACATTTGTAATAACCCATGGATATTCCGTCGACCTGTCTAAAGATAGCCACACTGCACTAGGATATCAAAAGACACAATAAAACACTTATTTTCATTTCCCATTTGATTCACATTTTCGAAATGTGTTGGAAACACTATTTCAATTAAGCAATAACTGCGTGTTGCTAGGATACTAATTAACAGGTAAGCTTATTAAGAATGATCGCTAGCATTGCCATATATATATATATATATATATATATATATATATATATATATATATATATATATATATATATATATATATATATATATATATATATATATATATATATATATATATATATGCGTCGGAACTTGTCAACGTACTAAAGGTGGCTTACCGATGTTATTAACTTATGCATGTGGCTGTATTTACACACAGAAATTGTATTTGAAAATGCTCAGTTTAATTTCAATTCAAAGCTTGAACGTTTAATATCAAAACAGCGTCTTTATTTAGCTGTTGTAATAACCAAAATAAGAAATAAATGAAAGTTAAAATTTGATTAACTTCTTTTCAACACGGAGCTGATTCTGTTGTAAGGCTTCATTACAAGGCTGGCATTTTTTCTCGACAGGCGGGGAAGATCGTAACTTCCTGCGTTGAGCGGCAGCTTAGTTTAGTTGAAAGACATTGCAGCACTTCACTCTGACTTTTTTAAGGACTGGCTTGATTCCACTGTGAGGTTTCTTTACCAATGCAAGCTGGTATTATTTGATACCAGTTTGGTTAAAAAGCCTTGCAGCACAACACCTCTCGTTGACTTCTTGTCAACACGGGGCTGATTCTGCTGTGAAACTTCTTCACCAAGCTGGTGTCGCTTTTCGACAGGCGTGGAAGAGCCAGAAGTCTTTGCCATGCAGCAGTTGATTTGACAGACAACGCAACACCTCAGTCTGACTTCTTGTCAATTCAGACTTGACTCTGCTGTGGGACAGCAGCATTTCACAAAATACAATTGATAAAAAAAAGTTACAATCATACTTACAAAAGTACAAAAATTCACCGAGATTTCCAGCGCAACACCTGTAATAATCCGAAGATATTTCGTCGACTTGACTAAAGATAGGCAGGCTGGAGCAGGATAGCAAAAGGCACCATAAAACACTTGTTTTCGTTTTCACTTGATCGACATTTTCGAAACGTTTTAGAAACAATAATTTCCTTGTATGTTTGTACGGTGAATATCAAATTAAAACATTTCGATCCATTAGCTCGGCTCATCATCAGTGCCAATAATAATGCGACTTATTTAAATTCACACGTCCCTTAAATAGGTAAAATGTCGTGATTTGTATGCTCGCGTGATTTGGATGTTAATTAAACAACTACGTCAAATCTAACTGAAAAAGGCTCTAATTAATTCATGCGCGCGCAAAGAAGAAAGAGAAATCAATTTGCCATAGTAAAGAAAGCGCGGCACATACTATTCTTGGATTTCACTGGAAACTTTTTCAGTAATTATGAGTGGGGGTCAACTCAAAATGTATTGATGATTGTACTGCACTGGAGCAAGCAAATCTCACGAAATTGCACACATTTGCTGCCAAACACAAGGTAAACACATACAGTGAATTTTTTTTTTCAGTTTGATGACAGTGAATCGATTTGGAGTTGACCCCCAGTGAAATTTATGACGTCACGTGAAACCCAAGAATTCTGTGGCTTATCGTACTATGCTCTCAATTTCTTCTCTCCTTTTGCGAGAGAACTTACGATTATCCATCGCTAAAATGGTCGTTTCATTCCATATGAATTTCCATAACCATTCATTACCATTCATTTTTAGAATACTTCTTAAGTGTTCTAATTCACTGCATCCAATGTTACTTACCTCAAAAATTGTTTTTGCTCGATTGTTGAGTGTTTTACACATAGAATTCTTTATGCTATGATGGTGAAAAGAATTATTAGTGGTTACCTAGCTATACACCTTATGTCCTAATGACCTATCTTCCTGTAGTATTAATACATCTAAGAAAGGAACAGATTAATCTTCCTTCTGCATTTGTAAGGTGAGCTTGATGGAAGGATGTAAACTAATAACGATTTAAATGTGTTCCAGAAACCGGTGTAGATTTTCTAGATCATGTGCTCAGCTACTTCACGTATCGACAACGTATCTAAAATAGAAACCTGGTTTTAACGTTGCCGTAGCTAGGGCTTTTTTCTCAAATTCTTCCCCGAAAAAATTAAGCTGTAACAGGTGACAACGATCTACTCATTGGAGCGCTATGTATTCGTTCATAGAATTTTTCCTTCCACTGAAAACAAGTCGTAGATAAACAAAGTTTCAGCAGATCAAAGATATTATCGCGAGAAAAAATAGTTCTGAGATGAAGTGTAGCTATTATCTAAAAGTAGTCTTTCTTTTGCGATATTACTAGCCTAATCAACAGGAACATTTGTAAACAAACTAACTCCATAAAAAATTAACAGAATTTAGTTCGTTCTATTTTTGTTACAAATTCATTAGAATTTACAACATGATGTTCTGATTTCCCAACAAGAGGTTTAAATATCTCAGCGAGATATTTAGCCAGTTTATACGTTGGCGAACCTTGAGAAGTTACAATGGGTCTTAATTAAGGGGACATCAGGTTCGTAAATTTTAGGCAAACGATACAATTTAGCAAAAACAGTAGCCGACGGTCTCAAAAGATCATAAACTTTTTGAGACAAAATTTCTGTGTTCTTTTAAGATCAGATAGTTTCGAGCATACTTAATGTTCAATTCTAGCTGTTCAATCCTAGCCGTATCTTTGTAATAGATAGGGGTGCTTAAAAAAGTCAAAATTTTGTCGATTTTACCGTGATTTACACGATTTAAGACAACTGTAGCGTTACCCTTTTCAAATGTAGCTTTTAAAGTGTGTCTACACTGTCTTGTCTTTTTTAAGGTTCTCACAGCATCTTTAATATTATTGGTTAAATTCGAACTTGGAAGCTTCGCGCGTCGTAGAATCTCACTGATTTGGACACGGATGTTTCAAGCTGTGTCATTTTTTGATGGAAAAATTTCAGCTCTAAACGTTGGAAAATTTCCTCTACAGGAAGAACGCGCGGCCGGTACAACAGCGAAATTTAATTCCAGAGACATCTTCTTCAATCGGCGTTAGATTTCTGGCACTTTTATTGATAATGCTGGTCCGTCGCAGTGAATGACCAGCCAAATAATGTTCTTGTTGCTTGCGATGAATCTTTCGACCATTGGACGTCAATTTCGTCGATTTTTCGACAATTTGAGTGGAACTCAACGTGCTTTGTTGAAATTTCTCGTAAAAGAAGCTAAAATCATTTTTTAAGCCGTCAAAGACTATTGTCTTAAAAACACTATTTTAATTAAGTAATAATTGGGTGTTGCTAGGATACCATTTAACACGCAAGCTTATTAAGAAAGATCGCGAGCAGTGCCATACATGCGTTCGGAACTTGTCAACGTACTAAAGGTGGCTTACCGATGTTATTAACTTATGCATGGCTGTATTCACAAACAGAATTTGTATTTGAAATGTTCTTCAATTTAATTCCAGCTTAAAGCTCTAACAACCTTCAATATTAAAACTGGGTCTATATTAAGCTGTTGTAATAGCCAATATATGAAACAGATGAACACTAAAATTTGATTAAATTGTCCATTAAACTATACACTTATTACATTTTGTTGGATAATGATGGTGGTTTTAAAATGGTGATATTGCTATTGTTGTAATTCTACCCGTGCATATAAGAGTTATAGCTAAGATGTTCCGTATATTAACACATATTTTGTTGACTACTAGAATTGTTTACTTCTAGACTGAGTATGCATTACCAGAACAATAGAAATCAAGATAGAATAGCAACGGTTTAATTGCAGTGCCAACAGAATCCACTAAAAAATTGCAAACGATTTACATTTTTATTTTTTGAAATTATCCTTTTGGAATTTTGTACATGGTAGTGTATACAGTAATGCTAAGATTAGCATGAGCGAAGTCTACGTTAACTTTGTTACTGATGTTTCCGTAAATTTGTTTTAATACCAAACAACGGCAAAGTACAACAACACAGACAAGAAAATTTAGAGTGTTTATTAAGAGAATTACCCAGGCACATACATAATTATATACTTATACAGTTATTACGAAATTTTGATCATATTTAACATCATATATGATTGAAATACTTAAAAAATATAGCGGAATAGTATTTCTTTCCCGACTCCTAGAAGCAATGGAACAAGCACGTCCTTGTATGCTTGTCTCTTTAAAACATCGACTAAACTTGGTGGAGGCACCTAAAATTCAAGAAAAGAAAAAAATGTTATTGATGATAATAATTGAACACTGTTAAAAACCGATGTTTTAGTGTTGAGAAAAATCCCAATTAATTCCCAGCCAATTTGCTCAGTCTACGTCCGTTCTAGCTCGCGGCTTGGAATACTGACGTTGTAGACACATGCAAAATTATATGTTTTGGTGTCGTAGCGAGAGTAAAGACGACGTCTTCATCTCTTCTGGCACTTTGATTATTCATAATCTTTAGTCTTTGTTTAATAATTTTAAGTGCAATGTATCGTTAGCCATCACCTTTGCGTTGCCTGCAGCTTAAGGCCCCTGGTGTGAACCAAGCGATTGGTAACAAGTGAAGAATATTACCTGTACTATTCTATAGCTACATGCTTCTATTTATTCTTCTTCTCTGAGCATTCTCAGCCTCCTTGCCTCGCGTTCTCTATTTTCTTCAATCCTTACTGTGAAATAAACACAATATTTTGTAAGATAATATGTTGATCGTGCTCTAGTATATATGTAGGGGTATGGTATATTGTGTAATTGTATTGTTATGGTATAGTGCGGTGTGGTGTGGTGTGGTATTATAGTACGATATGGTAGGGTATAGTACTGTGTGGTATTCTGTGGTATGGTATTGTGTGGTTTGCTAGGGATTGGTGAGATGTATTATCGCATGCTATGCTATGGCATCCTGTGTTATGGTATGGTATGGTATGGTATGGTATGGTATGGTATGGTATGGTATGGTATGGTATGGTATGGTATGGTATGGTATGGTATGGTATGGTATGGTATGGTATGGTATGGTATGGTATGGTATGGTATGGTATGGTATGGTATGGTATGGTATGGTATGGTATGGTATGGTATGGTATGGTATGGTATGGTATGGTATGGTATGGTATGGTATGGTATGGTATGGTATGGTATGGTATGGTATGGTATGGTATGGTATGGTATGGTATGGTATGGTATGGTATGGTATGGTATGGTATGGTATGGTATGGTATGGTATGGTATGGTATGGTATGGTATGGTATGGTATGGTATGGTATGGTATGGTATGGTATGGTATGGTATGGTATGATATGGTATGGTATGGTATGGTATGGTATGGTATGGTATGGTATGGTATGGTATGGTATGGTATGGTATGGTATGGTATGGTATGGTTGGGTATGGTAGGGTATGGTATGGCAAAGCACTTCATACCTCTGGCTGCGTCACGCAGTGCTTGATCTCGTCTCTCAATTTTCTCACAAACGACACTAATACAGTCCAAAGCGTCATCACAAATGAATTCTCTCTCGTCTGAAGACATATCGCGATCGTATCCACAATGTCGTTCTAGCGAGTAAATACCGCTCTCACTCGTATCGTCCGCGTTGGTGTTAAAGCTTCGAAGATTAAATGTCGTTTCTATATTCTTTAGCCCAAACTCCTCCGATACATTTTGCAAAGATGCGGAAATCTTCGGCTTCGACCATTTTAATGAGCGGTGAAGCTCAACCAAAGATCCGCAGTTTCTTGCTGGGAACATCCCGATAACTGGCGGAGGAATATCAGATAAAATAACTTCAGTTTTGAGATCATTGATCAAGTAGTGATGGCTAACCGATCTACCCTCTTGTTGATTGGGTGGCCCGTTTCTAGGGTAGCTGAACCTTGAGCTGCGTTCTCCAAGTTGGTTATGCAACATATCCCCCACACCATAGCGGGTTGGCATAACAAGGTTATAATGATCGCTTTGTTCTTCTTGACTGCTGACTGACATTTCAGCATCATGATCGTTGCTGAATTGAGAAGCCTGTCCACTTGGGCCGTCCTCATTTGCTGATCCAGTGTCAGTGCTTTGTTGGTTACCAAAACATGATGCCTACCCATCCGGTCCATCTTAGCTAACCAAACCATCTTCAGCATCTATGTCTCGCTGGATTCCTCGCCCACCTGGTTCGCCTTGTTTAGCGAAGGCGAAGGCGAAGTACTTGCCTAACCATTTGCTCACCACGTTGGATGGTGCAGCGTAGGGTTGGCGTACGAACACATACTCTCGTTCGTGTCGCAGCAGTTGAACGTTCTGTCGATGTGATGAGGTTATGGAACCAGGTACTGGTGAAGTATAGACGGTCCACAACGTGTGATGATTTGATTGGGACAGCGCCACGGATGTATTGCTACTACGAGATTGGATGCTGACAAAACTTGCTTTGTTGGATGGTAGTTGGTGCGATGACAAGAAATTCAGTAGCCCACTTCCGCCGCTGCATGACAGAGCAATACTGTTACTGTGCGAGGTTATGTTTTCCTCCGTCAAGGAGTGGTACGATTTGAAACTCTTTAAGCTTCCTGAGCTGGATGACACTTGTGAAAAAGTATCGGTGCGCGAATGAACCAAGAAGTTGGTATTCAAGGCGTCGATGACTAAACTTGAGCCTGAAATAGAACGAAATGTTAAAGCTTGAACGAGACGGAGAGTTGAGAGGCGTTAGCTTGTTTGAATGTTTTTCTTGTAATTATTGTAGAAACAATCGTGATAATACTAGTTTATAGTAGTGATGTCGATGTAGTGTTGATGGCAAAAGTGTTGATGATTCTGGTGGTATTAAGGCCCCAATCAATTACCTTTCGAAACACCGCGGACAACATTCAAGGCCGTCAAACTTTTACAACGCTTGACAAGACCAGCTAATCCAAAGAATTCCATGTTGTTAAAACTTGGCAAGCTACGACATCGTCGTTTCTGAACGGAACTTCGCTCGCAATGTCTTGACTCCCACACAGCCTTTGAAAAGAAAGAAGAAGATTAAATATCTTAGCAACGAAGCTGCGTTTCATATCAACACAGAACGCGCTTTCAAAACAAATTAATCACTAACACATTGCGATGAGTCACAAAAAATTTTTTTTACAGCAGTATAATATTTTTTACATCAAAGTTTTCGGTGATGTCGCTAGAATCATAACTAGAACATGAGTCAGTGAATAACAGATGAATTGAAATTGTTGATTCAGTGTTGTCTGCTGCTGAGTTTCTGCCTGTTTCGTCGTCAGAGTCTTGCCACTCTTTAAGAGACTCCTCCATCTCAGGAAAAAATCTAGAAAAAGTTAAGTTAGTTTGATTTTAGTTTCCTCCTGTGACAACACTGGATGATCCTCACTGCATATCTCTAGGAAGGACAGATCAGAACTGATAGAGCTGTCCATCAGTATAAATAAAGTTAGTTTAGTTCAGGTTTCCTCCTGTAGTATCACTAGATCAATATGGGATGATCCTTAATGGGCCTTAAGAAAGAACGTTTTAGAACTGATAAATTTATGGTTTCCACATTTAGTGAATGTTCTTGCACGGAATAATGTCAAATAAATTACCTTGGTTTTATTAAGGTAGTGTAAAACAGATCACACACCAACAAGCCCACTGCAGAGTAGTACAATGTGCTTGTAATGGTCCAGATGAAAGATGTTTGTAGAAAGTGGACAAAGCGGAGATAAAATAACAAACATTGTGTACCAAGTTGGTAGATATCATCTCCTAAAATACTGAGGCAAAATCAGTTTTCACACGTGTGAAATTCCTAATTAATTCATGAAGAAATCACAAAAGAAATACATTTTATTTAGTAACAGTAATGGTTCTAGTATTCGAATTAAATGCTCACCCAAAATTATTGCGGCGCACAGAATGTCGTCGAATTTAAGTTGTATAAATCAACTGAAAGAAAATGAAAAACAAATTTGAATTAATTCTAAAGTTTTATTGCTCGATTTGAAATATTGCCATCAAATTTACAAGGAGATTTGTACAATTAGTTCCGTAATTAATCTGCTTTATTGTGTGCAAAAAACAAAGTTCGGTACAATTTATTTGGTAAATTAAAACATAAATAATTAAAAAACAATTTTACAAAACAAAATCGATAAAAATATTAAAATCATGCTTACAAAAGTACAAAAATTCACCGAAATTTTCAGCACAACATTCGTAATAGTCGGAGGATATTTCCTCGACTTGACTATGGATAGCCACGCCGCAGCAGGCTATCAAAAGACAAAATAAAACTCTAATTCTCATTTCTCACTTGATCGACATTTTTGAAACGTGTTAGAAATACTATTACAATCAAGTAATGATAAATCAATTGTTGCTTGGAACAAATTAACACGTCACCTTATTAAGAATTACTACGATAATTACCACATATGAGCCAGGGTTCGGAACTTTTCGGTGTATTATTATTTCGGTGTGTATTTTTCAAAATTAGCCTTTTGAATTTAGTACATATTAATTTATGCACTTTTGATACGTACATTAGCATGAAAGAAATCTATTTATTAAATAAATCCTAGACAAAATTTGTGCTCTTAAAAGTGCTTAATAAATCCTGTTTTGTCCTGCTTGTTTGTTGCTTGTTGCTAATGTTTTTCAATTATTTTCAGTACCAAACAACGGCAAAATATAAAAACACACACAACAAAATTTAGAGGATTTATTGAGAGAATTACCCATTTATTAATGCGATTCTGATGTGAAGCTTCTTCACCGAGCTGGTACCGCTTTTGGAGATTTGAGGAAGAATCTTCCTTTCGGTGTTGGTCACCAATTGGAATGGTGGAGAACAAAGCAGTGGCACAAACTGGCGTCTTGTCAACCCAGTGCTGGCATCTTCACCTCTTTACAAGGCTGGCATCGTTTCCTGGCAATGGAGACGGTCAGAGAAAGCAGCACTTCTCTTTGACGTCCTTTCAACACTGGGCTGATTCTGGTGTGAAACTTCTTAACCAGGCTGACTTCACTTCCAAAGGAAAGATGCTTGCTGCATGAGTTGGACAGCAGCTGAGATGAAAGGGTACACAGCACCTCACTTTGACGTCTTGTTGACAGGGGGCTGATTCTTTTTCACCAAACTGGTATCGCTTTTCAACAAGCGTGGAAGAGCCTTACGCTCTTTGCTAGGCAGCAGTTGAGATGACTGAAACACACACTGACTTTTGTCAACGCAGGCTAAATTATGCTTTTGGATTGTTTAAGCGAGCGGGTATCGCTTTTTGACATCGATTTCCCTGAATTAGAATGAAATGTTAAAGTTTGAGTTAGGGCGACTAACAATGATTCTAGTACTCAATGACTCAAAAGTTCGACTATCCTTTTTATAATTTTATGAATACCACAATGATTGCGACGTACAGAATGCCCTCGAATGTCGAGTTCTACAAAATAAACTTAACGGGCAAGACATAAACTCAAACGCAACTAGGTAATCCGTGAGTTTTTTGGACACCGGATTCCCGCTTCCGGATTGGCTGCATTGTGGATTCCGGAATTTCCCTGCTTGGATTCTGGATTCCAGACCTATAGAGACTTCAGGACAAAAAAATTCTTGGATCCTGGATTCTCCATTCCACCATCCGGATTCCAAAGCAAAAACGCTTTGAATCTCAGATTACCTTACTGCCAGATACTGGGTTGACAAGTAGTTGTTGTAGCGAAAACTTCATTCACATGATATTTGCAAGAATATTTTGTTGTTAATGAACACATCATGCAAATGATACATGCACAATTAATGTGATGCAAAGTTTTGTGATCACGATTTCAAAGAAATTGATAAAAGTCATGAAGCATCTAGCAAGACTAAGCATGACCCATAGTGCATCCCAAGTTTTAAGCCGCCACAGATCCACTCCAGTTTGTTTTTGAAAGAGATTTTGCCCGACATTCCCACCACAGTGACCAATGGCGTAGCCTGTGCTCCAGAGTCCAGTCCACTCTCTTGAGTGAGTGCGGGATAGTAGGCTCACTGGACAAGCTAGCAACGACCACGCCCAAGGGCCATGGAAACGTAATATAATAATAAGTTAATAAGAACAAGACAACACAGTAATTATTGTTTGACAATTAACTCACTGAGAAAAAGTCCATATTGTAGTTCTCAGCACTACATTCATGATTAATCAGCTATGAGGCCATGAAAAGGTTGCCCTCAAAAATGAAAATAATTTTTCACCACTCAAGAATCTTGGCCTTGTCAAATTCTCGTAAACATTCGCCTAATATCAGTTGGCAGGAGTTTCCTCAAACGGCTCCACGCCACAGATCTGTGGTGGTAGGCCTCTCGAATGCAGTCTGGAGCATGACAATGATGGACCTCAACCATCTGCGGTGTTTTTGACATTCTTGAAGATCAAATGACCACTCGTGTTTGTATTTTTAATGTATTTTTCAGAAGGCCGTGTAAAGAACGAGTGCCTTTCACGTCTAAAATTGTTTGCTCAATCCTGACTAGTGTGACGCCTGTCTACTTTCCACATTATCAGGTTGAGCTGCGTCCTTGGTATTTCAGCTTATATCACACGAAAATTATACGTGAGTACATGCAATTCGCTAACACTACAGCTAGCGTTCTAAAACGCAGTCAAACTACAACTTACAAAAAAATGGCAAGCTCCGCTGTAAAAATTTCAGTTTGGCAGATACTCCAGGTATGCATGGAGATCATCCCCCCCCGTGTTCGCGCGGTCAGCAGTTTCATCCCTCATTGTCATTGTCATCTAGCGTATATGCACCAGCGTGGCAGAGTTTTCCTCTGTTTTCTTCACTGGTTTTCTTGCATGGCAAAAATTTCAGTTGGGAAGTCCTTTTATCGCGTTTGAAAGACAATATTTGTGGATTATTTCGTGTAATAAGAAGAAAGGTGCTTTTGTCGACAAGAAAAGAAACGTCAGTGAGAAGAAGTTAGCAATCTAAGTGATCTAAAGTAGTTTTATATCTGGTCGTCTTGCAATCTTGACAATATTATTGATCATGTCTGAACACGAGGACGACAGATCTGTAACATTGACAGGCGATGGAAAAAGCATCAGGATGACAGATGGGAAAAACCAAAAATATAAATGTGATTATTGTGAGAAAAAATATAAGACAACACAAGAAGTAGAATGGCATGAGAAAATACACTGGGTGGATAAACCTTTTGAATGTGATGTCTGTCAGAAAAGATTTTGTCGCAAGAGGGGTTTAACATTGCATCAGAAAACACACACTGGAGAGAAACCTTATGAATGTGATGTTTGTAAGGAAAGATTTTCTCGAACAGACACTTTAGTATTGCACCAGAAAACACACAGAGAAGACAAACCTTATGAATGCGATGGCTGTCAGAAACGATTTTGTTTCAAAAGTAATTTAATATTCCATCAGAAACCAACCATTGAAGAGAAACGTTATGAATGCGATATTTGTCAGGAACAATTTTTTTTCATAACTAATTTGACATTGCATCAGAGAACACACACCGAAGACAAACCTTATGAATGTGATGTTTGTAAGAAACGATTTTTTTTCAAAAGTAATTTAACATCACATTTAAGAATACACGTTACAGAGAAACCTTTTCAATGCGATGTTTGTAAGAAGATGTTTCAAAATGAGCATTGCTTACGAAAACACAAAATGATGCATTTAATGTGCAGTAGTTGTGGCAGGGAAATTATTCAACCTTATGATGTGCAAGAATATATTGCTGATCAACACACCAAACAATGCACTTGCTCTAAATGTAATGAAAAGTTTTCTAATCCAAAGAAGTTGATGAGACATATAGCAAGGCAACATGGCAATGATGGGACTTATCAATGTCGTTTATGTCAGGAACTTGAATCAACAGAACCAACTGGTGTTGGATATCTTTGCTGTGTCTGCGATGCTGTTTTTGATATTCCCAGAAAACTTGAAGATCACATGACCACTCATAGCAAAATGGAGACTAGCTAAATTTTGAGGAAAATTTGCAGAAATTTTTGGTTGGTTAATTATATAGTGTGTATAGAAAACTTATCAAATCAGAAATCACTCTCTGTTTTTTCCAGTGCCTCAACGTACAAAGTTTCTTATTGAAATAGCTTGCTTGCGGGCTTATCATGTAAAATGGGCTAAAAATTAAAACTTCAAAACCTGGAGGGGTCTTTTGCAAGAAGTTAAATGTGGCTTGTGCAAAAAACATTCACACTAAAAAGTAATTGTGACTTGGTGGGTGGGAAATTTGTTGGGTGTTTTATAGCTGTTCAAAATTCTGAAAATTTGCTCGAGTCTAAGTTGTTTAAAACATTGCGCATGCTTAATTACCTAATTTGCATATAACTCCCTTGAGACATTTAATTAACAAATAGATTTCATTTTGCTGTTCAGTTAAAGATACACATTATGATGTCTATCGTGTATCTGTAACTAAACAGACAGTGTCAAAATGTAATCTATTTGTTTCATATAATAAAAATGTGAAATATTTTGCCAAAATAAGCTTTGTAGTGCGACGAAAAGACTTTAGCATGCCATTTGATGTGATCATGATCTATACAAAAGAAAGCATGCCATTGGCTGTCAATAATTAAAAAATTACTGTGATTGGCTTGTTGCTAAAATGGCGTCAGTGTGCATCTGTCCTCTATTAGATCACAGTTCTTGACCAATGAAAATCAGAATGAACTCTGATTATTATATAATTAAAATTAGAACTATTCTTAAGGAAAGCCATTCTTATATAGAAAAATGCAGTTTCACTTGACTCCAAATTACTTTTAAGACTTGTGTCCAATTTTGTGCACAGGCCATTATTTTTAATCTGTTTGATTATGCACACCCCTAGTTTTAATACCCTACAACATGTGTACCCATACAGTAAAAACTAATAAAAATTAAAGAACGTCATTCTCCAAGCCGCTTTTCAACATTGATAGTAATTTCAAATTTGTTCATTTTTTATACACCCTGTATATATATGCATATGCATAGTTACATATATTTTGGAAAAAGTGCTCTCACGTGAATGCATCTCGGTCTACTCTGGTATTGAGCACTCACTGGTGTATATGGTTTTCATCCTATTGATAATACGTTGAATGAAAGTTTTCTGGATTGAAAAATATTTATATAAAGCTTTTGACCCAGCACTTCATGCCTTCTTCCGGAAAATATAAACCTTAAGGGAAGCCCAAAGACGATCCGTTATATATACACAAACACTCTGACCCTCCACCTAGCATTTTAAGGCAACTTCCAGCATCTATCAACAAGCGCATTTCCACGCTGTCATGTGACAAAAATATTACAAATGGCTTTCTTAAACATTGTTAGTCTGCCAAAAAATATTGATGAAATACGGTACTCATTCCATTTAATGAGTCTTGGCTGGAGTTAAGCATAAATGATAACATGATTCGTATTGATAATTATGATTACATCTGAAAAGATATTTCAAGAAATGTGGGTGGAGTTTACATCTATTTAAGAAATCCTATTTCGATGTGGCAAATGTGAAGGAAAATGTTCTTAGAAGTTCTTGATAAACATGCAACAATTCAAAGCAAAAAACTCAGGTCAAAAAACCTTTCCTGGATCACAAGTAAAGATTTATTAGTAAGAACACGGGATAGAAAACAAGAACAGATTGGTACAACTACAAACAAGCTAAGAACAAAGTAACTATTGAACTAAGAAATGCCAAAAAAAGCTACTACTTTTCCGCGAAAATTGCTGACCAAAAACAGAGCCCAAAACAAGTTTGAAAACCATAAACAATTTATTAGGTAGACAAAGTAAACAAACTACAGTAAATTAACTAGATATCGAAAAAATTCTCACAAATCCTGTTATCCTGAAGATATTGCAAAAGGGTCCAAAGATTCTTTAATTTTCAAATATTGGTCTAAAAATGGCTACTAAAATTGCGATATCAAACTGTAACTTTTAAAATTATGTTGATAAAACTAAATCAGAGTTTACTGCTTTCCAACCCACTACCGTCAGCAATGTTTATCGCCTCCTAAATAGCCTTTCCAACAACAATGCTAGTGGCATTGATAAAATCTCTAGTCATGTAAAATTATTAAATATAAAATTATTGTCCTTATTATTGACTCAAAAAAAGCTGTTTCATTACACTGTAGATCATGAAATCCTGTTGACAAAACGTGATCTCTATGGGATCAAAGACAAGCTCAATCTTTTTTTAGATCTCCTCGCCTATTCGCGCTGATGATACTAATCTAACAACCTCTGGTTGTTACGCAGTAAATAGAAAACCTTCAGAACTGAAGTGCCTAATAAGGGGAGGAAGGGGAGGTCTGTACGGGAAATATTGCCTGAGGTTTTTCGTACAGACCGAAGTATATACGAGGTATGTGCGATAAAAACGAAGACAATACTTAAATTCCCGTACAGACCGATTGGATTGCAATTAGTTGCGACTTTGTAGAAAAGACCAAAAAAACGCTTTCGCTGCTAAACGTTCATCCGTATTTATTTGGGTCATTTGTTTGTTCAGGGTAGTAAAACTCGCTCGGGGAGTAATTTTCGTCGGCAAGATGACTTTTCCAGACCGCTAATCAACCAATCAGCGTGCTTCATTTGTCTAATAAACTTAGCTTAAATGTAAGAAAGACTGAATTTTTATTAATTGTCTCAAAACCAATGATGAAAAGTGTTTCAGATTTAGAATTAAGCATTAAAATTGACAATACATCTATTAAGAAAATTCAAGAACGCAAAAGTCTAGGAGCAGCTGGAATTTCTGCTCTTCGGCGTTTTCAAGAATTTGCTGACAAACAAAATCTCTCTATCTATAATGCGTTCATTTGATATACCCATACTTTAAATATTGTTGTGAGGTATGAGATGTGTTTGTTGAAACTCAATCTAAACGACTGCAAAAGCTTCAGAATAGCAGTGCCAGAATTATCACAAATTTCAGTAAAGATGTACAGGAGATCATTGGATTGCCTTAGAAGAGCTATGCTCTTTCCACGGCTGTCAGAAACTTGTCAAATTGTTATTTCCACTCTTTTGCTGCGCTATATGTATGTGTATATCTAGGATGTAGGTACCCCGTATTGAGGCTTGAGCTGTGTGGGGAATCCCATATCACCTGCCACGTCGAACCTTCCTGGAAATCAGCTGAAGTTCACGAGGTCAACGTGTTTAAATAAAGTTTTTTATCTATCTATCTAACTATCTATCTATCTATCTATCTATCTATCTGAACATGTTAAAAAACACACGGTGGATGCTCAATTGCAAATGGCGGTAATTTGGAGCAAAACTCGGATGGTTTGTTTGTGGTTCAATCCTTCAATTCCTAAGCCAACATTGAAAAGTCACTTTATTTAGTGTTCACCAAGTATTTACCAAAACATTATCAGGAACGCTGGACTATAGATAGCGGTCTCGCGCACATGGATGTACTGAATCTTTAAAAAAAATATTAAAATTGAATTGCAGCATTGCTCTTATTTATATGAATTTATATGTACTTCAATTGTAGATTACGCTTGTGTGTATTATAGATTGTAACAAGCTGTATGTATAAAATGGTCGTCAATTTATTTACGGTTATATTCGCGGTGCTTTCATTCCTGTTTGTAAGTCTGGTAGGTCGCGTCTCAGCCGATGATGTCGTTGGTTGTGGAGGCTTTGTCAAGTCAGATGTAGATATCAATTACTCCTTTATCGAGGTATTCGTCTTGTTTATATTTCTGATAATAGTGTGGTTTATATACGGCAACGTTATACTCAGAGAAATGGTATGTATCCCCCATAATAGTCAGTAAGGGCTTTCCAAACATGGAGATTAGGGAGATACACAAGAACAGTTTGCATACCAGCACTATTTTCATTCAAAGATCAATATTTTATCAAAAATCAATATACTTAAAACGTCTTAAGACGTCAGAGATGATTTCGACTTATTGGTTTACATCAAAAAGTTGTGCCAGTTGCACAGGCAAAACTCTCACAATTACAGCACATCGACACAACAGTCAACAAGTTGTGTGTTGCAGGGCTTGTCACAACTTCTCGAGAGATTTGGAACAAGCTGTTTACAATTTGTGACAACCTTGTTGATATTTTCAGATTGATTGGTTGATTCACTTTTTTAGCTAAATCCCATAATGTTATGAGCAGGCATTCATTGTTTTGGGTACTAAATCCTGCCAATATCAAAATATCATTGCTTTAGAAATACCGCAAACAATGTGTGCATTATGGGATTTAGTCAAAATAATGAATGCAGTTATGACATATGTAGCAATTTACAACCTGGTGTGGTCTATCCTGCAAGTAACATATTTTTTGTTTCATATGAAATCTTGTAACATGTCTGATAATGGTATCAAGCTTGCTACAAATTGTTTCGACATCCTAGATAGATAGATAGAACTTTATTTATACACGCTGACCCCGTCAACCCCGTGTGATAAATTAGTAACAATCAGAGCCAGCAGACATGTAACAGGTTGTTTGTTTTTATGTGGGTATGACATAACATTGCAACACATACTGCATGGAATCCACCCTAGTAACATTGGTACTGTGACTGTGACCATTCTGACCATTTTACAGTTTGGATGTTCAGTATGTCAAAAATATTGGTATTGAATTCAATATTGGTATATTGGTATGACTTTTCAGTTACACCAATACATCGAAATCTCCGATATCGTATATTGTAATAACTTATATACATAACTCATATATAACTTATATGGTCATATCATGGATTTTGCTTTATCATAGTATAACAACAGGTTTTCAGTAGTTCGAAATGAGCTGAACATGACTGAAGTTTCTTTGAAAGAGTTTCTAAATCGTTTTATATAATTCAGTTCTCTGTGGTTTTACTTTTCAAAAGAGACATTTTGTATATTCACACATTGAAGATGTTTTTTTTTCTCAGAGTACAAAGCCAAAAAGTCAGTATACCGATAATATTGGTGTAATTTTTTCTGCTATATCAATAGTGGACTGCTCTGGAAAAACAGTGCATCTGCTGTAGTAAATACTGCCATAGAAGGCCACCCAAAGGGTGATATGATATGCAACTGTCTCATGAAGTTTGGTTATATGGTGGCGCATTGCATGTTGGTGATAAACATGACTTGTAATCAACATGCCTTGCAGCTCAAGCAAGATTGAGATTTTGAGCTCAGCTTTACGAAATTAGTGTGCTGCCTTGCTGCTCGCTTAATGCTCGCTCATTGTGGCAGCAATCCGCGTAAAGAATATGCTTGTTACCTCACAAATTAGTTCACTGAGCTTTTTAGTATATTGGCAGACAGTGATGAGAACATACTCCTTTCTACTTGCTAATGTTTAATGCAATGCAATGAGCTTGAGAATTCTTCCAACATGAATGAAAACTTCATAATTTGATTGATACTGAATTCCGCTCTTCTTTTCACTATAAATCTTACGCTGATATCTCGTGTATGTGCTTATGTATTTGTCCTTGCTTGTACGCTTTAAGCCCGTCTCTCACTTGGTGGCCTTCGTCCCGACAAAAACAAGTGGGAGCGTTTGCGTTTCGTATTTTTTCGCGGCGAATCTTTTCGATAACCAAATTTAAAATTCAATCTTGTTTTCGTGACGCGTCGCGGCCTTTAGTGGATTTGGTTTATTTTGTCTTTTCTGTATGCTCGTGCATGTCTTTAGTAAAAACCAGGCTTTATAATTCCTTCGTGTTCATCGCAATAGTGTTTTCGCGATGTTTTTTCTCTGCGATTTTAACTGACGGTAAAAATGCTTTGTTTTTGCATATATTAAAAAGATCGCTAATTCTCCTGCGATTTACGATAAAAGAGAACCAGGCTTACGGGGCTATATTTTTTGGCTTATTGATAAGAACGACACTTCCACAGTCTGCACGTGATAACCTTGGTAGATGCAAGCCTTGAAATAGCGCCGGACATCGGATATTTGTCCGGCTGAAAATTTAAAAATTCGATTTTGTCCGGTACAACTTTTGATCGGTCCGATATTTTTTCGTTTAAAGTTCTGGGTCCAACTTTGAATGATAAACTGAAATGGCAAGAGAACGTAGAGCTTATGGTGAAAAGGTAGCTAAACGCTATACATCTTGTGTGTTTTAAGCCCCATCACCTTTTCCCTTGACTGACCTTCTGACCATTTATGACATACAAATTTACCATAGTATCATTCCGATAAGGTCAAACACGTCCAAAAAAGTGTTTTCGCATTACTTGTCCTGGACGTGGCTAGTAAATATTGCACGTCTACGGTGTATATTCATATATTTATGTTCTGCTCGACGAGATGATTTCAGAGCGCGAATATATGAATACCCCCCCCCCCCATTAACGCTCTAATTACAGTACGTCCCTCCAATCCTGTTACATCAGGCCTGTATCTGAGTTGTTAGAACAACCTTGTAAGTGTGATATTCCCGTCAAGTTTGTTACGAGTTTTCCACAGCTGGTTCCAACACCTTGGCACAAACACTGCGAACACAACTTGTTGGCGGCTTGTTGACAGACTTGCTGCAAGTTGTGAGATTTTTGCGTGCGTGTATATTAAGTGTCGTTTTCAGCTCCTGCTGGAAGCGGGGAATCATTCCGTGCTGCTTGTACAGTCATGTTAATTGCTTACTTTTCTAATGTTGACTATTAATTGTAGTACATATACATGGTATGGTATGGTGAAAATTTATTTAAACACGCTTCTCCATTACCATAAATGATTTTCATGTGGGGCGTCATACATATTACATAATTGTAAGCAGTAATTTAAGTGTGAATATAATACAGACAAGTATTAAAATAGTATAAAAAATCACACGTAAAGATAAATCATCATGATGTCTGACTCAGACCACTCACTAATTTATCAGATTTTTATCATCTGATTGCATTAAGGTTGTCTTAAAGCTAACAGCCAAGCGTTGCTTAAATTTATTTTATCGTGTTCTCATACAAATCGCATGCGTTAATAACAGTAGCCACTTTGGTCACGGCTTTGCACATGATGAATATGCAGCATGACTATTTAGTTAATAACACCCATCGTAATTCTCGCACTTGGCTGTTATCTTGTAGCTTTATCACAGGACAACCTTAATGCAATGAGCTGAAAATACAGCAATATAATTTTCCATATGGATGAGTTGTCAACATTATGGTGTGTGATGTTTTGTTTAGATGAAGCTTTATACGAAGCAAGGAATTTTAAAGTATAAAACAGATTGTGCTCCAAATAATGGCTATTTTCTCATCCCTTTGTACGACAAGGTAGGGACGTTGTTTAAATGTGGAGACTAAAGGCAGGATCATTAAAATTTCTGTACTGGTTACCGGTATTTTTAAATCTATTAAGAAAATTTAATGTTAGACTGTTGGTTTAGTTTGCACCCAAGCACTCGAAAATTCAAGGTAGAATCAAGACAATTTTGCGTTTAAATGATCGTTGTTTTGCATATATGTTCGGCTGCGATGGCAAAATCTATTGTTAGTAATAATGTAATCATGCGGTCAAGTTGGAATAAAGTTACGGGCAGTAATGTTAATCGTATATAAATCTGATCTTACTACCACAATTTTTCCCATATTGTTTTACGTTGTGAACGTTTCTTGTTGTTCAAATAAAAAGGTGAACCAATGGCAGCCAGTGATACCGGTTATCCTTTAGTATGCCGTTGATACAGAATACCGAGATTGCGTCACACCAACACCGCCATACAAGTATCAACTACCGTGTATAACTGAGAATGGAACACGACGACGGCCAAAGTCTGGAAAATGTGGATTGTATTTCGTACAAAACCTATCTGAGATTGAAACGATTTTATTACATTTGAGATTTTATTCTTAAATTTCAACCAAGCTATTTTCAACCAACCCAGCTTTCATTTCCAATTTAATTTTGTCGATCTAACATTTCTCTCGGCTTGAATTACGGACGTTATACGCAAGACGGGAAAATTTACAGTATGTTGTTGCGGCCTTATTAATATTTTTTCAATTTTAATGAAGCCATTCTACACGATCGTTTTAATGATGTATGGAAAAGAGTTGTGGAGTCGCAACTCCCACTCATCATTGCATTTACAATTAGCACTGAAATTTGATATTTCTATACATTCTTACTCAATCACATACAGAATTGTATGCGATATTATATTAATTAGTACTAGTCGTCGTCACGCTGCCCGTGTACACTACCGTCAGGTACAGTACCGTCAGGTACACTACCGTCAGGTACACTACCGTCAGGTACAATACCGTCAGCTACACTACCGTCAGGTTCACTACCGTCAGGTACACTACCGTCAGGTACACTACCGTCAAGTACACTACCGTCAGGTACAATACCGTCAGGTACAATACCGTCAGCTACACTACCGTCAGGTACACTACCGTCAGGTACACTACCGTCAGGTACACTACCGTCAGGTACACTACCGTCAGGTACACTACCGTCAGGTGCACTACCGTCAGGTACATTACCGTCAGGTACACTACCGTCAAGTACACTACCGTCAAGTACACTACCGTCAAGTACACTACCGTCAGGTACAATACCGTCAGCTACACTACCCTCAGGTACACTAACCTCAGGTACACTACCGTCAGGTACACTACCGTCAGGTTCACTACCGTCAGGTAAACTACCGTCAGCTACACTACCGTCAGGTACACTACCGTCAGGTACACTACCGTCAGGTACACTACCGACAGGTACACTACCGACAGGTACACTACCGACAGGTACAATACCGTCGGGTACACCGACAGGTACATAGAGGATGTTACACGGCGGTGCAAAGATATGAATTTTATCTTCGAGTGGTGAAAACAAATATTTTACGAATGAGCGCAGCTAATTTGTAAAATATTGTTTTCACCACTAGAAGATAAAATTCATACCTTCAAACCTCAGTGTAATGTTCTGGTTATTATATAGTCGTATTTTAAAGACCCAAGTCAGTATTATTAATTTTTTATCAATAATGTTAAAAACATGTAGTTTACTGTATTTCAACTAGTTACATCGTATTATTCAAACTTAAAGAGCACCTGCATATGCTTTTGGTGATTAACTGAAGTCCTTCCACAGCTTTATCAACTGTAAACGCATACGATATATCAAGAATGAATAATCAAAGAACAAATCTAAGATCAAGTGTAGTGACATTCCTTCATGATTCTCTTGCAGGGAGATTTTGTATTAAAAGTTGAGCCTCCTCAAGGATGGAGTTTTGGTAAGTGCTGTATTTATAATATTTTATATTAATATGTTTTTGAGGCCACATTTAGATACCAAATCATAGTTACTAAGCTACAGTAGTTATGCAATGTTTGCTTTAAGATGCAGCATAGATAACAAACCAATTCAAAAAATTAACCTAATTCCTGTTCTAGGGTTAGTTATCTGAAGTGTTTCAGTTGCACATTCGAAATAACTATTTCACACAATAATGAAATTACAATAACTTTGACAATAACCTACTAAATTCACATTGCACTTCATATGAAATTTCTCACATTTCACATGGGAAATTGTTCCAGTTGAAATTGCACTTGAATTTTTTTAAGGGCAGGTTTTATTTTAGGAGGATGTACATCCACGATTGTTCATTTGTGCAACACCAAACAGCCTATATTTACATATTTTTTTACTCTTGTGTAAAAATTTCGTTTCTTCAGATCCTTTGAGTGTTGATCTCCATATTGACGGCTCGACTGACAAATGTACCAAAGGGGAAGACATCAATTTTGTATTCACTGGATTTACAATGTTTGGAAAGGTGAAGTAAATACCCTAGTCTCGAATGCCCCTTCCCCTCGCCCTATCGTTTTTCTAATTTACTTTTGTGTTGATGTAACTGTCTATTGGCACGAAATATTGTGCCTAAAGTATTAAATCTTGCTAAAAGTTAGTTTTTAAAACGTCCTTGAAAATTTGTTTTATTCTTGTACATGAAATTACCCCTTTTTGATTGTAGGTAATAAGCAAAGGACGTCAGATTGGACCGTCTGGAGTTAAGATTTCATTGAAAAGTGAAGGTTTGCAAAACTAAAAACATATTGGCTGAAATATTTGGAAAAATGAAATGCGTGCACTCTATATTCAACAAATGTGTTGGCGCTTAGGGCACTGTTGTAGGGCACGGCTGTAATCTTTCGTGCAAGAACGGTTTTAGTTGTACGAGTTGCATAAGTGTTTTGCTACGATTATGGTATTAAAAGGCATGTTGCACGCTGCAATTCCGTGCAAGTTGTTGCACAACGGCGTTTCGCCCTAAAGGTAGACGGTTATTTAATATCTGTGATATGATTTTTTTCGTACATATATATGCTTCACCTGTTTCTCATTTAATTTAGGATCTGAGAGGGAAACTGAAACAACAGAGGAAGGATTGTAAGTTCAAAAGGCGTATTTGCAAACTGATAAATGTCCTGGTTATGGGCCATTCCATTTAATACATGTAATCCCCCCTGTGGATGAACTTTGAAATTTGCTTGCTTTTTTATACTCTCAAATAAATGTGTACAGTCTTTTGTTAAGACAAGGTCATACACAATGCTATTAACTCGACTTTGCATTTCCAAACTCGACTTTGTATTTACGGAAAGCTTCTTGGCGCAGATATTAGGTCCAGCATTTTTACACTATTGAAACGACGTACGGGCATGAGAGCTATCTCTCTAAATCTACTATATTTTGGAGACATAGGTTTCGTATTGTTGCCGATCAACGCGGTATTATCAATGAATTTATCATGTTCTAATAAACGAGCATGCCTAGCCATTGCTTTATGTTTGTCGAAACCACATTAGCCTATTCTTGGGTTTCACGTGACGTCATAAATTTCACTGGTGGTCAACTCCAAGTCGACACACTGTCATCAGACTGAAAAAAAATTTCACTGTATGTGTTGACCTTGTGTTTCGCAGCAAATGTGTGCAATTTCGTGAGATTTGCTTGCTCCAGTGCAGTACAATCATCAATACATTTTGGGTTGACCCCCACTCAGAATTACTGAAAAAGGTTCTAGTGAAACCCAAGAATACTCAAGACATTTTCTATAAGTTTGTGAACAAGGCATGGTTCTAGAGAAATTTGATGACCGTGTACTCTTGGATTGATTAAAATTGTCAAAATATACAGTATTTCGTTTCTCTGACGACAAATTTCGTTTTTGTTACATTTAGTTTCAGCTTCTCGAGAGTTCTTCCTGGCAAGTATTCCCTGGCAGCAACCCATCCAACATGGACATTCCAGACCGTACGTATAAACAACACACTGTAATAAATAATCGACAATTAGCGAACTAAGAAACACTGAGTTTTAGTGTGTATTAGGTCATGCACGATCATCTTGCACAAAACCTTTTTATACACATTAAAGGGATCACTAGCAATTCGGCGTTTTCGATATTCCAAAAAAATCATGACGCCAGAAGGTGAGTAAAACTCTTTTCTTCAAGAAGCATTAATTAGTAATTACTTTCAGTGTTAAAATCTGGATTTGTGTGCATATACTTCTTGTGTACATGTAAATTGTTAAAGCTCATTGATAGTAATGTTTGTTGTGGTGTTTCTATGTGTTTTATACCCACACCGAACAAGACGGCGGCGTGAATCGAGCTTACATCCTTTGCAATGCTAACTCAACGCTCTGAAATCTGAGCTACGCTGTCAAATCAAATCAACTTTATTTGAAGAGGGTTATACCAAACAGTATTTTAACTGAAAGTATAATTTCGTAGAAACAGCACGTAAATGGACAATTTGCATAATAGACTAACATTCGACCTAGGCAAAAAGAACAAAATATTTTACTACAGCTAGAAAGAGGATCCTAAAATTAGTAGAAATGCAAAGTTTGGTGGCGAAATGTTGTAAAATATAGAAAATATAGCCCTGCGAAGTTTGCAAATTTTGTATATATTTGTATTACGCGCGGAAAAAGTTACCATTTTCGCGGCAATTTTAGTTCAAAAATGGTAACTTTTCCCGCGCGTAATACAAATGTATACAAAATTTGCAAACTTCGCAGGGCTATATTTTCCGTATTTTACAACATTTCGCCACCAAACTTTGCAATTCTACTAATTTTATGATGCTGTTTTTAACTGTAGTAAAAGATTTCGTTCTTCCTGCCTAGTTCGACCTTTAGTCTATTATGCAAATTGTCCATTTACTATCGCAAAACTTTCGATCCGTAAGCTCGGATCTTTATCAATGCTAATAATAATGTCTTTATAATAGTTTATATAATATCGAAAGCTTTGCAATAATACAGTAAATTTATGTGGTGTGTCTACAAAATTATACAGTGTGTCCCAAAAAAGGCTACTCTTTGAGGCCAAGCGCTTAGTATTTTAACTGATAAACAAGTAATTATCCTTACTAAGCTAAAATATAATTCAATCTATGTACAATGGAATTAAAAATACTTAATTTATTTTTGAGTCGGTTTTCTTTGATGTACCGCGGGTTGTATATGGGTTATTTACCTTGAATAAATAATTACATCAAAGTTGTGGAAAAATTTCGACGAATCTCGACTTAAATTATTTAAAGTCAAAAGACTCTGTTAGAAAACCTCTTCAAAAATAAATTAAGTTAGCTAAATACCTCGAAAGTCGGGATCCGGATGTATGTCATATACAGCCCTCGGACGCTGCGCGTCCTCGGGGGTTGTATATGACATACATCCCTCCTTCTCGGAATTTAACTCTAACATACATGAAGGTCGGTTTGAGTATGTTGTACTTTGGAACTGACTCAACTGAACCTAGTCCTTCGATATATAAATATAATCTTGACACTACAAACATAACTTTCACCTGAGTGCACAATACCAAGATACATAAAACCATCATTGACAGTACGTTATGTGCACTCTACTCTGGTTGTGACGTCATTAAAATAAACATAATTATAAAACAAGATGGCGCGGAGGACTAGTATCATCAATATTTCTGAAACAAAGTATGGTGCCTAGCGTGGGCTTGCACAATTTTTCTGAAAATTAAAGATGGTTGCCCTTGGGCAGGCAACACCGACAATTTGGTTGCCCCAGCCACGTGTCTTTTGCCCACATTAAATTAAAAATAAAGCATAACAACAAGTTATAAAACACGATCAAAACACAAAAACATGGTTGCCATTTCAGATTAGATTTTTGTTACCCGGCACAAATTTTTAGTTGCCCTGCAATCCCTGTACCAACTATTTAACAACGGAAATTACGGGTTGTTATCACAGGCATCCCAGCGCACGTCACGTCATTGCATACATTATTATATAAATATCCTAAGGCTGGCGACTCTTTCACCATATTAAACTGACACACGTTAGAATTTCGTTTCAAACAAGAACATTAACACAATTAACGGCAAAAAAAAACTAGATACAAATGACCTTGAATGTCTCTTTATTTACATTTCTAGATAGTTTTTAGACAAAAACAAGATTCGGAAATACTTAAATTTGTTCAATAAAAAGTGTTTTTTAATTGAAATTTTCCGTGTAGATAAACGGGATGCAAATTGCCCTACAAACGTCACTATCGGAAATAACTTTGGCTAAGCAAGGCTGAGTTCTTATTGGCTGCTATTCAAGTCGTTATTTCTTCGGCGTTTCCGAGTTCTCATCAGCCAATTGCAGCTTAGCCGAAGTTGTTTCCGATAGTGACGTTTGTAGGGCAATTTGCATCTACACGGAAAATTTCGATCAAATTGAACAAATTTAAGTGTTTCCAAATCTTGTTTTTGTCTAAAAACTATCTAGAAATGTAGAAGAGATACTCAGGGTCATTTGTATCAAGTGTTTTTGCAGTAAATTGTGTTATTTTGTTTGTTTGAAGTGAAAGTCTAAACGTGTGCCAGTTGTTATGGTGAAATAGTTGCCAGCCTTAGGATATTTATATAATAATGTATGCAATGACGTAACGTGCGCTGGGATGCCTGTGGTTGTTATCGATAGCCAAAAAATAAATATATTGTCATATCATGTGAATAGAACTGTTTACGAAAGTTTTCTCATGTTTACTTATTTTTTGTGATTAACTAGAATCTATTTCTGTTGCAAGTAAATTAGTTATACAAGTGTTGTTGAACACTCACATTTCTTGGTCTTCCTACTTTTTAAGATCTCGCAGGACACTCTTTTATAAATTAAGTGTCGGTAAGATACATGTATGTATATGTGATAAGTTAAGAATATGTTTAATCAACTCCCAATTTCCTAATATTTCTAGTCTAGTACCTCAGTAGAAGTTGTGAACAACAATGTTGAAGTTATGGATAAACTTATCGTCGCTGGATATGATGTAAAGGTAACATCACTACATAAGTGTTATCATGCAAAAACATATGACTATTATAGTTACATCATTCTAGGAAGTTTGTTATGCTAAATATTTCCTATTTATACCATTGGAAGCACAAAATAAGTAAAACGAATTTAATGATTAGATAACTGCAGTCGTTACCGTGTTTCTATACGTTTTTCGAGCATGCAGCAAATAAGGTGTTTAATGCAACCGCCATTTCGTCTGTGAAATGGATAAAAATCCCAGACATAACCTTGAACAAAGATGAGTAACATCTGCTTTTGCAAAGCGTATAATCCTTTCTGGGGCTTCAGTTTAATTCTTACTATTTACAAAAACAGGGACACGTGTTGAGTGAGCGTCAACCCATACAAGGAGTGGATTTTATTCTATTTTCCCTCACCCTCGAAGCGGAGGTAAGTTTAACATTAAACGAGTTTTCGTACGTTCTGCTATATTTGTACATATCGATACTTCATTAATGTTGCAAATGCTGAATTGCCACGATTCTTCATCGTCACGTGTGTACTGTGTTTTTGTCAAATCCACCAATAGGAATTCTTGAATTACCCTATTGCTCAAGTCGCGGATGGCTAACTTTGCTAAAACGTTGTTATTGGTTAGTTAGATAAGAATACAACACGTACGATGCGTATGATGCGGTAGATTTTCATTTTGATGGCCTGTACTCACAACCGATCTCTTATGACTGCTTTATCCCCAATTAAACAAAACAAAATGTTTCAAAATGACTGCTTTATCGATGTAGAGGTTGGCAAACTGAGTTTGCACGCGTCCTATATATATTTCCTTATAAAAATGAGAGGCCGTTTGGTAAGATTCGTATGAGAATAAGTATACAAGCGGTATAGTCATTAATTATATGTCACCAATTCCTGGTGATGATAATAAGGCAAAGTCTAACTCATGGTAGAAATACATTGAAAATATAGATAAAACCTGAAAAAATAATCAAAAATTGAGATGAAATAGTGTAAAATAGTAATAAAAATAAATCCTAAATATTAAGTCGGTCGCTCACTCGGCTGATGGAGTTAACACATGAGCAGGCGTGTTGCCACTTTCACGTCTTCTAAACAATATGCATGCAAATTTTCTTTTAAAAACTTAAACATGCAGCTGCATATTGCTTTGTATTCCGTGTTGACACATAGAGCGTCCAAATCTGAATTGAGTTTCGTTTCGAAAATGGATTCAGCCGTTTACATTCAGTTAATATTCTTGTGCGTTGTGAACATAATCTTTGCTTTCCCTGGGATCGTTTCAAACGTATTGGTGATAGCGAGTTTTTGGAAATCATCACAACTTCGAAAGAAAGTATGTCATTTCATGATCATGGTGTTGTCGTGCTTCGATTTGATCGCAGTCGTAACAAATCATCCAGGAATGTTGCTTTATATTATCTTTTGGTTAAGAGAGGATTATGATTTGTTACCGACTTGCTGGATGTATGCAGATTCTGTTGTTGTGTTTCTTCCATTTTCTTTCCACGTCCTTTTAGTGATCAACGTAGAACGATATTTGGGAGTGTATTATCCAGTTTTTCATCGCACATCAGTTACCAGACGTCGACTGCTAACTCTTCTTGCAATAATGCTTATTTTCCAGACAATCCTGCACGTGATTTCTATAAACGAGATGATCATTTCCAGGACACTCGTTCTAATAATTTTTATTATCCTTGTATTTCCCATATTGGTGTACGTCAACTTTAGACTGTTCAAAATCTCCAGGGAAGTGCGTGGAAGAAAAGCAATATTACCCGAGAAAAGAACGACAATAAATTTGAAAAGTATTTCAACTTGCTTGTTGGCTGTTGGCTGTGTTGTGGTATTGTCCATCCCAGCCAGTGTATATCTTGTCTTCAATATCAACAGTGAAAATAAACCAGTTTCGAACGCAAGGTTATCCTACATTTGGTCGACAACATGTTACACAATAAATTGCACGTTAAACAGTTTGATCTTTTTCTGGAAGAGCAAAGTTTTGCGCACAGAAGGAATAAAGATAATAAAAACGTTGAAAGATCGCCTTGTCGGATCTTAAGCGAGAACTGTATTGATCTACTGTGTCACTGTGATATAATTTGGTGGATAGATAATGATTTTCAGTTGAAATCGTTGACTATTTAAATTCTTGGCAGAGCAAATTCTGAGCTGAAATTGAACGTTCTAATACTGTAGTGAAAACATGAAATTGAAGATAGTACATTTGCAGTTTATTCTAGATTATACTGATTTGACGCTGCAGAGAACAGAGAGAAATTCTTTGTCTCGAGAAGGATTTGAACTCGCATTTTCGGGTTTCTAGACCGCCCCGCCACCAATTGACCTATCATCGTTTGAATTAAGTTTCGTTTTCAAAATGCATGTGAACATTTACAGTCGTCCAGTTGATATTCTTGATTTCTTGTGCGCTGCGATTAATATTTAACAATTATTCGCCGAAGACGAAGTGAATATTCACTAAGGCGAAGTCGAGGGGAATATTCACGGTAATCATTGAGTCTGAGGCGAATTATTTATTTAGTTATTTATTTAATGCTTCACAATACATATATTGCGGGTAAAGACAACAGAACATAATTAAGTTCCTTATTAGGACCTGTTCAAACGGATGCAACATTGTTGGACCAACATAATCAAACACTTTTCAAATAGTGCTTTGTGCTATATCAATCTCGGCTATTTTAAGGTAAAAGTTCTCGACAACAATAGATTGCCTGCGAATGTCAAACAATACGCTAAGGAAGTGCTTTATTAAGGCGCTTCAACATTGTTGCGTGTTGTTGGCCCAATAATGTTGCATTCGTTTGAACAGGCCCTTAAGTCCCAATATATTAAGTTCCTTATTAAGTCCCAGAATAATTGCTTTAGTATAATTTCTTTAGTAAAACACCCTTTTATCAATACAGTTTACTTCGGGAAGTTATTTGCAAACGATCTATTACCTTAAGATGTTTAATATCAAAGTTTGTTTTCTTTGACTTTGTATCAATGCATTTTTTTTCTTTTGTTAATTTTGGCAAAAGTATAAAACATCAAAACGACTTTCATCGGCGGCCATTTTGAAAAAAAAAATGCCAACTAATAAATAATGCCTCATATTTACTGGTCAGGCAACCAATCAAAATGCTTGAAAACCATTATTTACAAAAGAAATTATGTTAATAATATAATATTATTCTTTTTATTACATTCATTTTGAAATCAATAGTCTTTCCTGCAATCTGATTGGTTAAAATTAATTCCCAAATCGCACAATTTTGGACCAATAATCTCATCATTTTAAAACCAATTGTATTTGGGTACTTAGCAAAGTCAACTAATCATAGCCAGGCAAACGATTTTTAAAAAATACATCAGACAAACGACCAAATTTAATCCTAGTTCATTTCCATACTAGAAATACATTACATGCAGAAACCCCTGGACGTTTCAATTTTTCCTATTTTGCGAAAGTAAATGTAAATTCTTCGTTACAAGCCAGATCGATAATTCTTCGCCATAATAAATGACAATGACTTACCTCTGCCTCAATTGATACCTGTACTTCTCCACTTGCTTGATCTTGTATTCCCAGGCATTCTTTTTGATTCTCTTCCGCAACTACATCCATCGCAACATTTTCTATTTTCCCAGATGATTTGTGATTTAGAGTAAATTATAAATTAATTTGTTTAAAAACTGCTTACCAGATCGATAGAAAGAAATTTGTTACATTTGTAAACTGCAAAACAATTGCAGTTAAATTTCGTGTCGTGAGTAATACAAAAACAAAATGTATCAGTTCAGCCAGTCACGACGTTCCTAGTCACCAGTCCAAAGTCTCGGTATTTAATGACGTCAGCTAAAAAGTCGAACGTCCAAACCGACACATGATGGCGGATGACTTTTGCATCTCTGAATTAGTGACCCTCGCCCCGGGCTTACGCACGGAGCGCCGCCGGCTCAGGGATAATTTGTGGTTGATAAATTTTTAAATACTCAAATATTTTTTAAAACGTAAAATAACAGACAAGAAAATTCTTGAGAATGTAAACAACATACTAAAGAATTTTTTTGGAAATATTGAGGAAAGAATTGTACACTTCAACAATGAATTGATTGTACAAAAGGCGAGGAAAATAGACTTTAAAGCGACAGTGGAATGTTCAATGTGAAGTTTATCGAAAAATAATCTACGAAACTACACAAAAATATTATATGTTTAAACTTACTTCTTGTGCCCTAAACGTACGCTTAGTGCCATAAATATGTTGTTTGAATTGCTGTAATCTACTGTAAGTATGTGCCATTTTTTTGCCTGTTGCTATCTTACAACGTTAGGCAAGTTCGGGCGTGTTTTTTCTTGTTAAAAAGACTATATAGATTTCAAAATGAATACAATGAAGTGGAGAATGCACTTCGTGTCGTGCATTTTTGGCTGAAATGAAACTTGTACGGTGGTACAGAAGTGCAAACACGTACAAATTGAAATACACACGCACAAATTGAAATACACACGCACAAAATGAGATACACACGCACGAATTGAAATAGACATGCACGAATTGAAATACACATGCACAAATTGAAATACACATGCACAAATTGAAATACACACGTACAAATTGAAATAGACATGCACAAATTGAAATACACATGCACAAATTGAAATACACACGTACAAATTGAAATACACATGCACAAATTGAAATACACATGCACAAATTGAAATACACACGTACAAATTGAAATACATATGCACAAATTGAAATACACATGCACAAATTGAAATACACATGCACAAAATGATGTACATCCATATTGTGATTTGAGATGATATTTTCTTCCGATAGGATGTCCGCGGCTGTGATCCAATTGAGCCTAGAATTCTGGAAAAGATTTCCAAGAAGGCTGAAGGAAAGGCATTGTGCAAGACAAAATCTCAGAAAAATGGATCGTTTGAATTTTCTAGTGTTCCAAGTGGTGAATACACATTGGTACGTTTTAAAGAATTTATGCAAAACATCGGAAATTAAGCGACAATGAAATGATATATTCTTATCTCTATTGGTTTACAATATTTATGATATCAAGCGAGTTCACGGACGTGATAAGAATAGAGGTAAAATTGCGGGCGAAGCTATGTAGGTACTCCACCACTGCAAGACCTAAACTAAATGGGCGGTGTACAAAAGGGTGCCGAAAATGTAGATTACATTCTGACAATCTTTAGTGGACCTGGAAAATTCGTGACTTGTGCAGTGTCTTTTGCAAATTTTGAAAGCGATATAGTTGGTGAGAGGCAATTTTTCGTTTTGACGACATTCAGTCATTTGAGATCAATGAACTGTGAATGCCTTCATAATTGAAATACTGGATATTTGGGTATATTATCTACACCAAATACATGGAAGTCGGTGATTTGGTATGGCATTATGTTTACACAAGTGTTAGAGTAATTTTAAATATTAAGGAGAACATTTTTATGAAGGATTCAAAAAATTGCATGAAGGGTAATATTTCATGAAAAGCAACTCAATCGAATAACCATGACACGACAGTTTATGCTCTCTCGCCCTCCCAACCCCCCTCTCCCCTTCCCATAAACGTCTTCGCAGGAAACATGCCCTAGATTCAAGATACATTGCACTACCTCACCAACACATGATACAACTCTTTTGTAAACAGGTGCCATTCTATGAAGGCGAAGTTATAACTTTTGATGTTGTACCAACAAAACTGAAATTCAAAGTGAATTACAAAAGCGTTGTTCTCAAGGTAATCCTCTCTGTAGTAGGTTTATGTAAATTGCGTAGAAAGTTAAAAACAGGCAGACAGATCGAAATACAGGTCGAAAATATGCAATTTATTTATGATAAATAGAATGCTATAGAAAAAGCGTACCATTATAATTAGTCTTACACGACATAATTAATATTGTATGAAACTAGAGTTACTGCGCGACCACAAATCAGAACATGATGGACTTAGCTGAACAAGACAACCCTTACGGAAAGGATTAGTACATGTGATGTACTAGTATTTGGTACGATTTTCCAAGCACTGTATTTGTCACATAAATTGCGCATTTTTGCCATAGCATGAATCTATTTGCCCTATAAATTGCGTATTTTTGAGCCGTATTAATTGCACAGCCAGTAGGCTGGCACAGTTCAGCTAAGATCTCAGTCCTATATTTCTTAGTGCCCAATAAGAAAAACAATGTCTTTCTTAAAATTTTCATGCTGTAGCATGGTTTCAAAGTTGAATTTTTATGTTTTAGACTCCCTTTGAAGTGCACGGGTTTTCTGTCAGCGGAAAGATTGTGAATTTAGGGAGCGTAAGTTTGTGTTCCTGACGTTGTTCGCAACCATATGCCAATGGTATTTTTTCAAATGTAGGATACCAGTAATATAGGTGGAAAATTTTGTGATACAACAATATTTGTGGTGCAGAAATCTTTGCAACACCAGTAACGTAGATAATCATTGTTTGTTCATGGTTTGTTCAATTATTTTGTTTCCAAATGTGCAGACTTTATATAACAAGCTAGCAGAACTATTTTTATTGCTATAGCTTTGTCAGTGTAGGACAATAGACCTGAATTACACTTCAGCATTAATCAGCCGGGAAAATTTATTTTGTTTGCAGGGCGAAGGAATTGCCAGTGCAAAAGTATCTTTAGATGGTGTCCAAAAAGCTGAAACTAATAATGAGGGTGTTTATGTATTAGACAACGTCACATCTGGTCATTATACTATACTGGTAAGAAGTGTTCACTGTAGGTTTTAGTCGTTTTTACACAGTCTTGTGGACATCAAATGCAACAGATAGAGAGTAGTTAAAAATTATGAAAAATGAAATTTTGCCATTCCTTTGTGTCCTAACGTGCGCTGTAACACCGTATTGAGCACAAAAGCCACCAATTGTTAATACTAAGCAGTGGCGGATCTAGCGTAGGTCAAAATAAATTACCACAGCTCATTCTTGGATATATTTACATTTTAAAATACCTTCAAAGCAATTTCATTGGTAAGATTTTATTCTTTGGAAATTCATAACCTATGACATTGCTATAAAGTTATTTTGAATTTAAAATTGGGCTCCTATAATTTATTTTGACCTACGCTAGATCCGCCACTGATACTAAGGTCAATACTTCAGAACTCGCGGGAAGCGCTGATATGAATAAACCTGGATCAGATTTCTTAGTAATCCAGCATTAAAATTTTGAAGCTGATCGCCGCTATCTTCAAGATAGTATCTTGGTACTTCAAAGGTTGGCATTAGATTTTGCCAAACACCATCCATGCACGTCGTTATTTCTGTATTATATTATACCTCATTAAATTCTGGTCGTTTAATTGGTTGATAATCGTCACGTGATATTGAATAAAAAGTTCCATTTTCAAATGTTGAATAAATTGGTTTTGAAAAACAATAATCTGGTATTATATAAAACAAATAGTGAATGTTTTGATTCGTGCAACAGTAAGAATATTTTCATTCGGTAAAAGATTGATTGTTTCATGAAAGTATTCTTACCATTGCACTCATAAACATTCATTATTTGTATAATATTTACAAACTGTATTGATAATAGATATAGATATAAAAATAAAGACATAGACACAATGACCTATAGTAGATCTAACAATACCAGCCAGAGAGTTTGCTATTCTAAATTTCTGTTCCTTTTACAGGCGGAAAAACCGAACATCTTTTTCAAGCCAGTTAAAGTTCAAATCAACCCCAACACACCACATTTATCGGACATTAAACCATCAAGGTATAGTTAGCAACGCGGATTTTATATTTAGATTTATGTTTCAAATTGTTTATTCCGGTTCTATCTACAACAGATAATTAAATAAAATATAAGAAAAAATAAAAACGTCTTGTAAACTCAGATAATAATGGGCTCTTAAAGGGCAGTGCCACTGTCCACGGTGATAACAAACCGGTAATCTCTGTTATGCATCATAGTATATGGAAGCGATACGTTACGATGAGTTGAGCCATTTTCAATTGGCAACTCAACATGATAGTTGGTAAAAAATGTGCGTTGTATTTATGTACATAATTTCGACTCTTCTTCCGTCTCAAATATTTGTATATAGAGGTAAAGTGGTTTATCTCGACTGTTACTAGGGGTTATGCTCAGATGAAAAAAAATTAGTTCACCAAAAAATGGATCTCCTCTTCAGCTGTTCACTGGAGAATGAAATCCATGTCTTCAATTAACTATGTGTAGGTTAGATACCGAGAAGAAGGGATTTATGTCATATAAAGACCCCGAGGACGCGTAGCGTCATGTAGTAGAATCTTTCGACTTTAAACAATTTAAGTCGAGATTCTTGTGGATTTATTTTCCTACAAATTTCATCTAATTGTTTATTCCGGGTATAAATAACCTGGATATAACCCGTAGAAACATGTGAATGTTTTCGCCGAACTAAGATACAATGAACATTCCTTTTATTTACAATGTATGTAACAGTTCAAAAAAGCATACAAGTTCTAAGATAGGCTTCAAAAGAATTCAATTTACAAACTATAGCTGCACATTGTCGAAGGCACTTTTGGGATGTACTCAGTACTAAACATATCACATTTTACGTTTATTTTTAGTTACAATCTCTGTGGTCATTTGAAAATTGATGAACTGCCACCAGGTTGTTTGCAGGTTAGACATGACAATCGACCACAAACTAAATTTAGCATTAAAAAAGCCCACATGTGCCTAACACACCCAACGCCTCAAAAGTTAAGCCCGGTCAAGTATGACAGTATTTGAAGATTTGTTTTACAACGTTGAAGTTTGTTAGAACAATATGAATTTTTCAAATTGAGGAAAATTTAGTAAGCATTAATCACCGCTTTGGCTTCTTGGAATAATTCTTACAAATTTCTATGCAAACTACTAACGTAGCTTGCATTGAGAATTTCTATGGTTTGTGACCGACCTTTCCCGTACTCGCAGGTTTACCTCCCTCTTCGAGGATCTCTCTAAGGATAATCAATGAGCATCATCAAAATCATTAATAAGTATCACAGTACCATCTTTGAATAAGATTTACTGATTACAAGACAGTATGCATACATCCATTTTTCGCCACATGTTCTGCAAAGGGCTAATAAGTGTTGAGTTGTCCAGAGCAATAAACATGGGTACAATGTTTTTGGGCACAGCCACTTCAGAAGACGGTTTTCTAAATTAAGTTCACGAAAAATCAATTCAAACACTGAAATGACGGTAAAATTTTTGGAAGCTATACAACCAAGACCGTTTCTCATATTCGAAGTTATTCATGTATTGTTATTGATATAAGCTCTGACAAATAAATGCAGAGGAACAGTAAAATCAGGTCCAATATTTTTCTCTTCAAATGCATTAATTGAGTTGAGTTCAATGCATGTGATTTGTAATTGCCGAAGTGCAACTTTTTAGAACATAAACACGAATAATGTGACAGAACTGCATGAGACAAATGTATAATGCAATTTATACAATTTAATTCGTAGCACCTATATTTTTTAAAAAAATGTTATAATTTTAAAAAAATATAAAATCTCACCCAACTTGTACGTTTTGTCGCAATCCTTAAGATGGCGAAAAGAAAAGTGATACTGACACCAATCGAGGGAAAGAAAACAGACGCTTTATCCGCAACAACAGACAGTGAAGGAAAGTTTTGTTTCCAAGTTCAACCTGGTGCATATCGTGTTCAGGTTAGTTAGTCACAGCAATATTATCGACATGTTACATGGTTTGTTCACGTCTGACGTTATGTCCTATTGTCCTTGTTATGGCTTCTTTTAAAAAAAAAACATTTCACTACCCAGTCTCTACGGAAAAAAACCTGACCTTTTTCATAATGATGTAAAATGCGGGAAAACTGATGTGACAGGTAATTTGATTGGCTCCACATCTTTTCCCAGCCAATCAAATTTCGTGTAACATGTCTCGTTTCGTGTAACTCTGCTTTTGACGTCATTATAAGAAATGTGTATTTGTTTTCTTTCAGCCTGTTGTGCTGACGCAAGAACAGAACGCAGGCTTAGTGTTGAAACCTGAAGAACAGATTGTTCAAATTGTTAGCGAACCACGTGTGGATGTAACGTTTGAGCAGTTTTTAGCAAGTGTCAGTGGAACTGTAGAGTGTTTAGGTTGGTTTGGCTGTCTAAATTTAACAGACTTTGTAGTACTTCACCATCTAAATTAAGAATGCGAGCGAGTTTTACTTCGCGTATGTCAACGTCCAAGAATGATGGAAGTTTCGGACTTTTTAATATACCCAGTTTGTCACTAAACATTAACGAACAAATTGACAAATTACAACTCACTTTGAGTCCAAGCCGTTGTGGGGCATCTAGGGAAGGAGGTGGACAAATAGCAGGATGGTATTACCCTTCTCCATTTACTTTGAACACCTACATGCAAGCTACTTGAACAACGGATAGGGGATTCACGACTCTACGGTGGGTCGAAGAGGTAGAAGATTATATCCTGTGGTATTTTCTTTAGATGGAACATGTGGCGGTTTGAGTGTCTCGCTTGTTTCTCAACGTCAAGGTGATCAAAAGAAGATCACAGCCATGGTAATATGACGATAACGGCAAAACATATACTTCCTAAATATATCATAATTATCACTGCAAATTTTGATTCAAATTTTGTTGCTTGTACTTTAGGTTAAAGATGAATCAAAAGGGGGATCCTTTATCTTTACCAAAGTTCTACCAGGAAGTTACAAAGGTGCAGATTTCCTTAATGTACTTTTCAAAGGACATTGCCAATTTTACTGTTATTTTTCCGTCAACATTGATAACAAATCAACACAATTCACAGTACTCAATTTTAAGAGAATAACCCAAAACACCGCTGCGGGCCTGCAACAATTTTTGCTATTACAAATCAGAATAATAGTCTTAAAAAAATTTATTGCTATGTTTAAAAGTTTTCTCATCCAAGGTGTCTAAAAAGACTTCGGCAATGATATCAAAGCTGAAAGATTTTGTAATTTATCATTTTCTAATCGAGACCGCAAAGCATGCATGGATTGTTTGAAGGGATAATGCAATAAACAAACAGCCTTGAGGCTTTTCCTTGAATATCACAATGAGGCATCTTTTTTATTTTCTTGGTCCAATTTTAACTGTTTAAATTTTTTTGGTTTTGCGGTTCTCAATTCGGCAATGGCTAATTTAAATTTGTAAACGTAATTTGAAATCGGCTAGTGGGGTGAATTGGGTGCTCTGCGAGATACAGGATACTATATGTGCGTCACATCTAGTTTCTAACTACAAAAGGTATGTTGCATTTGTCCTCGCTCTTCCACCTTACTCTTGATATATTGTACCATATGTAGCCGTTGTACTTCAAGATTTGTGGTGTTGGAAAAACAAATCTCTTGACCTTGTCATCCAGAATAATGATGTTAAAGACGTACAGTTTATTCAGTCTGGTTACGTTCTTAAATGCTCTCTCACACATAATATAACATTGGTAAGTAATCACAGTTAAGATCTAGAGGTAATCATTGCTCCTCGTTCCAACTGTTTTGCCACAATGTAGAGGAACTATCGTCGGTGTATAAGACAAGCAAATTATTTACATGAGGCTGCATGATGGGCAACTTGCATGTTATGAACTAAATTTATACTCAGGCAAGACTGATGAAAACATTCCTATTTTTTAAAAATCTTTAACCCGACTGTGTACGTGTATAGACTGTATACTGATTTCCTCATACGCTGTACTAAATAGAACCCTGTAACTTCACTTTAAATACATTTCATGACTTTGTAATTACCTATTTTATGTCTATGTCAACAGCAATGTCTATGGAACTATTCACTTTTCAAACTTTTTGCGTGTAAAAAAGCTGAAACCAACTTTGAATGCTTGCCTTCTTTTAACCGTTACTCGTGCTGTAAAAGGTAATTATGAAAACATTCAACTGTGATTTTACCCCCCGCCCCCCCCCCCCCCCTCCCTCTGCGAGAAAAAGTTTAAAAGTCGTTAATCCCATAGACATTGCTTTTTTTGTTTAAAATATGTAAATACAAAGTTCTGAAATATATTTATTAATGTAAGTTACAAAGCAGAGCGTGTCAGGCCGTATCAACACCGCGGTCAAACGTTTGCGCATGCGCGAGTTGTCCGGCGAAGAAGTAGTAGAACATCAACTGATGATGATGATGATGATAATACATCGCTACCGATGGTCGTTGACAGCCGTTGTCTTGTATTCTTCGCTTTTCTTAGCTTTTCACTCCTTTGTATTCAATTTGACTTTGTTTTTCGCGCATGCGTGTAAGGTTTGACCGCGGTGTTGGCCGTATCACGGATAAGCCACATTAGCGGATCAGCTCTCGTTTCCAGTCCATTCCTTTGATTGTCTCATTCCTTTGATTGTCTATGGTTAGACAAATGACATGACCAATTGTTAATCACTAGTTGTCAATCTTCCCATTTTGTATAGCACTTTGCGCTAGAAGGTAGCTCTGAAGTTGTTGGCTCTTTCAACGTGACGAAAGGAATTAATATATTCTGTTTGAACGAACCAGGTACCACCGGTGATGTTAAGAAATCTGGAAACATTGTTTGAAATGCTCTTCGTTCTCAGAACTATTGAGGCCCAACACTGTAATTATGTTCCTAGAGTATATGTCTGTTTAAAACGTGATACCACATGGCAGTTTCCAATTTACTTGACTGAGTGACAGTGTGGAAGCAATAAGGAAACTTAAGATCATCGTTTATGGCAAGCGACTATAGCCTCATGCTAATGACACACTTTCTAACTGTGTGGTTATTGTTGAGTGATTTTTCTGCTCGCATTGCTTGAAGTTTCAACGTTGTCATATATTTCAATATTGTTCAGCATCGTTGCACCTGACAAGATGGAACGATACTAGCAGCAAAACATTTTTCAGTCCTGTTTTCATCAGCCCTGAACACGTTAATCAAACGTTAACTTAGAACAGACACGTTTTGCTGGTCATACAAGGTGTCTTTTCACATTCATTTAGTAAATCGTATCACTGGATCGAACATTTCACTGTTGATGAAATTGGGAAATTGCATGTTCTCAGCACGCGAAATTAAATCTTAATCCAAGCCCTAAATCTAATCTTTAAATCTAATCTAATTTAATCTTTAAATCTTCAATCCATCAAGTTAAAACATAACAACCTAGGTTAGATTGGATCGAGTTTATGGATTAAGATTTATACAGTGGCGGATCTAGCGTAAGTCAAAATAAATTACCACAACTCATTCTAGGATATATTTACATTTTAAAATACTTTCAAAGCAACTTCATTGGTTAGATTTTATTCTTTTGAAATTCATAACCTATGACATTGTTATAAAGTTATTTTGAATTTAAAATTGAGCTGCCATAATTTATTTTCACTTACCCTGGATCCGCCACTGGATTTATATTCGCCATACTGAGAACACGGAATTATTACCTGATTTTACAGCTTTGCTTGCCGACATTTTCATTTATTATAATCACCACTTTCATTTTTTTTTGTCCTTGGAGGGCTATTGTTGGATATATAGAGAAAATGAGGAAAAAAAGACAAGACACGATAATTATATCCCTTCACTGAAATACTGTTATATTTTTGCTTTTTAGGAGTATACACACTAACTCCAAAATCTTGCCATCGCTTTGATCAAGAGTCGTATAAATACAACACGTATGTGCCGTACATTAAACATTAAAACAGTAATGCTATGATTTTTCGGGATCTTTGTTTACGCAAAATATTATAGAAACTGACTGAATTCGAATTAACAAATACTGGCTGAAGTAGAAGAGTGAATTAATAAAATTTTCATTGTCATTTGTAGTTCAGCTCAGACATTTTTAACCTTTACCGCCAAGGAACATTTATTGTCAGTAGCAATTCGTACAAGTCAGCTTGCTAAAGATATTAAATTAATAATAAGGTACGTATATAACAGCATTGTTGTTATTAGTGAAGTCGCTTAACCAAACGATCTGTACTGGCGTGTACAAACTTGAGCACCCCCCCTACAATTGATTAACTATGCCTCCTAATCAATTTAAGAACGGGTGCCTAAAATTTTCAAGTTAGGGGGGTGTTACCACAGTGAGGTGGTACGTTAACGGTTGGCAGTGTTTCTCTGCCAGTCAATGATATTTAATGTGAGAACATCAAACAGGAAATTTTATGTGCCCATTTATCTGTTGTCAAGTCCATGCCTTTGAACAATATCCCAACACCTTATTATTAAATACAATTATTGAGTAAAACATGAACAAACATCCCGAACCGTTATTTCAAAAACGGAACTTCCCCCCCCCGGGATGATAAATTTTGTGAATATCTTCATTACACCCCCAAAAACATTTCAATTTGACTTAAAAGTCGCGGGGAAAGAAATACTGACTTTGTCCGCTTTGTACAGATCTTGCCAATTTTTGCCGCTAAGCGACCGGACTATATCAAGTACACACCTGATAGAAAATCAAACTTACGGTATAACAAGTCTAAGTTTTCTAAGAGAACTGAAAGTGGCTGAAATGCAGCGTTGTCGAGAAGGTCTAGAGCAGGTGGTTTTCTCAATAAAATACACGGTTATGTACGAATATGATGCGAGGGAGGAGATTTTATTTGTTTGCTGTATGTACTCTTGAAACGATGTACACATTAGTATTTTCGGGCACTTTAAAATGTTACACAAACGTTACACAAATTAATAGTCCTCCGAAGGCCCTGTCACAAACATTGAAGTAAGCTGGAACGATAAGTTAGGGGATGGGGGGGGGGGGGGGGGAATTTAAGCCAATTTGATTCCGTTTTTCTGAGTTTTGAGTTGAAATACTGAACATCAAAAATTAGGTGTTATACCAAATAAAAGCTATTAAAAAGTTGTATTTGATTTAAGAATTTTGAGACTTCATGCAAAATAAAAACAACTTAAACTCTTTGAAGGGGAATTTGCTGTATTTTTGCAAAATTGCAGTTGTTTTCGTATTTTTTAGGCATTTTTTTTAAAGTCTTGAATTTTTTATATTAAATGTAACTTTTTAATGGCTTCTATTTGATATATGGTCCGATCTTTGGCGTTAAGTATTTTGCCTCAAAACTCAGAAAAACTAACTTGGCTTTACCCGTTAATAGGGAGTAGAACTGCGTTGCAAGAAAAATTGCAACGTGTGACAAGGCCTTGGCTCGCCGCTATTTTAAGCGAAGTGCAGTGGTGGCCTTTTTCGACCTTAGTGGTCGTGGTAATTGGTGTACTAAATGTTGAATTTGGCAGAAATAAAACTCAATGTTTTGAAAAGTCTTAAAAGTGGAATTAAGGAACTTTTCTCTCCAGTCGTGGTTCGTTATTATACATATTATCGAATATATGTTATAGTGTCTGCTCGTAGAAATATTTCGTAAGGCCGCTCATCTTTCTCCTTGAAGGTCGCGGGGTTTGATTTTCAGTTGAGTATTCCCAATGTGACTCGAACCTATTTCTCATGTTAAAAGAAAGTACAAGTCAACGCTTGGTAGTCGTCGGTTTTCTGCGGGTACTCCAGTTTTCTCCTATACGGGAAAGTTAACAGCATGGGCCAGGTTAGGTGATACGGTGATAGATGTAAAGACATTAATAAATGTGGATTCAAGATTATCTATGATTTTACTTCTAACGTGAGTTAGTGGTTAAAATTTTCGTCTTTGGTCAATACCGTACCGTACATTTGAATCCTAATATGACGTTCTCGTAGAAATCTTGGGAAAATGTGCGCTTTGGCATCATACCATTTTGTATCATTGTATTTGTAGACGTGTAAAGGGAAATACAGAAGAGACCGTTGAACCAGTACTGAAGGTTGAGGAACGTGATTTACCTGACAACAACACTAAGATCAAGGAAGAAGAGAAGAAAGAACATTTATATGAACTTTCATACTGGGCAAAGTAAGAATACATGCACATTAACCAACGTAATTTTGCTCGCTCGACGGGTACAAGAAAGTCAGTACCTCATATCCGCCAATCTCACGGAAAAGGCTATTTTGCTGGCTTCAGAATGACTGTTTGTAAATGTATAATTTTGAAGGTTTTCTTCTCAACTGTCTAGCAGGTATAAGTGTTGATGTTTACTTGGTAAATTTAAAAAACCCATGACGTCATTTACGTTATTTCTACTCCTGCCATTTTGAGGTCAACTTTCTCAACTAATCCACTAATAAATAACGCTTGTAATGCATGTTGGGGATTTTGTCAATAATCTGAAAGCCGTGCACGACGCACTGACCATCTGCTAAGGATGTATGAAGCCGGTGTGACCCTTTGGCGTGGTCTATATATACTGTATAAGTTCTTTAAAATGCAGGAGATCCCAAACTTTTATTGCGATATCCTCTCTTAAATGAATAACAATGTTCCTTTTATTTTAAAAGAAAAGATGAACAACTCGAAGTGACACCAGTTTCATCTGATTTACTGTTTTACCCTCCTTCGAAGACGGTTACAGTGAAAGGTTGGTCAATGATCGCACGAAACACTTCATTAGTACCTGTATGTACAGTCTTCTTGTATATCTGTTCTAGACAAGCGCACCCATACAATTCACCCTATATATTTATCTGTTTACATATAAATTCCCTCGCAGGATCTGTCTTTGCGTCTGCTCTGGGTCGTTAGCGAATAGAAACGTTAGAAAGTGTTAGATTTTAGACGCTCTCAAAACAAAGAAATTCTTCATATACATTTGCGGCAGAAATCAGAAACAAAATAGCCACGGAGTTTTTACATATGTCGAGTCCAAAGTAGTTCACTGTTGTACAAATGTACCATGTACAAAATATATTTAGGTAGAAGTATTCGGCTCTAAGATACAGTATGGGAACCGATAGTTCTCGAGTAAAAATTACGTAGTTCGCATTGAAAAGCATTGAACACCTGATCACAAATATTCATCAATTTACGACGTTCCTAAACCCCCTTTAAAATTCTGACTGTATATTTCCAGACGCATGTCCTGGTGGACGTGTGGAATTTGATGGTCAGGTTGGTGTGTTCATTGATGGACGTATTGACCCGCCATTAGAAAACGTTCAAGTCCTGATTGAATCTGATTCGACTGAGGCTTCTAAGGAGACTATGACTGTGTACAGTAACGCTGAAGGGACATACAGGTAACAACACCACATAATATAATACTTGTAGACCTGGAAATAGTTTTTGCTTAACTTTCATGAGCACGTATCGTCGGTGGAATGCGGAAACAAAATTTGAACAAAAGGAATAAAACTCATGCCCGACAACCGAAGGTAAACCAAGCAAGGGTTATGCGAAGCAGCATGGATTTTAAATTTAATATTTCCAAAGTTATGAAAAATTTGTCAGAATTTGCGTTAAAAGCTAACTGAGCAAGTATTGTAATCACGAATTTACTTTCCTAAAGATTTCATTAAGATTTGTTTTTGTTTTAGAGTTGGTCCTCTTCATGGAAACCTGAGATACGATTTGGTATGTAATGTACAGGGGATTGTAGTACACATAAATATTTTGTCCATGAGCATATCGCGAAATAATTTTTGCTACTGTATGTTTCCCCGTTCCATGGTGCTAAAAGCATTGTACTAAAACGCTAATAAAAGAAATACATAAGATTTACCGGGAACTAATTTCCGGTTATCAACTTATGTTGCGGTAACTAAGGCAATGGTTAGGGGTAGTAGGGCTTAGGGTTATGTGTCAGATTAAGGTTAATGTTATGGGTTGGGGATACTTGGTGATAGAATCATATTAGTGACCGAAACATAAATTGATTATCTTATTTCCAGTTGGGATAGGACGGGATTCGGTGGGCATTGTATGAAAAAATTAAGTCAGATAGCCTATTTTATTAAACGTGTTTTATTTGAGAAAAAAAGGGAGATAATGATTTCTTTTGATGTTTTTTGTTTGATCTAGTCAGCGTCAAAAGAAGGATACATCCTGAATCCTGTGCAAGGACAAAAAGGGCATTTTAAAGCAGTCAAATTGGGACAAATAGAGATCAAGGTATATAAACTCAAGCCCCTTTTAAACGACCAAATTTTGTTTGACAAATTTCATGCGTCAAACGTTTTTTTGCAGTGTAAATTAGGAATTTTCGACAAATTTGCTGAAAATTCCTAATTTACACGGTGAAAGAACATTTGACACATGAAATTTGTCAAAGAATTTTTGTCTTGTAACCTTGGCTTCAGAGCTGTAGATGCTTTATACAAGAAATGTGATTGAGCTTTGTAGCGATAATTTTTTGTCACACCAGTGCTGATCAAACCTACAGTATGACCGTAACGCAAGAGATGGCAAGTGTACATTTTACCAGAATGCATTGCAATCGGAAATCGTTTCGGAAAGCCAATCAACGTCACTCTGTTGAAGGTCAAGCATAAGAGAGGAGGTTATTTCCTTTGTTTTGATAAAGTTTTTTGTCCATAGGTGTTTTTCTTGGCATTCTTTTTTCAGTCGTTTTTGCTTGACGCCCGCAATGCATTCTGGTAAAACGTACATGCAGCCATGTTTTTCGTTATAGTCAATTAAATTTTTTCGTTCAGGTTTCTGATGAGTCAGCTAATCTCTTATCCGGAGTTTTAGTATCGTTAAGTGGAAGCAGTTTTCGTCAGAATCGGATCACATCTGAAAATGAGTCTCTAATATTTTCAAACTTGGTAAGTCGTACTATTATATTAGTTCGTAACAATAGCTGGTGCTCAGTCAACAATTTTTGTCTTCCACTGCTTGTCGTATGTTGCCAACAAGTATAGACCAACTTGTTGACAACTTTCTATAAGCTTGACGGAAATATTAGACTTGTTACAAGGTTTTCCTGACAACTTTGATACAGTCCTGTTGTAACAGGATTGTTACGAGGTTGGCATTATTGTTATATCATGACTGAGTCTTGTTGGAACAACCTTGAAACGGTTGTGATAGTTCCATCAAGCTTGTTAAAGTTGTTAACAGCTTGTTCCTAACTTGTTCCAACAACGTGAGACAACCAGTGAGAAGACAACTTGTCAACTTTTTGTGAAGAGAATTTTTTCGCAGCTTTGCTACAACTTGCACATGCGTGTTACGTGTCTAGTACACGATGCTGGCTCACGACAGCGGTTAAATTGACCAAGTTGCTGAAGATGGTTAGCCTAGTTAGTACTATATGATCGAAAACTGTTTTTAAATAGTTTTTAATAGTAATCCTTAAAATCACACCGCATGCTTTTGTATTGGTTTATTCTGTTTTGCTTACACGGGCAAGAGTGCTTTATTAGATATAAACAGTAATCTTAAAAATTACTGTCGTCTGAGCCGAGAAAACCAAAATTATTAAAGTTTGTGTAAATAGAAATGAAATTTTATCACATGGAAAGTCTCTGCTGTAGTAAATTTTTTAGGGGTTTTAAATAATGTTAAAAATACTTTATTTCGTGTATCACCAATAAGAATCAGAAAAAATGAGAACGAATTCACGAAGGATTGCTTTAATATTAGAGGAAGTACAAAAAGAGATGCAAAATAGCTGCCATGATCATCCCACAGTACCATGGTGTAGCACTACCAATTCTCCTAGCATCTCTTTTGTAAACAGGGTAATCCCCTCCCTAATAGAAGTTGATTCTCCTTAACTGTTTGGACAGATGTCAATTTTGACAACTGCACAATTCTTTAGGTTCCTGGCGAGTATTTTTTCAAGCCGATGCTCAAGGAATTTGTTTTCTCTCCGGTCTCTCAGGTATGAACACTTCAAATAACTATAAGGAAGCAGCAGCTGCCATCAATTTCTAATTTTAATTTCATGATCTTTTTCACATCGTTCAGATGGCATTGTATATTGTCGCCAAGCGTATCTGTTGGTGCCAGTCTATGCTAACAACGTAACCGCCCTAGTTTCAACTCATTTAGTCTGCATTCCAGTTGGTCTGAAAACATGGAAAAGTACTGGCACTAGTTGTCAAATAGAAATCCATTTTTCAATCCAAATTATAAAATTTCTCATGTAATATAATTTACTTTGTTTCTAAATTTCTGGCAGACTTACAATTTTCTTTATTAAAGACAGTCACAAAGTTTCACCAAGATTCACAAAAGAAAAGAAAAGATATAAGTGATTAACAACAGAAAAATGGATTTCTATTTGGTACCTAGTTCCAGGCCTTTTACTCACGGTCAGATCAGCTAGTTCGCTTATTAGTTTATAGGACGATCTATTTCGGCCATCATATTTAGAGTTTCAACCTATTATCTTCAGAGGTGGATGAGCATAAACACAAATATTTCACTGACTTGCCTGAGTTTCGAAACACTGGATATTTAATCTTGCATGTGTATGTGTATGTGTATGTGTATGTGTATGTGTATGTGTATGTGTATGTGTATGTGTATGTGAATGTGTGTGCATTTATAAATGTTAAAATATTTTATGACGCTAGCCTTGTCAACAACGATAGTTGATTTCCACAAGGAATAGAAGATTGTGGATCACGTTTTGTGCGCATGTGGTTAAACTGTGTCATGCAACAGATGCAAACAGATGAGACTTCGTATATCATAATCTTTTTAGCCAGGTGTATTATTCTATTGTTAGAATGTGATGCTGTTTATGTCTTACTAACGAGTTACTAATTGCTTACTACAGATCGTTCAACTAAAAGAAGGCACTACGGTTGTAGCATCGTCCGAAGGAAAAAGAGTGGCGTTCAGGTATTACTAGTTTTAACTTGTTTCTTGTATTGTCATATTTAGGACAAATACATGTTAATCTCCAAAAACCTAGTTGGGCGTTGTTAGAAAACAAATGAACAAGAAATGTTTTCCGTTACTTTCAGGGAGGTTATTATGTACCAATCGCACAAGTTCCCCTTTTCATCGTTCACCTCGGGAAATATCGACAGACTTGGTGCACAAAACATATCCTGTTTTCCTCAGTGCCCTTCAATAAGTGTTAACTATCTTATTGTGGAAGTACAGCAGTGTAAATACCTCATAAGTCGTAATTACTTTTTTAACACGTAAAGAGGCATTTCCCTTATGAAATATATATGGATACAAGTTTTCAATAAAATTTCATGTACAGTTGCGGTATTATATTTAAGAAATGTAAAACATTTTTCCGTGTTGATATACAGTTTTAGTATAAATTTCCAGGTGACTATTGATTTTCCTGCGTTCTGATTGGTCAAGATTCATTCACTGTCTCTGAAGTGATAGTCACTGACCAGTGACTATAGCTTTTTGATTAAGAGCCGTGTTTACATAACTCAATGTAGGCCTCAGGCTCGGTGATTACATGCCTATATTCACTTCGCCTTCGGCTCAGTGAATATAGGCTTGTAATCACCTCGCCTTCGGCGACTAATTGTTAAATATCAACACGAGTGGAATTTGGAAAAACGAGAAACTGTGTGGAAATGTTTTTCCACGAGTGTTGATATTTATGATATAACTGTATATCAACACGGAAAAATTTTTTGTAATTTTTTTATAATATAGCAATGTCAGAGGCCCGAAGGATACGAAAAATTTCCATGTTTACAAGTGGCGTGAAATTTTCCTTGTTTACATTGAGTTATGTAAACACGGCTGTTAACCAATCAGCGTTCAGGATTCACAAATGTTATATTATAAATATATATAATCCAGCACAAAGTTCTTAATTTGGACGCGTAACCATTTGTGCATGTAATCATTTTTTGCCGTGCACATATGCATTTGTCCAGGGCTTTAAATTAACTTGCCACTTTGTTGCATGTATCCATATGTCTTACTGATAAATTTCAGGTTTACGTTGTGTTACTATCGACCGTAATCACGTTTTCGTGGTACAGCAGGGCATAAAATATGTTTTAGCTGTTATTTTACATGTTTTAGCTGTTATGGGGCTGTTACATCACTTAATGGAAGACCTGAAAAAGATGTTGCTTTAGAAGTAAGACGGACGTTTTTGTATTACTGATTCATGATATTTGTAACGATAAATATAGCTGCAATATTAGATCCTGGGTGAACAGCAAACGCTTATCAGCATCGTACTATCGTATGTCATCATACTAAAGTATATCAAATAAAAATCATGCCAATTTTGTTTACCTTGTGTTTTCTGGGAAGAAGCGAACACATAAATAAGTAATGGCGTATATGTATATGAAAGGCGTTTACAGTGGAATTTTGCAACTATGTGTGGTGCTGCTTTGGATGCCTTAACCCGTGCACACACCCCTTGCGAAATCCACCACTGCTATTTAACCTTGTTTTGTATTTTTATTTTATTTTTATTCACCTTTAATGATTTCTGACCTTGCAGGCTGTAGGTCTGGACAGCTGTGAGGGAAACCAAGAAGAAACGGTCACTGATACTGAAGGACAGTATAGACTTCGTGGGTTACAGGTACTTCGTATAATGATGATAATGATACTTGTAGTGATGATAGACCATATTTGTGTGTTTTATAACTGTGTTTTGTTATTAATACTTACGAGCTTGTTCTAAGTACGTGTGCAAATCGATTGTGTATTTTGTCTTGTCTTTTCTTGAATCCTAGCCTGGTTGTACGTACCGTGTGAGAGTCAAGGATGGCGAAGTAAACGCTCATATTGAAAGATCAACTCCTCACTACATTGATATTCAAGTAAGTGAACTTGACAAACCTTCACAGAAAGCTTGCTTTGAAGAGGTAAAAACATGTAAGAAAAACGTGCGAGATTCAAAACTAATGAAAAGCGATGTTAATCTGCGTGAGAAGGCCCTACATACTTTGAACTATTTCGGTAGCCACGAAATCTTGACTGGCACTTTATGTGTACACCCGAGGTCGTTTCCGAGCGTTTTTACAACAATCAAAATGAACTGTAAAAATTCTGATCGCATGAAGTTTTTAGTTTTTGCCCTGGGTTCTCATTAAATTGTGTCAACAAGCCGCAAGCTTTTTGAAATAATTCAGAATGAAAACGGTCGGAAACGACACCGTGTTCTCGCAGCCTTAGAGATTAAACTTATGTTCAACTCTAGCACAGGGCTGCGTACTCTAGCTATACCGTACGATACTGTTGTGGTAACCTTGCCATGCAAAAATACAAAAATATATAAAATTGCGTTGTCACTCTTATGAGTTTTGTGTGTGAATCATTGGCATGAGGCTTTTAAAAAAGTACTTAAACTTTGATTTTTGTGTGTTTGATACGATTCCATACGATTATTTACACGAGTAGGTAGCCAAATTAAGTCGAACTAACACTTTAAATATTTTTTTGCTTTTCAATAAAGGTATTAAAAAGCGATTTAAATGATGTCCGAATGATTGTGTTTCGAGAGACCGGACTGGTCGACGTTTCAGGAAATATTCTCACGGACTCGCAATTTCTGTCGTCGGTGAAGGTAATTTTGCATCGTGCGCAGAAACATTTTGCTTGAATTCTGTTATGTTGTTTTGTTGATGGGAAGCTCGATTGCCCCTGGTGTTTTGAGGACATGGCGGGAGAGAGATTGGCCGAGTAATGAGGCTAACAATATAATGAACTAACGTGCCAGTGTAGGCAGTGCAGTTAAAACTACACGAAGTGTAAAAGTTCTTTAACTAGCTGAACCGTTAAAGTAAAATTCAACACTTCTAACAAATTCCCTTCCCTCAAAACGTCGAATTTTACTTTATCGTTTCGGTAGTGAAAGAACCTAATCTATATACTACATATACACTACACCCGATAAATCTGCCACAAACTACAACACAAAATATCAACATTAAAATGTTTTAGAGACACCAGATAGTGGGTACATACGCCCCCCTTTCCCGATTTGTCTTTCTGCACCTTCATGCGTGCAGTTTTATTGAAACCTGCCTGTACTTCAACTTTCTGTAGCTTCTCTTGTATCGTGAAAAAAACTTGGATTCACCAATTCACTCAACTACTGCGGGCTTGACTGGCTTCTTTCAATTCCCTCCAATAGCAAGCGATAATCAGGTAGAATTGTTTTCTTGAAGTGTTGTCCGTGGCACGATGTATGTTTTACACATAATGCACAATGTACTGTACACTCGATTGTAAACATTCCCTTCGCTTATTCCTTTGGGCTGCTAGGAATTCTAGTATATGAGCGCCATATTTCAAATACTGGAAACAAAGAATACCAGAAACAAATGTAGCAAAACTCGTAGTAAAATATATGAATCACGGTATTTCTTAGAAACATGCCCACGAAAGAATCTATGCTTTGAATAAATCCCTGGATGTTGTTAGGACGTCGGAAATAGGATTTGTCTGGGAGGATATTTTGTATAAATTCGCTCGAAAAATGCGTTAAGCTGCCAAAAAGCAAGATGTCAATTGCGTAACATACGGGCTGAAAAAGCTTTTTAAGATTTGACCACCGTTCTCTGAATCTGGAGATATGACCTCTCTAGCTATCGCCTGCCAGCACTTTAGTGCTTATATAATGATTATTTTGAATGCTTTCGATTTGCAGAATTATATGATAAAGTTAGAATCAAGTTTATCCTCCCATCAATACAAAATAAAGTTACCTGAGACAAGTTTTACAGCGTCTGGACACCGAGTTCACGTAAAATTAGAATTTCGACCTCAGGTAAGCTAAATATGTGATTTTTGATAAACTGAATTCATGTTTCAAAACGACAAATTTCGCCGTTGCGCTTGGCGGCGTGCCGTCGCGAAGCATTGCTTTGTTTGTCCACATCAACGACACAACGTTTGGAAAACAAGTTTAGAACAACGCTTGGAACACATTTTAACATGTGTACTGAAACATGTTTTAAAACGACCAATTTTACATGTAACGGATTCGGAAACTCCATCGCGAACAAGCAATGAGCTAGTGTTTTTAAACGCGTTTGAAACTTTGGATTGTGCTATTGACAGTGCTTCCACGTATACGTTAACAATAGGGACCTTAAGATTCTACGACGCGGCCATTTACAACGCCACCGGAAGTGAATTTGTAGATACTGAGCATGCGTGCGCGTTCTTGCCTGCGAAATCTAATCTACGACGACGTCGTTTTGCCATTTTCACGTCGTCGTAAATTTCCCACTAAAACAACACTAAAAATGGCTACTATTTCTGCAAATGAGTTGCAAGAAAAGGAAGGAACCAAATCTGGGTAAGTGTTGCTTTCTTTTTTAGTTTCTTGCAAAGTAGATAAAATGTTAGCCAAAAAAAAATAGTGCTGAATGATTCAATACATAAAATGTATTAAAAACGTGTCTAAGGCATTGTGTACTCAATTGAATGTGTATCTTTGTATTTTTTCTGAAAGGTTTACCTCATTTTTATTATGTTATAGAGTTTGTTTTATTATGAAATGGACTACTCAGCATGATATAGAATTTTGCAAAGAGGTTGTTGCGTCAAAGCTTTTTGAAACCAAAAAAAGGTCGGCAGAAAGAGCTAAAGTATGGGAAGATATTGCCAACAATTTAGAGAAAATAGAATATCCTAAATTCAAGGTGGAGCAACGTTCTGTCAGAGACAGGTTGAAAAAACTAATCAAGCAGTTTAGAAAAAAGGAAAACGATGAAAGACGAGCCAGTGGTATTTCACCAGAAATAGCGGAATTGGACACACTAAATGGAAAAGAGGCGTGTGGGAGAAGATCAGACGGCTGGAGAAGAGATTCGAAAAAGGGCCATGGAAACTTTGTTGAGACCCAGAAAAGGAATTCAAAAAATGATCAAAATAGTCCTGAACGCAAAGTCAGAAAGGGTGGTGATACAGCTCTAGCATTTTTGGCAGAAAAGACAGAAAAAGAAAGAAAACTGAAGGAGGAAACCAACAAATTAGAGAGAGAACGCCTGGAATATGATGAGGAAAAAACAGAGAAATTCATGCAGCAGTAGAGTGACATGTTAGCTGCAATTTTGGAAATGCAAAGGCAGCAGAATAATCAGGTACAGGCCAGCCAAATGATTTTATTACAGCAGCAGCAGCAAAACAAGGGCAATCACTCATAGCTCTTTTGTCGAAGATTGTTGACAAAGAAAATTAGATCTGTTAGAATTAAAAACCATTGTTGTGTTGGACATGTTATTGAGTTATTAAATGAATTTTGTGACACAAAAAATGTATGAGCGCTATTTAATCTGACTTACAGATTTTTTTTTAAAAAATGTTATATAAATTATACTGAAAAATAGCATTTACATTCTATAAATTTTTTGAGTGAAATGTTATTTATATGATCATATTGAAATTTTATTTACACATTTGATTATCTTCTATAATATTTATTACATATTATTCAAAATGACATTGAAGATGCTGTACGATCTGATCTGGAAATGTTTACTAAGGAGCTCCTTTATACAATACACACCTTAAATGTGTGTTTTTACAAAGCCTGATAGTAGTGTCCTGGCCACTTATGATACCCAAGAATCATGAAATTATAAATACAATGTATTTGTTGAATAAACTTCAATATTTCAGGGTGCAAAAATGTAAACAATGACTTTACATTTACATACAGACTGTACCTCATTTTTAAATATTAACCTCATACTGTACTTGTTATCCTTAAGAGAAGTACTCCTCAATAGTTGGAGGATCAAGCTCGAAAAACTTTGAAGTGTTATTGGGCTTCATGCAAGTTAGAGCATTTCTTAAAATTGCAGCAACAACATACAGTTTACCAACACTGCTCAGGCCAATCTTCAGATTTTTTTTGAAATCCAAAAATTTGAAATAGTTAACTATGTCTCCAAATAACCATTCGACTGTCACCCGCACTCTACTCATTGACTCGTTGAATGCTTCCATTTCAGCAGTAAGTGGGCGGTTCCTGAATGGTGCTTGAAGGTGCACACGATTATGATATGCAGGGTCACCCTACTTGTGCATATTGCTCCAAGTCTTGTAGTAGGCCTGAATCCACAAGCATGGCAGCATCATGCCTTTTTCCCTCTACAATAAATTTCTCAAAAGGTGTGTAGGTTGAAAAATTTTGAGTTCTATAATTTCAAACTATAGACTAGTTGTAACCTGTTGTTAGATGGTACAGTTAGGATGTTGCACAAAAGTAGATAAATTATAATGCAGCCACAAATGTTCACATACCTACAGGTCCAAAAAGGTTTGCAATGAGGCCATTTGGTAGCGCAAGTGACTTGTATTTTAAAGCGTGAACTCTCTTATGGCCGTTTTAAACTATCCTTTGCATTTGACCAGGACGACAGATTGCTTTTACCGTGCCATCAACAAAGCCAAAGCAATTGTCCAATGCTGCCCCTTTTTGGTGTACTGCATTAGCATTAAGCTGAAGCTGATGTGGGTTTAGGAGTTGATGATTGCACCGTGTTATCTTTTCCCCGTGTCTTTCGTAAATGAAGTCGGCTACTTCATTGGAAATCGTGCCAAGCTCAGGAACTGGACGGCCAAACAGTGGAATTCGCTGTATCTACAAGGGTGGCAAAATCGTCGTAGAAGAATACACAGTCCCTCAACTCCGTCGCAAATCGTTCCTTGTTGGCACTTAAACTTCTCAGGAATATCCATGGCACGAGCCAGAACTGGAATTTCGTTTTTTTGAAACCTGAAATTAACGTTACATTCAACAGCATCTGTTTCTGCCAAAGAGAAACTATCGTAGTCTTTAAATGGTAACTCAGGATTTTTTCCACGGCAAACGATATCGTGTAAAACTGCAAACTCTTCGTCGTCAATATAAGAAGAGCCAGTTTTCTCGAGCTTTCTTAAAAGAACATATGCTGCTATGCTTCCATAGTATGTTAAAGTCTAAATGTAAAATGTCGCGTTGTTGGGAAGTAAGCAAAAAACTTAAAGATATTCAAACTTGACGCCGCCGCTTATTTCGATTCCGTAGACGGTCGGACACCTCCCAGGATGGTCGAGCACCTCATTTTCTCGTTCCCAGACTGCTCTGGCTCAGTTGTTTTATAGTTGTATTAAAAATACATTATAAATACAAATTTTTTCGACGGTTTCCAGTCAGCTCATTGTTAGCTCAGTCGTCTAGGCGTGCGATTTCAAACAGATTGGGCAGGAGTTGGAATCCCGTCCGAGCTTTTTTTTATTTTTAAAGTTCGTCAAACTTTTTTTCTTATATTTTTTTACTTTTATATGATTTTTGTAAGGGTTAGGTTTAGGGTTTGGGTCAGGGATTGGATTATTAAAATTTTAAAAAGAAAAATCTATTAGTTTTATCAGACACATAGGCTTGAAAGCGAGATCAATGAGGTGGTCGGCCATCGTGTCCGACCGTCTACGGAATCGAAATTTGCGACGACGCCGCGCTAATAATTTGCTCTCCCCAGTGTTTTTGAACTTTGGCCGCGCGTCGCCAATCACCGCGTCGTAGAATCTTAAGTTCCCTAAAATCAAAAAGACACGCGGAGTGAACGCCTTAGCAGGCGTCTTGTTCGATATATGCAACGTGAGTCAGGAAGAACTATAAACATGCAAATGACAAGCAGCAGTATTGTGTAAACAATAATGCAAGTAAAAACAGCTGCAAGTTAGTAAATAAATGAAAAGGAAGTACTGTGTCGGCTGACATTTTATACGCAGCTTAAGATTGAGTTTTTAGGCATGACTTGAACAAAATTGTTGTCTTGTTACGTTATCAAATTGAATAGTTTCAGGATGGGTGTGACATAGGAGTAAATATGACCGCAAACTGACTGAACTCAATGTTGTGACTTATGCGAATGCAGTACCGTGTGAACGGGGTGAAAAGCTCATAACCTGACTTCACAAGATGTTATTCTTCGAATTTTTTTTCTTATTTTTTCATATTGTCTGCTGGTAATGATTTGTATTTACTATTTACAACATGAGCGACCGTGTTGTTCAGCGTATACAACTCGAGGCGAAGAAGGCGAGAGTTGTATATCTGATACAACATGGATACAAATGTTGTAAATAGTTTGTGAAACTTTTATAGAACTATTTGCGAAGTAATTTTTAAAATACATCTTATATAACTCGAGAAAATCAAAGTTAAAGTTTATAAAAATCAACAGAATTTTGTATCGGGGCATACCGACTCCTTCAGGCGCATAATTTCTTTTGTGTTTTTGTCATGAATTATTAATGAGTTTCACAAGGGATAAAATAAGCATGTAAATATTTAGGGTAACTTTTATTAACCGTCATGATCTTTTTTTTTCAGAAACATTTTTTGGATCAGGAAGCATCCCACAGTTCCTTCCTGTTTGTACCAATTCTCGTGGCTGCACTTGTTGTTGGCATATATTATACAAAGGTGAAAACCAGACAAATTTCATTCTTCCTTAGTCATTTACCGGGGATCAGGGTTTAAAAATATTGTGATATAAATATATATTGTAATTGTTGGCCTTTGATTACGGCATGATTGTCAGGGCTTTCTTCAAAATTTCGTGTTCCCAATCCTTAAGCTGATAAAAACCTCCAGTCATCCCAGCTCGTCCCGCTGATGCGAAAACATCATTTATATATGATTCGGCTAGATGGTGATTGGCCAGTTAAAGCCACAAGACACCATATTTCTATTTAGTATATGATTTCTTTAGTAAATAATGGTTTTCAAGCATTTTGATTGGTTGCCTGACCAGTAAATATGAGGCATTATTTACTAGTTGTCATTTTTTTTCAAAATGGCCGCCAATGAAAATCGTTTTGATGTTTGATACTTTTGCCAAAATTAACAGATAGAAAAAAGTTGCATTAATACAAATCAAAGAAAACAAACTTTGATGTTAAACATCTTAAGGTAATAGATCGTCTCCAAATAGCTTTTATGCTTTTTCATTATTTAAAAACTGCAAATAAACTTTAGTCTTTACTTAGGAATTTCCCGAGGTAAACTGTATTGATAAAAGAAAAGTTTTTACACATGTTTTACTAAAGAAATTATACTAAAACAATATTTCGCCTTAGGCTCAGTGATTATGGTGAATATTCTCTTCGACTCCGCATCGGTGAATATTCACAAATAATCACTTCGCATTAGGCGAATAATTGTTAAATATTATATGGCAGACAGTAAGATACCAAAAATACACAGCAGGATAAAATTAACATCTTTGTGCCGCCGTGAAATATCCTCTATATTTGTCGCTATTGTGTCTGCCTAGTCCAGTTTGATGATTATCACTGGATACAAATCCCTGAAAATTGCATTTCCGAGGTTTTAGTTTTCGAAATTTCAAATTAAAAGTAATAAAGGAAGCATTAACGTATGTTGTTGATTGTTGTATCTTTGTGAAGAATCTGCAATGATTTTTGGATATTTTTAGATTTCAATTTTTGTTCGAGACACAGTCCAATATTTACAAAATGAACAAATCCCAGAGAATGGTGAAGAAATGACAAGGAGTAAAAGAAAAAGAAGATGAAGGATGATCCAATACACTGTGTGTCCAACATTCACCATAAATCTAGTTGTATTTGAATAATGTCGCGGTCTTTGTTATTCTTCATTTGTGCTATAGCGATAGGGAATACTCTTTTACCGTTGGTCAAAATTTCTTCGATGTAGTTCTAGATGTTCTTAATCAAGTTGGTAGGTGCAATTTTAGGAATTTATACTTTCATAAGAAGTATTGTCACCTGTTGTAAAACAAGCACGCATTCAGAGCTATCAAGCTGATACAATGACCTTCGGCTGGTTTATAATACAGCGGTCTACCTGTCCAGTTTTTATGCGTTAAAAAAGGCCAAAGTATATTACACAGCCAAAAACGAGCAAGTTGCAAGAAAGCTGTTGACAATTTGCAACAACTTGATGTCTTCATCTACAATACTGATGTCATGATGCGTGCCCATGACGCGAAAGAGGACATTATGACAAAAGTGACCAGCCATACGAATGATGAATACGAGTTATTCATTCTCGTGTCTGTACTTCTAAATACGTAGTGACTTTTGTTCTCCGTTACGCTGCTGCAAGCTAGCATAAATAGTAACTAGGCATGTGAGTGATTTTAGAATTGGATGTAAAGAAGCGTTAGCCGATTTTGTCTATTGGAGGACGTTATTGATTTTTCGAAGCATTCATAGGCATAGCTGTCAAGTTCATACAATGATTTTCTTCAAAAAATTAAATTTGAAAAGGTCTACGTTTCTGTACACCCTTTGTCATAGAATAGAGAATGCAGTAATGCCACTCAACAGTTCAACATACCCCCCCCCCCCAGTTTTATAGATGTGAGTGAGCAAACTGATGACGGAACAGATAGTTCAGCGTTTCTATTGGCCAGAAAATGCAATTGACTGGCCAAACCCTGCGTATATACAAATAAATACACATATTTATTGAATTAAAACTAAATTCACCATCAATTATTGGCCAACTAGGATGTAAGTTATTTATAAAACAAGTGTGACGAAGTTTGACGAGTAAAATATCGATTTGGTTGCAATTCTGTTGATGATTTTGCAATAAAATCTCTTGACTCTTGTGCTTGATTTTATGAAATTGTCGGTTGGAATTGGTAACTTGAGTACTTATATTTCATATGCATTTTTGCGCACTTTTTAAAGAGGCATAATGGATAGATTTGTTTATAAAAAAGCTTACAAAAATATGCATGTAACTATGTTTTGCGCTGTATATCGTCGTTGGGATTGGGTCCAGCACGTCACAAATTAAATGCATGTACGGCGCAAAGTTTCTGTTTTTATTTTATGTCCGTCCTCATGTCATTTATATAACTACTTTATGATATGTCTAATGTTTTGATAATGTAATATTTTCAGTATCGCATTTGTGATTAAAAAATTGAAAGAAACTTCAATTTTTTCCCCTACTACGCTGTACCCCCCCCCCCCCACCCTACCAACTTCTACCCGGCTTGAACGAATATTTACAAATCGTGTCCTGGATAAATGCGAGGGGTCTCCCCCTCTCACTCCTCCTGTGCCTACGCGTCTGTTTATATACTTGGGTGGTGTCACTAGACTATAAAAAAGCCTTTGTTAGGGAGATATCAGTAAAGTATATTCTGTACTGTGGGTTAAAGAGGGAAAGAAGGTATTTATTATTCTAATTTACTATTGATACTTAAATGACTCGGCATGATCATTCCATTTTTCAGTTGCTACATCTACATCTTATGAATTTACTCAATTTAGCCAAAGCAGTATCATTAAGCCGATCAGTTTATCCGTAGGTTTTCAACGACCACTATTATTCTGACTTTTATCTTTTCTGTCGTCTTTTGATTTGTCTGGGTTCACCTGCTTAGAATTTTGGTTGTTGCTCCGATTGGAATCAACCTTGGCAGGCTCATTTTTGTTCTCATTGGAATTCTTGTTCCCAGAAAACTACAGGAAGGAACGTATATAGTTAATACTGGGATATCGGTCTCTCAAACTTACTTTAATTTCTGATCTTGTACAAAACTTTACTTGGCATAGCTTGCCTACCTTGTCTATAGCAGCGTCTGTTATTTCCTTACCAGTTGTCGCACCAGTAATCACAGATCCAGCTGCAATATTTAAATAAAAGTTCGTAGTTACTGTACAGCACTGAACGACTAAAGGCCAATTTTGAATTGGATAATTAGATTAGGCAAGTGAAAAGTAGTTCTTCTCCGGTTGTATAAAAAGTAGACCATTTGAAGTAGCCCAAATTTTTGTTTGCCGAAATCTGTAGCATTAATTTGACAGCTCTGAACTCTTCGAACGAAAAAAAACAAGATCTTATACGCATCGAAAATCGATAATTTTATAATAACACCATAAAATCCACAACTGTATGCATAAGACCTTCGAGTCATCAGTTCGAACTTCGAAGCAATCAAAGCTAGCTGTCAGCAGATTGCGGCTAATTTGAATTGCGGCTACTTCAGAGGGTCTACTTTTTTCATGCACCGAAGTGAAGCGAAGAATATATTTCTTAAGTTAAAGAAGTAGATACAATTGCCTAATTTTCATTTTACTATCCTCAATCAAAAATAATAAGCTTTATTGTCGACTTACCTTTCACGAGCGCATTCCAACCTTTTTTGCCTACATCCACTATCTTACTTATCTTATTTGACTTGAAACGTCGAGGTGGTGGACTACGTTGAGGTGGTGGACTGTGTCGTGGTGGGGGAAATATAAACAGAAATTAGGATTTGTAAAGATAAAATTTCTCTTATGAAAATTAATAGCGCATTATTTAAACCATATTCTCACTACAATTTCAAACAACTATGATTTAAAATTTTGCTTTCAAAATAAATTGTGTTACTGAAATCTCGTATAGTGCTTGACACTCAGCATTTGTGTGAAATTTCATTTTTTTCAATTTCATATTTTCGCATAAATTTAAAGTCATATTTTAATAGTCAAAAAAAGTCAAAGAAAAACTTACTGTATAAAGACGCTTTTCCGAATACTAAAAAGATTGAAGAACTGTTTGGCTCAGCTTGTCCTTATTAAACTATTTTTGGATGTTTTAAGTAAATATAAAAGTTCAGCCGTAGCATTAAATCAGGCTCCTCACTGAATTTAAACAGAAATATTCCAATGTTGAGGTCGTTACATGCCGTACTTATGCATATTATGATAAGCTTACGTATATTTGGAAGGTATATATATATTCCACGGCAATAATTACTGATCGTGCCTTCGATTTTTGAAAGTCTTCATGCAAAAACTCAACATTTCTAAATCATAAATTAGTTAAAATCCAGATTCAGACAGCAGGACAAGATCCTGTTTAGAATTTGCATGCAAGGGTGCTTGCTTGCTTTAGTAGACACGTCATTTAAAAGTATACTTAATATAGCACAATACAATTACAACTACAACAAAGAACTTTATATGACACCTTGTTGAACTTTCGCGATTTAATTGGCTATTTACGATCATGTGATATAAAAATGGTTTTATGATCGTGCAATGAAACCGTGTAATAGCTTTTCTATTACTTGGTAGATTTGATTACTTTCAATCACCCAAAATGTTACTATTACACATGTACACGTTACGTTAAGTGACGAATCCATGAACGTGAACAAATGGCGCGATGGAATTTTTTGCAAACCAGCAAAACAAAATGGCGATTTTACATCGCGTCAATAATCTATTTTGGTGTCATATGGAACAACTCGGCTTCGCCTCATTGATTGGAACATTCCATCTTTCACCGAATGAAAATCTTTTCGATCTGTTCTAAAACATCACACGAGTCAGAACACGAGTGAACACAAGTGAACACGAATGAACACGAGTCAGAACACGAGTGAACACGAATGAACACGAGTGAACACGAGTCAGAACACGAGTGACTACGAGAGAACACAAGTGAACACGACTGACTACGAGTGAACACGAGTGACTAAGAGTCAAAAATTCGAGAACACGAGTAGAAAATTTATGAATGTAAGTGAAAAATGTACGATGAAAGTAAAATTTCTTGATCAAACCCATTACCCAAGTACACCCCACTCAAAACAACTGATTAATTATGAACTGATAAACACACTCAAACCACATAATTACGTGTATATTAATTAAAATTAGCCCTTTGAAAGAATGAATCGATTGAGCAGTTTTAGCTTCATAGGAGACATAAGAAAGACTGTTCCAAAGAACAGCACCTCCTTACCCGAAACTTCCCTCAAGAAATTATTTCTTAAGTTTGGGAATCGAGAGATCAATATCATAATTTCGAAGATTATAGTTATTATTACTATCGCTTCGTGCAGAAAAGAAGTCACGAAGACAGGGGGCAGTACCATTATTAAGGATGTTGTCATTATTCGAGGAGGAGTGCGGGATAATGAGAATTGATAATAAGCAACTTTAGTTTCATAATGCGGTGTGAAAGTGGTAGGTAGTATGCTCAGTACTCTGGTTGCAAACTGTTGAAATTGGAAGGTCAAAGAGACGCTACTTACTGTATACACGGACGTTAGCAAATTACTAAAATCAGCGTAAAAACCTGATCAATTGGAGCCTCGACAAAGTAAAGGGGGGGGGGGGGGGGGGGGGTTGAAGATCGATTTTTTCCACGTTAGTTCTATTAGGCCAGTGGTGTTCGCCATGAAAATAGGAATATTGTGACGTAAAACGCGTAACAATCGCCATGTTTTTGAGAACACTTTCTTGATAGGAAATCACACTAGAGCCCGATCTCCAGATATGTTAAATAGAGCTCAGTGGAATCAGTGCTCAGAAGTAGCAAAACCAGGCTTTTCCCAGGTTAGCTTTTCCCAATGTTTTAAAGTGATCATGTCCAGTGGGTAATGTAAATGTTTGCTTTTGTAACAAAGCGTTTGTTTGTATTTTGAACTACAATATTTTGAAAAATATGATATACCGAATGACTATCATTTGTCTGCTTTGCTATTCACGTAAATGAATGCAAACCAGAGTTTTAATCCAAAAATGGTTCGAAACATGCGAAATTTGGACAATGCTTATGTTAATGGCCATGTATATGAACAATGAACTTATATTCATAAGTTTGTGTCACGTGTTCACTCGTGTTCTCGAATTTTTTACTCGTAGCCACTCGTGTTCACTCGTAGTCAGTCGTGTTCACTCGTCTTCTAACTCGTAGTCAGTCGTGTTCACTCGTAGTCACTCGTGTTCTGACTCGTGTTCACTCGTGTTCATTCGTGTTCACTCGTGTTCACTCGTGTTCACTCGTATTCTGACTTGTGTGGTGTTTTAGAACAGATCAATATTTTCACCATTCATTATTATTTTGTGTAATAAATGTTCGAGACCATCTTGGACTTAAAATATCTCAACTGATGTTGCCTCCGAAATTTATTATAACCTATAAAAATTTAAGCTTGCTTTCCTAAATGACATGCAATTCCATAAGCTGTTGTAACTTTCCCATACTTTTTCATTAATAGATACTGTAATGCATTTGCTACAATAAAATCCTATGCGTTCGTATTATTATAAAGGAGTATTTAAATAGTCAAATATGCAATCTTGCAATGTCGTAATTATTTGGAATCATACTTTACTGCCAAAAAAGAATATTGGAAATTACCTGCTACTGCCGCCTCCATTGTCACCTCCGCCACCACAGGCATTTGAGTGTGAAAATATGTTCAACAAGAAAATTGAAAGAAGAGCCAAGATTATGCTCGTCTTCATTTTTCAACCAGTATAAAAGAAGCAATACGTATGTTGTACCAGTACTTATATCGATGGCGAGAATCCAACTGTCACACAGGTGGCGTCCCTGCTCTTTTTGTAGTGTATCCATCTTCCGTTTCAGCAGGATTACTGTATTCAACTTCCTCCGTGTGGCTGGATTCCGCTACAACGGAACAGAATGGCGATCATTCTTCAATCACGTGATATGCCATAACATCCTAAAACATATACATTGAAAATTGAAATATTGCTTTTCTGTCTATTGGCCTGTTGTATATTAAAAGAAGAGCCGAATTTAAACTCGGCCTTCAGCCAGATTTTCATTTCGTAAATATATGTTTGGGTAACTTTCATTGGTCGACTAGCAACTCGATTCATGCTATTAAAATAAGCAGAAAACTACAGGTATAGTACCAGAACGATTTAGTAGCCCTGCTCATAATTTTCAACATATTTATCTGCAACACTGAACACTGTAAGGTTAGGATATGCTATTCATGCTTCAGTCAGACCGAACTACTCAGCGAAGCTGGGATTCTCATTATGACTTCTGAAATGTGCATTAATAAAATATTTGCCACCTTCAATGACTGTTAAGATCGATTGTTTTTATAATGAAACAAGAGGCATTTCCATTCAAATTTTCGACTGGACATTTCATGAATGATGGTACGTTACAAACAGTGGTAAAGTAAAACCCATTGAGTCACTGACTGAAATTTTCTATTTGAAATTGGTGTTTAAGTCTCAGTGGATAACCGGATTTCTATAGTACTGTACCGAAGGAGCACTGGAAATTTAGAATAGGATTAAGTTTTTATAATGTGCAATAAATGAAAATTCTTAAATTCCCGCACCCGTTCGCCGGCACCGAAGTATCCTAACTTTGCAATTGGTATTAGCAATTTTGTAATATAACGTAGAATGTTAAGCAACATTACTTATAAAACAGGGAAAATTTTGTTTCAACCGGGCCTCTGTTTGCGTTTATTGTTATCGCTATTATGTTACAACATGTAACTATACTGTATCTACAACCGCTAAACATCCGGAACTATTTTTGTTTAAATGTACGTGTGAGATTTGTTCCTTTGGACTTCATTTATATAGTCCTTTAGGGCCTGTTCATATGGGAAGAAGTTTTCCCGGTCAGCGAGAAAACATTTCGACAAGTTTACAAGCGAGATCTCGCCTTACGAAAATAGTATGAAAAGTTACCTTGCGTTCATATGAGACGAAAAGTTTTCCCGTTAACCGAGATCTCGCTTGATGACAGGCGAGATCTCGGTGACCGAGATAATTTTTATCCCATATGAGCACAACTTTCCCGCTTAGCGGGAGAACTTTCTGTTTACACTTTACAAAATCTACATCACCGCGGGAAACTTTACCCGGTAAGCGGGAAAACATTTCTCCATATGAACAGAACAACATTATTTCCCTGTCGAAATGTTTTCTCGGGAACCGAGATATCTTCTGCCCATATGAACATGCCCTTAGGCTATATACCTGTTTAATTGTTTTGGCGTGCAAGGAAGATGGCAATTGCTAGCTTATAGCTACAAGAAAATATTACATATCCGATGATTAATTTTTGTGTCGCAAAAAATTGACTATAATTTCACAGGCACATCCATGGGGATTGATGGTAGTGCAAGGCAATTTAAATATGTAGAACAGGAGGAGTTCCAACTTGACAGGCAATTAAGTATTATTATAAATACACAGGCGATTAAATAAAATCGGACACTGAAGTTAAATAAATGAGTTGCTACCAATTGTCAATCATTTTTTCAAATTTCATCCAATTGGTTCAAATATATATTTGAGCTCGTATAAATAACCGGTTTAACAAAGTTTAAAGAAGAAAACGCATAAAAATATTTCAAAATAAATAAACAAATTATGGATAATTTTGGGGACCAATGACATACACAGGAATCGAATGACAGGATATAGCTATTTCAAATTCCTTGATCGATTTCCTGCACCTCATCTTTTGTGGATGAAAACCAGATGGTATATTTTGATTAGGTTTGTTGGATTTCCAAGCACGCCATTCAACAAAAAGATTTAATAATTTATTCTATAGTTGCAAATAAAGACCTGAAAAAAAATGGCTAACCAATACGAAACTTCGAATTCAATTAAAGCATACAATATATAAGTACTTATTGTACATTACCTGGACTGCAAATGGTTTGGATTCGATAAATCTAATTAAATCATGCTCACCTGCCTAAACTCAGATATAATCAATCGTCATCATGCAAAGATTAGAAAAGAATGCTATACGATCAATTTGCATTGGATTGAACGCGGATTAGGAGCTTTGTTGTAATCATTATATCACTCAAACGACGACTCAAACACTGCATTCACAGACGTCGCATAAATATTTGATACCTGCTGGTTCTTAGTAGAAAAAATATTTACCATGGGATGAAATAAAAAACGGGAAGTTTGGAGCAATTGTTCTGCAATTATCAAGTAAAAGTGAAGCAATTATTCATGTGGTCAAAATTTTATCCTTCACCTTAGATCTAAGGACTGTGTGAAAGTAAATTATATACACATACAAAGCAGAACCGTTATTACATTCATAATATATTCTATTTAAGATGACAAAGAATTTGCAAAGAATGCATAATTATTATATTTTTTAAGAACTTCGCTTTTTTGGGACACCATGTGTATAGAAAGTTAGCTTTTTCCTGCATTTGTCAGCGAGCCTTGCACTAAATCAGCCATTTTACAAACATTTTCATGATATTTCAAGCTGCGTGAAACTCAGGGGTATATATATCCTGTGCGACCAGAGCCCAGTATATTATAGGCCGCCTATATTGTGTTCTTTAACCACCTGAATCCAGGGTCCAAATAAAAAGTGAGCAGAATAAGAAATAGGTAAAAGTGGAACAAGTATTTGTCCTAATAATTTTTCAAATATTTGAAACCCACATATATATATATATATATATATATATATATATATATATATATATATATATATATATATATATATATATATATATATATATATATATATATATATATATATATATATATATATATATATATATATATATATATATTTCATCAATAAATAAAAAGACAAAAAAATGTTTTACATAATATAATTTCTACGTTTCGGGGCTCAGCCCCTTCGTCAGAACCAAGAAAGCATGCTAGATCTCATCTCTTTTATACCCAAGCTTTACATAAATTATTCTAAATCTCTTCTCTTACATTAAGTCCCGTAGGTATATAAGTACAAAGTTTCTCAATCCAAAAGCTTTCCCTTTCAGTGGGATTATTAACATTTGTTACGTCAATAATCATCACCGATAGATCCTGAATCCCTAAATGCCCCTCTGTATAGAAATGCGAGTACAAATGTTTACCACAAATTTCCTTTTGTCCCTTACCAAACCTATTTAAAGAGCTTTTATGATTATTAAACCTTTTCCTAAATGGCGTCACGGTATTCCACATATTGTTTCTCGCATTTCTTACAGGTAATTAAGTAAACAACCCCCGATGAATCGCAATTAAACCGATGATTAATATAAAAAATTCTCCCAGATACCGAACTTTTAAACGTATTTCCAACAACAACCGAATCGCACACTTTACATCTTTTACCTTCACATTTAAACATTCCCACCACCACCTCATCCATTCTACGCAACTTAGCCCTGACCAGATGATCCTTTAAGTTTTTTGGTCTACGATAACAAATCATTGGCTCCTTCGGAATAATTTTACTCAAAACAGCGGATAAATTTACCACACTTTGCAACTCCTTAAAAATTCCATATAAACACCTCAAAGCCGGATGGTAATCAATAACCAAATTAACTCCACTCTTTTGGATTGAGAAACTTTGTACTTATATACCTACGGGACTTAATGTAAGAGAAGAGATTTAGAATAATTTATGTAAAGCTTGGGTATAAAAGAGATGAGATCTAGCATGCTTTCTTGGTTCTGACGAAGGGGCTGAGCCCCGAAACGTAGAAATTATATTATGTAAAACATTTTTTTGTCTTTTTATTTATTGATGAAATATATGATATGTTTTGGACTTGGCTTTTGAGTTTTATTATATATATATATATATATATATATATATATATATATATATATATATATATATATATATATATATATATATATATATATATATATATATATATATATATATATATATATATATATATATATATACGTGAACTATTTTTCTACAGTCCAATTTTTTGAGATTCAATTGTACTTTTTGATTACCAATTTAGGACGATAAAATTTTTAGTTTCTAAAAAAGGCGGCATTGCAATGTTACTTACAACAAAGTATTGTAAAATTCTAATTTGTGTATAACTAGCTTAATTGCAAAAATTGTGTATATTTCACTTGCAGGTATATATGCATTAGGAATGTTGGTAATATAGCTATCTGACAATTGAAATATTCCAGGCAGAATTTAAATGACAGGTTTACCAGGAGAGTTAACGTAAAATCCGACAAGTCGAATATGTAGACGTGCTATAACACAGTCAAATTTAGCAAAATATTTCATCAATTTATTTAATATATTGAGGTATATGTGGAATCATATGTGATGTGGATAACTGTTTTAACAGTGTTTTAAAGAAGACATCTTGAAGAAGAAACCTTGGTAAACATATTAACATGCACAGGAATGACAGGATATGGCTATTTCGCACTCCTCGATCAATTTTTTGCACTTCATCACTTGCGAACATAATTCGTGCTAGGCTTATTTTGAGACTTGCATTTTTTATTTTTACGCGCATTACCCAACAAAAAAATTATGCCATTGCTTCATCAAATATCTATACAAATACGAAACTTCGACTATAATTCAATTCACTACAACAGAATTATTGCAACATTGCCTGGATCAGAAATGGGTTTTGATGGTTTAAAAAAGCAGCTTGGACGGCCGACAATAAGTTCCAACCACCTTCCTAAACACACATATGGTGAGTCACGAATATTACAACAAATTGCCACTATCAATGGACCATTCCCCAATTAGACAAACTTTTAAATTCGAAAACAATTTTAGCACGGTTGGAAAGAGCTTTCTAAATTTAGTGAAATTGTGAAGTTTGGTTGTAAAATATTGTAAAATGTGGAAAATATAGCCCTCTAAAGTTTGCGAATTTTGTATACTTTTGTATTACGCTGGAAAAAGCGTCACCACATTTCCACATAGTGAATTCAATGAGCTTTGTATTTCCTTAAAAGAGGTACAGTATTCAGTAAATTTCCTCGTCTTTTTATGTAAAGCTTTCTTTCGTTCCTTGCGTAATACAAAAGTATACAAAATTTGCAAACTTCACAGGGCTATATATTGTCCACATTTTACAATATTTTGCAACCAAACTTTACAATTTCACTAAATTTAGGAGGCTCTTTCCAACTGTGCTAAAATTGTTTTCGAATTTAAAAGTTTGTCTAATCGGCGAATGGTCTCCATAAGATTGAACAACAACGTACAACACCAAACAGAAACTTGGGTGTTAAATTTTAGGCAGTACATAATGTAATATAGCATTTAAGAGCACGAGTAAAGAATTTCATTAAGAGCACGAGTAAAGAAGTCTCCTCAGTTCTTGAATATAAGTCACAAATTCAAATTTACTTTTTTACGAAGGACTCAAATTTACCTTGTAGCCATTTCCATTCATGCAGACGAAGTGTACGTCAATAGGCATTATGATGATGTGAGCTACTAAACTAAGATGCCACGTTGCATATGGAAAAGGATTGTGCTATTGTAATAATTTAGGATTTTTCTTCCTACATGGCTGCATTAGAAATTTTGTAGGTAAAATAATTTTGGGCTTAAAAACTGCTTTTATTTAACATCACAGTTTAAATTAATCTCTCAACGGAGAAATGTAGTATGCGTACTATGCTTAATTACGATAATTTATAAGCAGTATAACAAGTTCTTAATAACACCTCCCTAAACAAAAAAAATTCTTATACCTACCTAATTCTGATCATTTGGATCAATATTTTATATTGAGAAATGCGTTGTTTCCCTTGATATACTGTGTGGGCATAATGTGTCTGTATATGCATGCGGATGAGTGTGAGTGTGTATATGTGTTTTGTCACTACAACGAAGCAATAAACAGGACCGGATGACCATGTCAACCTACTTTATCTAAGTGCTTCTTTTAGATGTCAGATCTTAGTCTATTCTTAAACATTCTACGTCAAGTAATTTGCCAATCAATAATCTTGAGCTGCTGCCTGGTTGTTATAAACATTATGTTTCTGTTCTGTCACCTAAATGAAAATAAAATAAGCCATTTTATGCGATTTGTTCTCAGAGTGCATACCTCCCCCTTGATCTCCCAATACAACACTACCTACTAAGTATACATGATAATATATACAGCTATTTCAATTACGGTTAAAGTATGAACGCGCAAGGAATCAGATGGATTAATGTCTATTTAGACCCTGATACTTAGGGAATTACCTTTGTAGCAAGCTAAGAAGAAGTTATATTGCATTTACAAGTGATCACTCCAAGAAAATACTGGACAAATTTCGTTTCATAGCCACTTTAATTCCTTATTCCTCAAGATCACATCAGAGAGTAAAAGCTTTCAAGGACTTTAAATGCCGCGCTATATTCAATAATCATTGCCCTTTCAAAAGCGTAAACTTTAAACTATGGCCGCGCAAGAAATGTTGGATTATAGCTTATTTTCACCTCTTTATTTCTTAATTCGAAATATTTCTTTGAAACAACTGCATCGAGGGCACATAGGAAACATACGAGGGCAAATCAAGAATTTTTGTAACTTAATCACTTTTTTCCTTAAAGAGCACGAGTAAAGAAGTCTCCTCAGTAGTTGTATATATAAGTCACAGATCCAAATTTACTTTTTCACGAAAAACTCAAATCCACCTTGTAGCCATTTCCGTTCATGCAGACGAAGTGTACGTCAATAGGCAGTATGATGATGTAAGCTACTAAAGTAAAATGCCACGTTGCATATGGGAAAGGATTGTGCTGTTGTAATAATTTAAGATATTTTCTCCTACGTGGCTGTATGAGAAATTTTGTAGGTAAAAAAATTTTGGGCCCAAAAACTGCTTTTTTTTTAACATGACAGTTTAAAATAATCTCTCAACGGAGAAAAGTAATATGCGTACTATGCTTAATTATGATAATTTATAAGCAGTATAACAAGTTCTAAATAATCCCACCCCACCCCACCGCCACCCAAAAAAATAGTCTTAAATACGACTGTGTATACTATACCCAATTCTGATAGTTTGGATCAATATTTTATTTTGAGAAATGCATTGTTTCCGTTGATATACTGTGTAGGCATAATGTGTCTGTATATGCATGCGGATGAGTGTGAGTGTGTATATGTGTTTTGTCACTATAACGACGCAATAAACAGGACCGGATGACCATGTCAGCCTACTTTATCTAAATGCCTCTTTTAAATGCCTGATCTTAGTCTATTGAGGTACAAAGGCCCGGGGTACATAAGCCCGAGATGGAAATGCATAAGTCCGCAGTTCCATGGTACAAAGCTTCGCTGTACAATGTATCAAGGTAGAAACTTTTTGATTATTAAATTTAACTACTCCATGTTAATTTGTTTTTCAGTAATTGATTGCAGATTATATATATATAGAAAAAAGGTTAACAAAATGTACCGATTAGAGTATATTGTGCTAGTTTGACAATGTGACCAGTGGAAATATCATCGCAAAATGGTTGTCTTGTTAGAGAGGTCGAATATGGAGTTTACAAGATGTTCTTTGTACGTTTGCATGGTGAATATCAATCACAGTATGGTTAATAGTGTATTGTTATTATCACTGATAAAGATCCAAACTTACGGTTCGAAAGCTTTGCGATCACCCGATCCGAACGTTGTATCCCAATAAAATTATTGTCTCCAATAAATTACTGGGATTGTTAGGGTTAGGGTCAGGGTTGGGGTTTGGGTCAGGGTTCATTTTATATGCATGATCGAATTGAAAATTCCAGGAACTATTGGAATTATCAAACGTTGTAACCAGTAATTTTATCGGGATACAACGTTCGGATCGGTTGTTGCGATAATAAATTTACGTGGTGTTTCCACAAAATCATATTTGCTTTACAAGATTTTAATTGTTTTTCGAAGTTTTTTATATTTTATTACATTGTCTGTTTGTAATGATTTTCAATATCTTGACCTTCCCAGATACAAAGCAGTCAGGAGTCCACTTCGTCCTTGGAGTCCAGTTCTGATCCTAATTCATCAGCATCAGAGGTAGAGTTTTGAGTGAGCAGATATCGGAAAATATTGAGAAGAGCTGTTGAAGTGAAGAGTAATAACAGGTATACGAAAATATTGAGACCTGTAATATATCCCAATAATCGAAAATGTTTGAGACGTGCTTTGTCAGGGCCCGGCCCTATCTCAAACGTGTAAAAGTGGCGAAAGAAGCAGATTCGTCAACTGCAAGGGAGTGGTGTTCGTGTAGTGAAAGTGTTGACGTGGCGCAATTGACGTGGTGAAAACGTTGAAATTTATTAAAAATGCGCACCTTGAATGCTTTGGTGGGGCTGAAGCCTCTGTTCTAAGGTAAGACAAATGAAGTGGCTGTGTTCGGCCAAATGCTAAAATGTTTGGTAGTATAAAAGTAAATAATGACACCTCAATTTTATACAGTAGAAGTCGAAGTACTGGCGGAATTCTTCATTCGCCATTGCAATGCCCAATCCAAACTCGCCAACCCAAAGGTTGATTCCCTTGATCTCTCGATCGCCAATAACTAATGTATTGTTTTTTTGGGCTTGATCTGTCATAGGAAAAAGTACAAGATTTGGAGTTTACATATTGGGGATCACCAGTAGCATCCGCGCACAAATGCCGTGATCACGACTCCCTGCATGTACCAATTTCAACAGTATTCCAGATGACGTCGTCAAAAGAAGCCTCATTTACTGATATATCATCAAACAATTGTACTGCTAGAGGGAGTTTTAGCTTTTCTGCAATTACTCTGGGTCCAGGAACAGCCGTAAAGAACTTCTCGTTGTACTCAGCATAACTCTCCAAAGGCAACCTTACAGCTTCCTCATTTTTCTTGATAACTGCCAGTGGAGTTGTTGCACATTTTTCTTTGACATTCGGATTTACCCCAACATTCAATAAAGTTTTCACCAGCATCAAATTCCCTTCTTCAACTGCGTAACGCAAAATAGAACGTCCATAGTGGTCGGTTACTGTATCCCATGAATCTCTGTTAATCTGCATATAGTGAACAAGTCTGCGTAAGTCATCAGACAGCTGTGCACTCCAAATTTTGGTATTTAACTTATCTACAACCTTAGGAGACTTTCCATTTACAGGGACCGCGGAGCGGAGTGGCTGGCTGGGCTAAAGCCCCACCAATAATTTTTGTTCAATACATATGTTTGCATTAAAAATATAAGAATCGAGGTAAAAACTATATGCCACTTCATGATGATTGTTGAAATTAGAAGTGTTTTCCAGGCATCTCAGGGCTCTTGATTTCAAAAGTTTCCCCTCCAGATATCTCGCACCTTCGGTGCTCGATTAGCCCCACCAATAAAAAACCACTCCGCGGTACCGGATTTACTTTTTGAAACTCTGCAGCTTCTTTTTCGAAATCATTCACCTCTTCATCTTCTGCTCCATCTGTATCCACAAGCGCATCAAGGCCTTTTTAAAAAAATGTCAATTTCCCACCAATGTAACAATATGCATGTGCATAAGCGACCATATAAGCGTATTATGTGTGTGTGTGCATGTGGTTCTAAATACGAAAATACAATAACAAAACTATCGTTACAATACTGACAAGCAAAAGAAAATACCAATATTTTATAATGTGCACTAGGAAAAGTCAAAACTATAGCGTCCCTCCGGGCATTTGCATAAATTATAATAAAATGCATACATTCATGCCTAAAAATAACTGGTTCTTTTCACAATCGTCATGCCCTCTTTTAGACCATCTCCAGGCCAATCTTTGGAAGTTAGTAGAATTCCTGACACCATTTGAAACCTGCTAATTTAATGAGTATGCAAGATGACGTCATCAGTGAGTTTGGGGCTGGAGATAATGGCATAACATTACTGGGTATCTTTACTGGGTATCGTTACTGGGGGGCGTTTCCAGAGTGTTGTTACGAATGTATGCTCGGAAATAACGAAAATGCACAATGGATGATTGAAGACTTTATTTAGAACATTTTGAAATTTTGTTTACAAATGCGAGGTCGCCATATAACGCTACAATTCTTCAAAAAAGCGAAAAAGGGGGTGTGGCGAATGCGAATTCGCACTGATTTTTGGAGCAAATATTGTTTCGAAGATTATCTGCTAAGATGAATACAGACACGGATTAACGTTTGAAATAATTTATTATGTAACGACTAAAGTATTACGAGAAACAAAGTCTTCAGTTCAGCTTCTTATTTTCTGTATAAATTATTTTTGAACAAAAATGTGTTCAATTCGATTCGACTTTCTTCGTTTCTGTCGTGTGTTGACCAGTCTCGATTGCTGCAGTGCGTACGGGAGCGTTTCTCATCTTTTCTTGTCGCTCACTTCGCTTCTTTTCCGCACCGAATGTGGTAGCCATTTTTTTTCTTGGCTTCTTGTTCACCTTCAGAGCGCTTCTCACCTCAAAAATGGTAAGTGTACGGATGCCATGACGACACCCTGGCTTGGTTAAGGAAAGGTTTTTTGTCTTCGGAGGATAAGTCATGTACTTCATAAAGATGTGTACTGAGGTTCTACAAATGAGGTCGCCCGCAAAGCGGAGAGGTACGGTGAAATTGTCTTGGAATGACTGCTATCGTGAATGACTCATGTTTGCATACACCTTATGAACTTTAATGCTCTGTTTTGGGACATATTCTTTGGCGTTTCACACCAAGAGACCCGTCTCAGGTGACGCACCTGCTCATAACTGCTTATGAGCACATGCTCATAAGCTCATAGGGCCTGATGTGGCCCGCACCAGGTTAGTATACATATATTTTGTTAGTCTTGTACAAGTTTATGCGATCAGCAGCATGCTCATACGCTCATTAGGCCCGATGTGGCTCGATGGCCGAGCACACATGGCACATACCATATATTAAAATCTGATTGGTTTTTAGTTATGCTATTAATAGCATAAAATGATAAATTTGAGCCGGTAAAAGCATACCGCTTACAACTTTCACGGCGTTATCACGATCAATTTAGATTACCAATTAAATGGAGAAGAACTTATTGCTGTTACATGACTTAAACAAGCGTGTGGCAGAGGCCAGAAAAAGAGTTGCATATTTAAAGAAAAAGAGGACTGCTTCATACCTTCGCAAAAGGGCGGTTGACGTACAAACCTGGATGCTAAACAATTCGGTAGACGATGCGTGCCGTGACCTTAAAGAAATTAGAAGACTTAGAAGCAACCAGGGAACGCTGTGCTTGAATTCGTTATGTAGGATACATCAAACAGAAATTCATCCTGACACTTCTAATGATAGTAAATAAAAGATGCAAATCTGTTGACTTCGTAAACGTTGTTTTATTTGCCTGTCCTCAATACATCCACCCCACACCGATCTCACATTGGCCCCACATAAACCTTTCGTCGGCCCCACATCGACATTTAATCAACCTCGCATAAGCAGGTGCTCATCTGCATATACCAATAATCGGGATCTATACATGGGTTATAGCTGTCAATACCAAACAGTTAGGGCCTTATCAGCACTTGAGCACCTGCTCATAACTGCTCGTGAGCACCTGCTCATTTGCTCGTAACACCTGAGAGCGCATGCTCATACGCTCATAAACATTCAACTCCTCACATGCTCATAAAAATACAGTGTTGCTCAGTGACAAGACATTTCTGCACAATCAGAGGTAGCGGAATGAGCTGAAAATTTTGCGGGAAAGCATTTAATCGTGGTTTCAATCTACGTCGACACGAAAACGAGTACTGTCCGCTAAAGAGCAAAGGGAGAGAAATGTCAGAAACAGAAAGTCAGACAGTAAACTAAGAAGATGATGCTTTGAGCGTTGCAACTCACGGGTCTTAGAGTTTGATGATAGGAGACTCGGAAACATGAGGAGGAAGAAGCGGATGCCTATGGTAGGAGAAGCTTGGATGCCTATGGTAGGAGAAGCGATGCAAAAGCATAAGGAATTGAAGGATTTTCAGGAATTGAAGATAAATTTGACTCATAGTGGTCTGGATGAGCAAACTGCAGGAGAAGAAGCTTACTCCAGTATTCTACCTCAGCTCAAAACGGAATTGGAAAGTATCTATTTGCAGCGTCTCCAATGGAACAAAACAAAAACTAAAGAAAGATCCCGTGCATGAGAAAATAAAGCGAACAAAGGATTATGATTTTTGATCCAGAAGAGGCTATGGAAGCAGCTGTCAATAAGAGAAAATTTCTAATTAAAAAACGTTTAAAATACTACAGTTTTACTGAGGACAGTGATGATGAAGAAGATTATTAACTACATAAATATTTGTCATATTGGTCTCAATAAAATTATATATATCGGAGTTTGGTATCATTTTAATATGTGGATGGGTTATAACTGTCAGGCCACATTGGGCCCTATGTGTGTATGAGCATCTGCTCATATAAGCAGTTATGAGCAGGTGCTCATTGCATCAAATTGTACAGGACTGACAAAAGTATAGCTACAGTGGCCTGGCATCACCTGAGACCGGTCTCTTGGTGTGAAATGCTTTTAAAGAATGTGTCCCAAAACAAAGCTTTAAAGTTCATAAGGTGCATGCAAACATGAATCATTCACGATAGCAGTTCGCCGGACCTGTCCGCTTTGCGGACGACCTCATTTGAAGAACCTCAATACACATCATTATTATTGACATGACTTATTCTCCGAACAGAAAATCTTTTCTTAAGCAAGCAAGGGTGTCATCATATGGCATCCGTACACTGGCCATTTTCGAGGTGAGAAGCGCTCTGAAGGTGAACAAGAAGCCAAAAAAATAAAAATGGCCACCACATTCGGTGCGGAAAAGAAGCGAAGTGAGCGACAAGAAAAGATGAAAAACGCTCCCGTAGGCACTGCAGGTCTGCAGCAACCGAGACTGGTCAACGCACGACATTTTTGTTCAAATACAATCTACCTATGTATCTAATTAGTGTATGAAAGAAGCTTAATTAAAGACTGTATTTCTCGTAATATTATACATAATAAATCGTGTTCCACTGTGTTATATCTCATATGATCAGATAACTCCAGGATTGCTGCAAATAATTTATATGATATATTTTTTTGCTAAAAAGGGCTTTTATACTATGACTGCTCGGAATATGTCGATACCAGATCGGGAACCAATTTTGCAAATCGGCTCCATTTTAATGGCTTCAAACATGGTGACGCGTGCGTTCTCCAGATGTAATAAAGCTCAGTACGTGGCCGATACCATAGAGATTATAAAAGAATAGAGGGGGCATCGTAGGATAAATTCAGTCAAACGAAAGGGACAAATTGAAGCTTGTTAATGGGGGCCAAATTTAAGACCCGGATGTATGGTTGTGCGCCTATTGGCTGGTTATCGACTTTTCACAACAAGAGCTCGAGAAAGCGCGAGAAAAACTTTTTTTCGATTTTTTCGCGCTCAAAGTTTTTTATGTAAAACAAAGGCAAAGATGTTAAAGATTAGTGCGGGATTGCCTTGAACGTTTTGTGTTTTGTATACAGGATAAAGTTGGGTATGTTTAATATCGAGTATTTGTGAGCGAGTGCAATTTTTGTATTCGAAAAATCAGATGAACACACTAGAAAAGTCCTTAAAGTTTAAATACATCGCAGTATTGTGGTTGTACACCTTGTTGCACGTCTAAAACAATTTTGATAACTGTTTGAAGGCAAATAAGTTCAATTTTTGTCCAGATGTGGGATAATTTAGCAGATATTTTGCAAAACCTCGCGGCGAAAAGCCGGTCAAAAACTGGTTGCTATGCATTGCTAAGGAGAACCTAAGGTTGAAAAATTTCAATATTTACACAAAAATCTGGCTGTCTGCACCTAAAATTACAAAAACTGGAAAGTTACAACATATTTTCTTATCATAGCCAATATCTGCGCGCATCATGGTCATAAAAACAAGCAAAAATTGACAAAAACTGTGTGTTTTCAGTATACCTCCGGGATTTAAATTCCGGAGCCCCCATTAGATTTGTTCAATTTGTCCCGCGATTCGTCATCCGATGACGTGTATATTTCGGTATTCTTCGGTTTCCGACGCCACTCGAACATTTTTCCGAACTTTTTTTTAAATTTTCGAATTCAAAACGCTGAGTTGCTGACAAACCTTGACCTCAAACTTTCATCAATCCTAGATTTGTTTTAAGGTAATATGGTTTATTTTTTGTTAGTACTTGTACTTAAGTGCTTAGCGTGCTCATAGAAATAGTTTTTTGCAAAATCGGACGGGAATTAATTACAGTATTTGAGTGTAAAGTTTGTACCATCCATGCTTGCAAGAATGAATATTCGATCGCTTTTCAAAATAAAGGCTACAGTTTTGGGTTGAAATTTATAATTGACTGATAATAATGTCGTTAAATGCGCTGCAAATACATAGTCGGATCTTAATTGCCTGGATTGTTGAAAAAGTAGGCTCAGACATTGAATATCAAGTTGAAATATAATTTTTGAAACACCACATAAATTTACTATTCTTGGGTTTCACTGGAACCTTTTTCAGTAATTCTGAGTGGGGGTCAACCATTGACATAAATACATCTGGACTGCCTGCTCGCAATATTTTCGCTTGAATTTTGCGTTATCAATCGAAAATCACGAAGGCTGACGAATAATGACGAAAACTGACGAATATGAGAGTGGTTGAACATCGCTGGCTCTTAAATAATACAAAAAATACTGGTCAGCAGTCAACTTCATGAGCAAACACTCTCATATTTCAGCCATCTTTGATAATGCTTTTCAAAGCCAAGCTGGCAGTCCAGATGTATATATGTCAATGGGGTCAACCCAAAATGTATTGATGATTGTACTACACTGGAGCAAGCAAATCTCACGAAATTGCACACATTTGCTGCCAAACACAAGGTCAACACATACAGTGAAAATTTTTTTCAGTCTGATGAGAGTGTATCGAGTTGACCCCCAGTGAAATTTATGACGTCACGTGAAACCCAAGAATTGCAAAGCTTTCGATCGGTAAGCTTGTAAGCTTTGTAAGTAAATTTATGTGGTGTTTCCACAAAATTATATTTTAGTTTATTCACAGTATAGGGAATATGCCATAGATATAGTAGGCCCTGGCTAGATAGCCAAAGCATACCTAGCGAAGTTATCACATGTATGATGAATCCAAGATGGCGTCGTCAACTGGCAAAAACTAGCGATCTATCGCATATATTTTGGAAATGGTGTTTATTATGGATGTTTTAGATGTGAACTTAAAAGTGGGGGCCGAATTTTTAAAAAAAGATTGTGCTTTAAGTTATTCATAGTCATCAGCTACATATACCGGCTAGTATAAATGTGTATTTATGGCGTATGGATGTCATAATTACTGGAGTACAGACCACATCATTAAAAGTGTGAAATTGCTGTTTGCATAACATCTGCTGAAAAAGTAATGCAAAATGACAAATGAAATGAGGCAAATGTGTTGCAAAGATGAAAACAACTTGTGAAATACTGTGATTTTATAAAGCTTTTGCAAGCTTGTTAACTAGGCATTATTTATATAAATGCTTGCAAATGTGTGGGAATGTAAATACAGCATCATTGGCAAAACAATATATATCTCAAATCAAAGTCAATCATGAGGCATCCTGAAAAACTTGTAGTGATGTGTACTGAAGGGCAAATTTTGTGCAGATATTCAATTTAACATTTAATACTAAGCAAAAATCTAAATAATGCTCAAATTGACAACTGCTCTACTGTTCACATCTAAAACATCCATAATAAACATTCTTTCCTAAATATATGAGATTGATCATGATTCGAAGTGTTAAAAGTCTAATAACCCACGCAAACTTATGAAACCGGTCAAAATGTCCACTTCTTGAAATCTTTATTGGATGATAATGTTATAAGAATTAATTGATAGTGATCTATTTTTAAAAATTCCAGTTGAACAGCAGCAGTTAAACCATCTAAAATGTCCAAAAACGTACTTCTTGTAATGGAACTCGCTACTTTTTTGCCCGGTTGATGATGCCATCTTGGATTCATCATACATGTGACACCTGCGCTGGGTATGCTTTGGGTATCTAGGCCTACTATATCTATGGAATGGACAGTAGGGCCAATCAGCATTGCAACATGACGCCCTATCATTATGCAGTTTACTGGCAGCCACCAGCCAGTTTAGCATTCTTATTGGCTAGAAAATGCAATTGACTGGTTAGCGTAATGGTAAAGAGATGTGTAATGCAATATGCATGGACACACAAACTTCAATTGAGTGGCTGGTACTGCTGCTACTACTCTGAACAGGTTTTTTACATTTATTTTAGCAACTTTTTGAACAGTTTTACTGCCCATTTTAACATTCATGGGTGGTAAAGGGGGAAAATGTTGTTTAAAGATTAATGTTTGAGTCAGTGAGTACAACCGACTGATAGCCTCCTAGAGCCCTGTAAAGCCCCGTACAGACGAGCAAGTTTTCCTTGACAAGTTTTATTTGCTCGTGTGTACGCGAAAAATGACACTTTTTTCTTGACAAGGGGCCTGGTCTAAAAGCTAGTCGTACCAACTTTTCGACAAGGTAACTTGCTCGTGTGTATGTGCAACAAGGAACACTTGACAAGAGAATTTTTGTTTATGTACTTAATTCATGCGGCCTCGTAAAAGTTGTCTAGAAAAAATATTGTCAAATTTCGCGTACACAGGAACAAACAAAGCCCCCCAAAGAAAACTTGTCTTGGAAAAATTGTTTGCCGTATAGACACATGAGTAAAATCATCAAGGAACTTGTCGAGGAAAACTTGCTCGACTGTGCGGGGCTTAACACTATGCAACTTGTCCTGCCACGACTTTATTTTAAGAATCAAAGCTGTATGATCAGAGATATGTTACACTATGTAATGTTTCTTGCAACTTGTCTTGCAATCTCAGCAGATGCTGGGATTTGAATAAAGAGATTATGTTGTCTTCTCAACAGAAATATTGTGTGACAAATTGCTCAAAAATGTGTTGCAGCAAATCATTGTGAAAAGTAGAACCTGTTTTTCTTCTTCATACAATATGCTTCTTGCAATAAAAAAGTTGCATGACTGTTAGGCATGTGTCTATGTAGCAACTTGTATCTCAACAAAATTCCAAGTTGTAAGACAAGTTGCATAGTGTAATGGCATCTTAAAGGCCTAAAAATATTTACTCTATTCGAACAATTGAGTCAGAGTTTGCCAGAATAAAATCTATTGTCCTAATTTCATGAAACAACCTCAGTACAGTTATTGATAGCTACCATACCTGGTCACATAGAATTGGGGTAAGTGTTAGGGTTTGGTTTAGAGTTTAAGTTAGGGTTATAAGCTGACCAAGTATTATACAACTATTCCACATCTTCATTAAGAATGATACCTCTTGGTTGTAGAGCAAATTGCATTTTATGACACCAAAATCAAGCATTTCCTACAAAAAAATGTTAGCCAGTCATGGCTGACACAAATGTCTTACGATAGTGTTCAGAGGAGGGTTTAGTAGCCTAGTAAAACTACAAAATATGGCTTTTGACAAATAGATTTCATCAGTCAATTGAGGATTTGTTCTGTGATGGGAGCAATATATGGGATGGGAATAGACTTTTGGCAAAAGATCTGTTGAAATGGTCTGTGATTGATTTGGGGGGGGGGGGGTGATGCAGTTGCAGTACAGGACATGATTGAAGGATGGAACCCATTTGTTAATGGCCCCTTACTCAACTAGTATGAAAATTCCTTGTGTTTTTATAATGGGAAGGAAGGCAAGGCCATTTAGGGAAAATTTAATTATTGACTTATATATTTACTTCAATATAGGGTGCACTCAGTGAGTATATGTTGCATTACACGCATGTAGCATTTCTGAAATTTATGCTCAATAAAAGATTTAGAAATAAACAATCAATAAAGTAGTCTGTTCAAAATTTTTATGATAGCTGTGCTGAAACTTAAGTTTATAACAGAATCTCAGTGAAGTTTGTTCTTCCTGTGGCATGCAAAAATGTTTGGTACAAAACTTTTAAGTTTGAATCAAATTTGTGGGCATTTCAGTTGTTTACTTATTTAAACCATTCCTTTCAGATTTTATCCATATTTAGGCTTGAAAAATAAGTTGTTACTGAATCTGATTAAATGCAACAATGGACCATTCCCCTTTTAGACAAACTTTTGAATTTGGAATATTCATTAGCACAGCTGGAAAGAGCATCCTAAACTTAGTAGAATTGTGAAGTTTGGCTGCAAAACATTCTAAAATGCAGAGACTATGGTCCTGCGAAGTTTTCAAGTTTTGTACACTTTTCTATTAGGGGGGGAAAGTGTAATCAGATTTCCAAATGTGATTACACTTTTCCGCACATAGTACAAAAGTATACAAAATTTGCAAACTTCACAGGACTATGTTTTCCACATTTTACATTAATTGTTTGCAACCAAACTTCATAATTTTACTAAATTTAGGATGCTCTTCCAGCTGCGCTAATGAATATTCCTACTTTAAAAGTTTGTCTAAAAGGCGAATGGTCCAATGCCCTTTTGCCCATTTTTCATTCTTTTTTGGCTTGTTCATTCTTGTTTGGCAATTGAAATTAACTTTGTGACGTTTGTGTGTTTCATTTCCTTGGCTTCAGTTCAAATCTATATTCAAGTAGTTCTACTTTGTGATTGTAATAATAATATAAGAAAACAGGTTTATATGGCTTTTGAACAAGTCAACGTCTTTTTATTTCAACAAGTAAGTAAAGATAAGTTCATACTTCAAAGAAATCAGCTTTTTAACCTGACAAGAACATTAACAAAATTTTTTTTGGACATTCCTGCTTTACATACAAATGCTCTGTCCAAACCATGTTGCTGCTAAACTTCTTGATGTTGACTCTTGTTTTTAAAACTCATGGAATTGAAAGGAAATTCTAAGAATTGAGTTAAAATTGATAGCTTTGGTGTTGCATACTGCATAGTGTATTAATCAATTGAGTAAATTTTCCTACCTTTTCCTAAGCTTTTTCAAAGTAAAATGTCTGAGTTTTTGACAAAGCAGAATTTTGAAATTAAAATTGTAGAACTTCCCTTTCTGCGTTGAAAATTTTTTGTAGCAAGACAAGTATGTTGAAATTGTGTCGGAAAATACATAGACTTTGATTTAAGTTTAAAAAATGTAAAGAAAATATTAAAAAATAAATAAAGAAACATTCGAGACATTACGTCTTGTCAGGTTAAAAAAGTATCGTAGATATATGGCTTATAAGATGGAAATGATTTGTTTTCAAAACGCTTGGAATTTTAGACAAAAACTGGGATGCTACTCGTAGGATTTTTAGAATATATATTTTTGATAAGTTTTCTAAAGGACTTCAAAGAATACATATTAGCAAAATGTTGAGGCAATTTAAAGGTTATTTCAGGCCATTTCTAACTTAGCTCAAAAGACTTTGTATATATGTATTCTTGTATTTCAACTAGTCCATTGCTTTCAATACTTGAGTAAAAACTACCATCAATTTTATGCAAAAAGACCATTTGTATGAAGGACTCTAATTCGTGAGAAAAACAAACTACTCTTCTTATTTTTATCCAAAACAAATAGCATTTTTATTTAGTCCTCTAAATCTTTGAGCCATATATTTCTAAGTACTATTATAAAACAACTTGGTGTTATGTTTTGCATTTCTCTGTCAAACTCGCAAAATGAACCCCGTTAGTAGTTGTTTTGTAAGTAATTTATCTTGGAGTATAAACATTTATCTTGAAAAGACCAAATTTCCATTCAACATTGCCTTTTCACTTGTGTTTATCGCTTGTGTTAAACGCAATGCTAATTGTTCTTTTTTGCCATGCTCTGTTTTCTTCTATTGTTATTTAAATATGTACCAGTTTGCAGTAGTTAAAGTCTTTTTATTGTTATTCAAATTGTAATCTTTACAAATTCTTTTCAATAAATTGTTTACAAAATTTACATGTGATCCCTTTTAATTAAAAATTCAATTCCCATGGGAATTGAGAAATTAATTTAAAAAAATCCTCTCTACCCCGGCCAGCTCTCCAAGTGCTACTACCACCTAAGTAGAAGTACCTATACATATAGTACAAGTACCTCTACTTATTTACGGTGGAAGTAGCACTCAGAGAGCTAGCCGGGGTAGCGAGGCAAAGAGAAGACCAATCTTGCAAATGCTAATACAAATTGCTAAGTTGATCTTCCCTAGAGAGCAGCCGCGCATACCTAACAAATTAAAACAACTAACCGTTAGTGACTTCAAAATACTTAGCATGCAAATTTGATTCCCAAAGCGAAAATGACAAGTGCCCCCCTCTGATCCTACCAACTGCCTACCTGCCTCAGTTCTAAGCTGTCTTCCTCGTTCCTAAGCTCCGGCATTCCATTCGTTACGTTCACTTTCCTCACCATCGCACAGTCACTCACAGCTGATAAACCCACATGCACCACCACCACCACCACCCCGACTACCACCCAAATCCGAAAATTAAAGGAATTAAAATTTTAGTAAAGTACGCCTGCTTATTTTGGTTTAATTTTTGATGTTTTAGGCCAAAACGTCGAATATAAAAATACCAAAGCTCGATTATAAAAACAGGTGAGCTGACTTTGTGCTTAAAATTACGTTCCAAAGTTTACAAAACTTGACCTGAATTTTTGCCTGTAATATCTTACCACTGCACACAATACTAGTTTGAATATAATACTAGACTAATTTAGTTGATGTTGAGAACTTACTCCAAACTGTTTGTGAGAGGTGATGGTTGATTTTGGTTTTCAAGCATACTTTCAAAAATTTCAAATTCCTTTAATAAGCCTAACCCCATGCAACTTACACACGGCTCACACCCTCGCAGTCCATACATTTGGCTAATAAATTACGTTATAAACAAAATAGCAAAATAAAAAGATAAATTACGTTATCTCTAGCTACTTAAACCCACTTAGACTGAGTATTTGATTGAATTTTCAAGCGTAAAACCTTAGCTGAAAGGGCATGGGCTTTTCGTTACGTTAAACTGATCCGAAGTAAATATACTTACCAAAGTCTAAGGCTGGGTCAAATAAGCATGAGGATGCAAAGAGTTTAAATCTTTTTTCATTTAAGGCTAGCTTAGAGATTTAAATCCTGTACCGTAGTTGTCATGCAATTTAATCTCCCTATAGCTATTACTGGATATAGTTCAAATTAATGATCGGAACATTTTAAAGCTTTAGCGCTATTCTCATACTTATTTAACCGAAACGCCTTCATTTGCATGGTACGTCGCAGCTGCTCTCAAACCACTTCCGTAGTTTGCTCTTGTGCACACTAACAATGGATTTATTGTTCCATTGTTTATGCTTGTCAAAACAAACTCTAAGGAACCAAGATAGTAATTATATTTATAATCAAAGAGGATTCTCATTCAGTCACGCCTCTACCATAAATCAACATATCACCATGGAAACAAAGCTTGCTCTATTCCCTTGGGAATTAAAAATAGGCCAAAAAATAATAAATCCTGCTATTTTTTAATGTACGCATGAATCAAGTTAATTAAGAAATACAGAAACAGTATATTCCCCTGGGAATTAGAATTAAAAGTTGGGTCGTATTACCTCGTTTTTTTTTTAAATTATATGTTAATGATGGTAATACAGGGTGACCCAAAAAAACCCAAAAGCTATTGAAATCACCTATTGTTAATATTTGAATGCCCTAGCACTTGTTTAAAAATTAAAATATCTTTGTAAAGTACGTTTGTTTTGCTCATGGGAATTTACATCTGTAAATTGTTTCCTCTAAACTCTAAAAGCAAATCAGGCTTAGAAAAAATGAAAACAATTTTACCTTGTTAGTTTGTTTGATGTCGTCATTTTCCCGGCTGAAACAACTTATACATGTAGGTAATATTGATAAAAACCAAATTGAATAGGCTAAAATAACCATGCATAAATTTTGATTGCATTTTTAATATGCACTCGTAGGTTTAGTTTTTTTGTCTGGCATAAAAATGGTTAACACTGAGTATTGCTATTAATTATGACGGTTATGTCAATAGTTTATCCACTCGTGGGTTCAATTTAGTGCTAGGCATTGAAATTCTAACAATAAATAATTTTCAATAGTTTTTGGGGTTTTTTGGGACACCCTGTAGAATTCGATGATAATAAACCAACCCAATCCGACTCAGTATTATTAAACCAACAGTATTATTCCTTGAAAGTTGAAACAGATTTTTGTGTTTAATCTTAAATATTAAGTGACGTGCATTACTTCGTTTTGTTCTTAGAAATAACCACAATGCAAATGTTATTATTTTTACAGTTTTGAACTCGAAATATAAGACAAAAGGAAAGTGTCATTACTTCAAGACTTCGAATATTTCGTGCGATCTATTTTTTCAGTATTAATTCAATCTTATTAAAATTCTTGCTTTTTTCGCGACGGGAAACAATGATTTGTCCGGCGAGAAACAATAAAATTAACTTGAATCCTCTTTGATCTCTAAATAATTAGTATCTTGTTTCCACTAACTTGTAAATTACCACTACTTTGTATTACAATGTCGTGTCTTCTCTGTCTTGCGGATTGTTGTTGATTTGTGGGTCCATCTTATCCAGCATCGTTTATTCTGGTCTTTTTCTCTTGCGTTTTTTCACACCCCATCACCTTTCAAAATTAAAGAATCGTATCCATTAATTTATTACAATTGAATTGTAAACCACAACATTGCCAAAAAGAAATACAAAGTTCTAAATGTGACTGATTTTTGCACCAAACGAGATGTAACAAAATTTTACGGTAACAATTTCCTGAAGTATTCGTGTTAACTTTCCGCTATGATTCAAATATTTCCAAATAAAGTTTACAAACAGGCCGTGATGTGTGCTTTATGATGAAGGTAGCGTATATTTTACGCGAGAAAAGGGGTTCGTGACTAGTTTATTCGCAAAATTTGAGAAATCTACTTATCGTTGTTTCATAGTAATTTTACTTGGCTAGCCCTGGTTGTGACGTCACCAAAATCAACGTTAATAAATGAGTTCATTGATGGCGGGTAGCTCAATGTATTCAAAAAATATTTTAGGAAATGAGCGACGTAAAAATGTGCAAGAGAGATATAATTTTTAAAGGGATATGGCAATATATTTCTTAAAGCAATTGGAATATCCCGTGTCAATTTTTTCCTAGTATGCTGACTTTAGCAAATCCGAGTCTACTCGATACTAAAGAACTGGCACTTGTAGTACAACGTAATGAAGGAAAATTCCTTTTCTTGGAAAAAAAATGGATTAAACTTTTAGCAAATACAATTTTGAAGGGATTTTCAAATAGATATAAAGAGTATGAGAATTTTAATGGTCTCCGTTTTCGAATGTCTATGGCGAAAACGCTTCAGGAGGTGAACATTGGTTCAAATAGCTGTGCCCTTGGTCAACAGTGTGTATTGTAGGGTTTCACGTGTGGGTGTGTGTGGGTGTCTTGGATGGAATACCGTACTTAGACTGTGTGCACACGAGGTAACGTTTCCGGACGTTTTCAGAGCAGTCAAAATGAAAACAATATGAACTATAAGAGTTCTCGTTGTATGAAGTTTTTAGTTTTTGTCCTTAGACGAGGTTTATGCTGGTTTTCATTAAATTATGTCAACAAGTCAGGAGCTTTTTGAAATAGTTCGGGATGAAAACGCTCAGAAACGACACCATGTGCACGTAGCCTAGTTTATACTTGACTTGAAAATGAATACTATACTAGGTAATGCAGGCCTTGGATTCGTACTTACACGATACTTGTAGTTACTACACAACAACACTTAGTTTCTGAAATATTGAAACAGAAACACTCACCGTCCGCCATCTTGTTTTATAATTAGCTCTATTTGAACGACGTCACTACAGCGTAGACTTTGTAAAACTTACCGTCAATGAGTTAAGTGTTAATGAGATTATATTGACCATTCACAATTTAAAAAAGAATTATGTACATACAAATATAGATGTTAAACATGTTTGCTAATTGCTTTTTACTCTGTTCGAACATCTAAGATGGCGGATGACTAGTGTCTTTGCCTTTTGATATTTCAGAACCTAAGCACGTTATCAAAAATTTAAGGTTGCTATCGATAAGTCAAATTGAATTATTTGAAAATGAGACAAACATAGTGGTAACTACTGACTTCTCGACGAGAACCTTCGCTTGAAACGTGAAATTCTGTTTATATTGTTTCAGATAATCAAAGAACCGAGCATTTTGTGTGCCTTTGATTGCACTACTAACGCTGGAAACATTAGTTCGAGATTTTTATGTTTATTGCCATATCCCTTTAATTGCAAATGTGCGATAGGTTTACGAAGTAAAGAACTGAAAGCAGCGAAATGTCACTCTCGTACCCGGTTGTCTCTTGGAGCAAAATAAAAGCGCACATATTAATTAAGTAATTTGATATATGCAAGATATTACCGCGCAAGGAATTATGGGGAAACTGATCTGCATATATGACATTGGATTAACTGATGACATTTTAATTGTACTAAAAAGCGCCTGGGTACGAGGCTGGCAAAATGTAATCACTTACTTTCACTCAGTCCTTGGATCGTCGTGGCTTCGATTGGTCTAGTTTCATCATATGCTGTTCATGGTTTGATCTGGTTGGCATTCTCTCTTCAAAGAACATGACGCCGGTCCAGTTGGTTAACAAGCTCTCTCATGTCCAGTCAACCATCATAAAATAATGAGAAAATTCGTAATGATACAAAACAATATTTTAGAATGTTAAAAAATAAACTGCGGAAATATGATTGTAAATCACTTTGACAAACCGTACATTGCGATGGTATTTTCATCTTGACATTTTCTGATGGACACGGCTTGTGATTCACGTCTTTGATCAATATTAGAGCTTCCCATCTTGTTCAATGATTGACTGGTGTATTCGCTCTTGCACTTGACCTCCTTTAATAAAATAAATAATTTCAATGTTTAAAAAACTTGTTCCAGGATAAGCAAAGAAAACTATATTAACAAGCATTGAGGAGGATTAAGTAATTCTATAATAGGTGTGGCATATCACAGAGGATAGTCAACGGACAACACTTCAAGATACCGGGATAAAACCTAGGCATGACAAAAAAAGCGCAAAACAAAATTGCGGAATTGTAATGAATTATTTGGCGTCATTTTCTCATACTCGCGGATTTCATTTTTTGTTTTTTATTTTGAAGCAAAAACTGGAAGAACATTTTTAAACAAATAGTCGATGTTGATTAGTTTGTGGTTGAAGAGTATAAATTTTATTGAAAGGATTTATTAAAACGCAGGATATATGTAAAAAAATTGAAAAAGGTATTTGACAGCGGACGTTAGGAGACGAACGCCCAGGAATGCACGTCATTTGGGGTTACATTTTTTATACCTCAAGAAATTAATAAAATATCAAATGGTTTTCTGTTCAGAATAACGACATCCAAGCGCGTGGGCAATCCCAATCCCAAATACATGAATAACGCTTTCCTGGCAGAAAACTATTGCGTAATTGTTTTATAATGAAATTACAATAAAACACAATACAGCGCGATATAATTTAAATTTCTCGTCCAGGATTGTTTGATCCTACGCAGTAATCACCAAGTGGCGCAATCGACAAAGAAAGCGCCGTATAGATTGCTGTGTATGAGTGGACAGAAGAGGTTTTGAAGAAAGATAACAACGAAAGAAGGGGGAAAGTAAGTTACGAAGTTTATAAAAAAATAATCAAGAAACTATTTTATAGAATAAATTTGTGGAACACCATGTAATTAAATTGATTTTATTGAATTTATTTAATTACATGGTGTTTCACAAATTTCTTATATACAATAATACAATTCACCATGCAAAAGTCAATTACATAATCAAGAAACTATCGATACAACGCTCGATACATCATAATAATCATCGTCATAAATTCTCTATCAATCCCCATACGGTGGGTGTGGTCTTGCTGGGCAGGAAGGTTTGAAACGAGAGCAGGATTTATTCATTACTTGTGTTGCCAAAATAATTTTGATCGTACATGAAAAGATAGTTAAGCGGAAAGAAGTTTAACGGATTTGGGCTACAATAGAGAATTTACAATGACGGTAAGTGTATTCTAATATTTGGTTTTCTTACCACTAAATCCTCGTGAACGTCATTGTATTCGGTGTGACTTCTTGCATTGAATTTGTCAAGTGGTAGTCTTGCAATACCTCTGTAATGTCTAAAATGTAAAACAAAATATGCCGGTTAGGAATAAAAACCTCAAATAAAATTGATGCCTGAACATTTTAGCCTGAATCAGTTGTGGAGGTAAATGACCCAAAATTGAGATAAAAAGTATTTTACCTTGAAAAGGTTCTGTTTTAATCAATTCATCGTTGTTCCATTTCGAAGAATTTCCCGAAGGCTTAGCTAGGAAGAGAAATAGAAGCTCAATCTTATATACCCGTACATTTGACTGAAATTTATGAAATTTATAAATTAAAATTTCGACCTTGTGAGCAAACCGAATTTTCGCCAAGCAAGACCACATTTAACAACTAATACATACGCAGATTAGTTAGAGAATACTTACATGTATCGTAAAAATTCAATATTGTTGATGTCCAACTACACTAAAGCAATTTTCGTTGCATCTTTAGTTCAGAGAAGAAGCCTGACGCCATTTTGATTTTGCATTTTCTCGACGATGGAATATGTTTGCTCTCAATTTTTTCTCCATTTCTTCGACATTTTAGTTCAGTTTTGCCCATGATGTCTTCTTTGTGTCTTTGTCGCCATTTATGTGGAATCCTGCGCCATTTCTGTTGAACTTTGAAGACTTTTTCTGCCTAAATATTTGGTGCAAGAGGAGAGATTTTCAACGAAGCTTCGTGTTAGAGGAACTAGCAGCAAATGACGTCAGATGACCATTGTATGCCAGAAAATACCCGTATGTATAATGTTTGATCATCTATGTACGAAGGTAAAAATAAGTTTTTATTAGCCGAATGAGGTTTTTTGCCATTATTTCTAACTCAGGTCTTTCTTTTACTTCTTTACTTTTAGTTTACTTAGTTAATTCGCCCAAAAGACGCCTGTAAGGGACGTTTTTGCCAAAAAAATTATTTGCATGCTGATGAGCAAGGAAAGACCCGTTCGTGATTTCATTGGCAAACATCTTTCCCTCCGTGGCCGAGAGGTAAAGGTAACTGTCTTCCGAATTGCACGCATCGTTTGACTTTGATTTTGGGCGGATCGGGAACCGTTCAAACTCAAGTGAGCTTGGACTTGATCGGTCCCCGATCGACCCAAAACTGAAATCAGAGCTGGGCGTGTAGTGTAGGAAAACACTAGGCAGTACCGCGAGGCCAAGGAGGCAAACGTTATTTGCCTAGTGGTTTTAACTACTATTTAAGCAAATTTCTTTCTCTTGACTGTTGGGGACAGGCCTGTAGGGTTGGTGTGTTGAAGACTTCTCGCCGTTATTTCCCTTCACTCGAGAGGACAAGTTGTCTTCGATGAGAAATAACGACAAGAAGACTTCAAGGCACCACTAAACCACCACACTAAAACTACAGTGTAGTGGTTTAGCCGAACCACTACACTGTGCCAAATATATATGGCGGACGTCTTCCCAAAGCTTACGGTACAATCATGGATAGCAAAGTTGCACAAACACTTTAAAGCCTAAAACAAGCGTTTTCTTTCGGGAATGAGTCAAAGACGACGGTGCTAACTAAATCAAAGCTGTCTGGTCATGTTTTAAGTTGTTTAACTATGTTTAACGATATTTTATGGCGAAGTCTTTGCAAGAAGGAAAGTCGGAAAGAAGCGCAAAATTAATAACTGTTGTCTTTGTTGACTTTTCGTGGGCCGTTTCCTTTTTGATCGAGCTTGATATGCCATTACGTTCAGTGTCCTTGATATAGGAGTCATTTATATATGGCCTTGGGTTTAATTCCCAAACACTGAATGGCAGTCTTTAGCTCTTTCAACTATTGAGATAAAATTGCAACAAAATGGCACTGTATTATCACCTTGCCTTATGTCACGCCAGTAATCATCTTCTCAGCACGCTAAACAACGACAGAGAAACACAACGTTCATACTTTATACAAACTGAATCGCAGAGGCAACTTAAGAGCTAACAGAATAATACAACACGGATGACACTTCTTTATCACTGCCTAATCGACACGATGTTACGGCAGTGATCAATTTGACAAACACAGTGTATGCTGTAAGCCTTAACAGCTTTTAAGACAACTGGGAGGCACTTAGTTTACTTGTGATGTATAAATGAAAGGTTATATGCGAACGGTGAGCGTAAAGCTTTGTCGCTGACGCAAACTGAATCGCGGAGTTCTGAGTGAAGGCTTATAAAATATACTATGTGTTTGTCTCTCGTAGGCAAAGTTATCGATAACTCAGTGCCATCTAGTGGCAATGTTATCTCGTTACTTGAAGAAACTAAAGGCTGCCATCCAGTGTTTGGGAATTAAACCCAACTAAAGCCATATATAAATGACTCCTATATCTAGGACACTGAATGTAATGGCATATCAATCAAGCTCAATCAAGAAGGAAGTGGCCCACGGAAAGTCAAAAAAGACAACAGTTATTAATCCTGCAAACTTCTGAATGGCATTCTAAACTCTTTCAACTGATGAGATAACATTGCAACAAGATGGCACTGCGTTAGCCCCTTGTCGTATGTCACGCCAGTAACCATCTTCTCAACAGCGTAAACAAGAGCAGTAAAACACAATGTTCATACTTTTACAAACTGAATCGCAGAGGTAACTTAGAAGAGCTAACAGAATAATACAACACGGATGGCACTGCTTTATCACTGCCTAATCGACACTATGTCACGCCTGTAATGAATTTGACAAACACAGTGTATGCTGTTAGGCTTATCAGCTTTTAAGACAACTGCGAGGCACTTAGTTCACTTGTGATGTATAAAATGCACGGTTATATGCAAACGGTGAACGTCAAGCTTTCTCATTGACACAAATTGAATCGCGGAGTTCTGAGTCAAGGCTTATGGAATATACTATGTGTTTGTCTCTCGTTTAGGCAAAGTTATCGATAACCCAGTGCCGTCTAGTGGCAATGTTATCTCGTTACTTGAAAGAATTAAAGACTGCCACTCAGTGTTTGGGAATTAAACCCAAGGCCACATATAAATGACTCCTATATCAAGGACACTGAACGTAATGGCATGTATATCAATCAAGCTCAATCAAGAAGGAAACGGCCTACGAATAGTCAAAAAGACAACAGTTATTAATCTTGCAAACTTCGACTTTCCTTCTTGCAAAGGCCTTGCCATAAAAGATTGTTAAACATAGCTAAACAATTCGAAACATGATCACACACGGCTTTGATTTAATAAGCGTTGTCATCCTTGACTCTTTCCTGAATATAATCCCGAATCTCCCTGAATCTGAAGAGCAACTAGGTTATTTTTTTGGTGAAAGATTATCATGAATTTCAGTGTTTGAAAATTTTGGTGAAGAGTTGAAACCATAGGACGACAATCCGGGGGGGGGGGATTTGATAGGAAGCAGTTCTAGGGGTATGCTGCCAGAGGCACGAGGCACCCTATGACCGCACCGCACCGAGACCCAATCTTTCACATGAGAGAAGACTCAACGTTCGTCACTTTTAAAACATTTTTTCTGCTCAGGACTAATCTGTACAATGCAATATTCAGTCGGCAACAGTTATTTATCAATGGACATTTCTAGTTCGGCTTAAGCGACATAGAAAAAAAAGCTAATATGAAGCAAGGCTGCGAGTGTCATAAAATATAGTAGTATAAGTCTAACATGGTTCTCAAAGTTCAGCTATTAAAGGTGAAAAACTTATCTGTTTGTTTGATTTATTGTTTAGAAAACCGATTTCTATAGTTTATATTGTCTTTCATTGTTAGAACCAACCACTCACAAAGCATGTTAGTATAAGTGGAGCACTTAAATCATGGAATATTCAGTTAGTCACTGTTAAAATGTTCTAAGCTGCAGATTGTTTTACTTTCTGCGAGGCGTTGGTATCGCCGTTAGTCTGAACACGAGTTACATTCTCTGCCAATCCCGTCTGCGTCACCCTAAAAATCGAGAAGAGGTACGATTTTAGGGAACTCAAGATAATTCTGAGAAATTTTCTGTGTTAAGATAACGACTTCCAAGTAAGACACGCTCTACTGGGAGTCTCATGCAAAGTCTTCTTTATTGGCACCATTAGAATACATAATTAATAATTACAACAGAAATTCGCCAAGATAGTGCAAGTTATCTGAAATAGCAATAGTTAATCTGGTCAGACAACCTTTAGTTCATTTGAGAAATCATGAAGTCGCTAATAAAATAAAGGAGAAATTTGTACAAAACATAAAAACTAATATTAAGGTTTAACCTATTGTTACTACTACTGTTCTTAAATTTGAATCTGGAAAACATTTTCATTTCTTCATCTAAATCGTTCCATATTTTTGGACCTTGAAATCTTGTTGAGAATTTTCCATAATTGGTTCTGATTAATGGTAATGGTAAGAATAAGAATTTTTAAGGCTAGACGAGTGTTATAACCATGTTTTGATTTAACAGTTAAAAATAGACTTTTAAATAAATGGTAAAGGGAGCTTATTATGATAGAAATCATGCATAAATAATGAATTGTAAAGAAATATTAAATCATTTAGTTTTAATAATCTATTTCTTTTGAATAAAGGTTCAGCATGTTCAACGAAATTTGAGAATGTTATTAAACGCATAGGTTTCTTTTGTAATAAGTTCAAAGAGTGCAAAGTCGTCATGTATGTTTGCCCCAAAAAATTATTCCATATGTAAGAAAAGGATATATCAATGAGTAATATAATTGTATTAGCATTGGATGTGTGAAATAATAACGTAGTTTGCAAATTATTGCAATACTTCTTTTAATCTTTTTTGAATTATAGAGTATTTGTGATTTCCAGTTTAAATAACAATCAATGTAAATGCCCAAACACTTGATAGAATCCTCTTGTTTTAGAAGCATATTATTTATATATAGTTTAGGCACATCATTAACCCTTTTTGGGGGACTATGAAAAATGGCAAAGTTCGTCTTCTCAATATGAATAGACAGTTTATTTGCACACAACCATTTATGTATTTCAACCAGTTCAACTTTTATTTGATATTCAAGATTAGATAGGTTATCATTGCAACAAAACAAATTAGAATCATCTACGAATAAGTGAAAATCAAATAATCTGGAACAATTACTAAAATCGTTTACATACAGAAGAAATAACAAGGGTCCCAGTAGACTGCCTTGAGGAACACCAAAAGTGACCAATTCCTTATTTCCTATCGAGACATATTGCTTTCTATCAGATAAGTATGTTACCACGAATACCATAACATTCTAACTTTTGCAGGAGAATTCCATGATCTACAGTATCGAAAGCTTTACTCAGATCCAAAAAAATTCCATAAGAGTATTTCTTACTTTCAATTGCCTCCTGAATTTTATCAGTCATTGAAAGTACAGCTTGAATTGTAGAATGATTTGAAAGAAAACCAAATTGATTTTTAAACAAAATTTTTTTATTTTCAATATAACTTAGCCATCAATCTTTTATACATTAGTTTTTCTAATATTTAATCAAATATTGACAGCAAAGCAATGGGTCTATAGTTATTAATGCAGCTCTGGCACCCTGCTTTAAATAATGGAAATATTTCTTGCTAATTTCAACGTATCAGGAACAATTCCAGTGTTAAACGAACAATTGTATAATCTTTCAAGTGGCCTACATAGATGTGCATGTAAAGCCTTTAATAGCTTCACTGGAATACTATATGGTCCAGTAGACTTGGAAATGTTTAGATTATTTATCTCCATTACTATTTCTTCACTAGTAACCGGAGATAAAAAAAGCTATCCGGATACGAAACATCTACATATTAAAGAGGCGACCTATCAATAACATCAACAGAATTACCTACATTTTTCCAATTGAAGAAAAAAATTTATCAAATTTATTTGTAATCTCTTTTGTATTAGTTATTTCTAAATCACCTTCTCTTAATTTTGTAGGTATACCTCGTGGTCCCTTTTTAAGTTAACAATTTCTTTTATTCCTGACCAAATCTTTTTCAAATTGCTTTAGTTACTTCTGAAGTAATTTTGATAGTAATTCCTTCTACTTATTTTTAAAAGGATACTCAATTTATTCCGATATGTTTTATATTTGAAGTGATTATACATCGAATTATTTTTTAAAAATTTCCTATAAGGCATATTTTTTATCCTAATCGAAATCTTAAAAGCTGATGTTGTGACGACAAACTGTATGTTGGCTCTGTTGGAACTACACCTGCTATGAGCAAGAATGAATGGCAGGCAAATGTAAAGATAGAAGACAAAGCTTTAACTGTTCAACTTGATACAGGTGCATGGTGTAATGTAATTTCCATTAAAGATCTGCAACGTCTTGGAATCAACATAAATCTATATAAGCCAGAAGCACAACTCAAGTCATATTCTGGATATGTAATCGCCACGAAAGGAGTACAATTCTTTATTGCCCCCTGTAGAGAAGTGTTTGTACAATAATTATTTACAAAGTGAATAAACTAATTGGAAAAGAAAAGTTTATATGTCTTGGAAATATATCTAGCTACTCTTAGTTTAAACATATCAACATAATCCTCAGAACTGTGAATAACTTTAAACCCGAAATTAGATCGGCTGTTTAACAAGAAGTAATTTGCATTAACCTAGTTTATTTAAGTTTTTGAGTCAGGCTAACTTTAACCCCGCAATCAGATCGGCTGTATGATAAGAAGTAATTTGTATTAATCCTAGTTTATTTAAGTTTCTGAGTCAGGTTATTTACCTTAGATAAACAATTAGATTAAACTTGTGGAAAAGTCTTGAAGAATCTCGACTTTAATTGTTTAAAGTCGAAATATCCTTGCTAGAAAACCTCCTCAAAAGGGCGAAAAAAGGGGTATGGCGATTTCGAACATGTATGCATTTTTAGAGCAAAATATTAGTGCGTTTCTTTGGTTTGCATAAATTAACACACAGATTAGCATTTGGAATATTATATTTTGTAAAGTATTAAGACTAGTATTGTTATATACAATTTTACACGATGAGCAGATGAGCACTTGCTCATAACTGCTGATGAGCACATGCTCATACGCTCATAAGGCCCGATGGCCTGACAGTTATTAACCCGGCTCCCACATATTAAAATAATATCAAACTCGGATATGTATATATAATTTTATTGAGAACAATATGACAAATATTAATGTCCTTAATAATCTTCTTCATCATCACTGTCCCCAGTGAAAGTGTAGTATTTTAAATGTCTTTTAATTAGAATTTTTCTCTTATTGACAGCTGCTTCCATAGCCCTTTTCTGGGTCAAAATGATCATCGTTCACGAGCGCATCCTTTGTTTGCATTATTTTCTTATGCAATGGATCTTTCTTTAGTTGTTGTATCCATTGGAGACGCTGCAAATAGATACTTTCCAATTCCTTTTGGAGCTCAGGCAGAATATTAGAGTAAGCTGTTTCCCCAGCGATTTCCTCATCCAGACCACTTTGAGTCAAATTCATCTTCATTTCCTGAAAAGCCGCCTTATGCTTTTGCATCGCTTCTTCTACCATAGGCATCCAAGGATCCTTCTTCCTCCTCAGTTTCCGAGTCTCCTATCATCGAACTCTGAGACCCGTCAGTTGCAACGCTCGAAGCATCATCTTCTGAGCTCTGACTTTCTGTTTCTGACATTTCTCTCTCTTCGCTTTTCAGCGGACAATACTCGTTTTCGTGTCGACGTAGATTGAAGCCACGATTAAATGCTTTCCCGCAAAACTTACAGCTCATTCCGCTAGAACTGACCGTGTAGAAATGCCTTGTCATTGAGCAGCACTGTATTTTTATGAGCATGTGAGCATGTGCTCATGAGCAGTTATGAGCACCTGCTCATCTGCTCATCGCGTAAAATTGTACGAGACTAACAAAATATAGCTATACTAACCTGGCGGGCTTAATCGGGACCTATGAGCGTATGAGCATTCGCTCATGAGCAATTATGAGCAGCTGCTCATCTGCTCATCGCATAAACTCTTCTTTCTGTAATACTTACAAAAATGAATTATTCCAAACGTTAATCCGCGTGTTAATTTATACAAACCAAAGAAACTACATTTTGCTCTAAAAATGTGTACATTTTCGCCATGCCCCCTTTATATCCCTTTTGACATAGAATGAGAAAAAATTGCGAGGGGGCGCTTTATACAGGGTGTATAAAAATGTAATCGAAATTTGCAGTGCTCTAGCGCGTTCATTATACAATCTACAGAAATAATTTTTTCGCAGGCGGAAAGACCAGGCTTTTAGCTTTCGATTGTCATCATTTTTGTGAAATTTGAAGAACGATTGGGCAAATACGAATCAAATGAAAATAGCATGTTTCCACCTCTGAGCATTATTAGGGCAGCGAATAAGAAAAGAAAATTTCATTAATCATTTATCTGTTACGAGAAACAATTAACATCACTAATAAAATGCCAGAAGTTTACTACCTAAGCTAAAATTGGTCAATTAATTTTGTAATTTAATTCCCTAATGAGATTAAATTTCAACAGATTTTCAATAAACTCCCAACGGTGAAAAAATGCGATTTCGACCTGCAATTTTTATCACATTTGTATTTGCTTGATTTAATTGCAAATTTTATAAAAACTATGGAAATTGAAAGCTAAAAGCCTGGTCTTTCCAACAAAGTAAGAATTATTTCTGTACGTTAAATATTGAACGCCCTAGAGCACATCAAAGTTCGATTACCTTTTTTTTGATACACCCTGTATAACGCATTTTGCAAACGAAGCACTTTTTCTAGTGACGTCACAATGAGGATCCTAGGCAAGTCTGATCAAGTCTTGCCCAGACTTGCCTAGGTCTCCGTAGGGAAGTCGCCTATCCAGCAATCGTGCCACATAGGGCCTTATAAGCGTATGAGCATGTGCTCATGAGCAGTTATGAGCCCGCGCTCATTGCTTGCTGGATAGGCGACTTCCCTACGGAGACCTAGGCAAGTCTGGGCAAGACTGCAATCCTCATTGTGACGTCACTAGAAAAACTGCTTAGTTTGCTAAATGCGTTATATAAAGCGCCCCCTCGCAATTTTTTCTCATTCTATATCAAAAGGGAGATAAAGGGGGCATGGCGAAAATGTACACATTTTTAGAGCAAAATGTAGTTTCTTTGGTTTGTATAAATTAACACACGGATTAACGTTTGGAATAATTCATTTTTGTAAGTATTACAGAAAGAAGAGTTTATGCGATGAGCAGATGAGCAGCTGCTCATAATTGCTCATGAGCGAATGCTCATACGCTCATAGGTCCCGATGTGGCCCGCAAGGTTAGTATAGCTATATTTTGTTAGTCTCGTGCAATTTTACGCGATGAGCAGATGAGCAGATGAGCAGGTGCTCATAACTGCTCATGAGCACATGCTCACATGCTTATAAAAATACAGTGCTGCTCAATGACAAGGCATTTCTACACGGTCAGTTCTAGCGGAATGAACTGTAAATTTTGCGGGAAAGCATTGAATCGTGGCTTCAATCTACGTCGACACGAAAACGAGTATTGTCCGCTGAAAAGCGAAGAGAGAGAAATGTCAGAAACAGAAAGTCAGAGCTCAGAAGATGCTTCGAGCGTTGCAACTGACGGGTCTCAGAGTTCGATGATGGGAGACTCGGAAACTGAGGAGGAAGAAGCGGATCCTTTGATGCCTATGGTGGAAGAAGCGATGGAAAAGCATAAGGCGGCTTTTCAGGAGATGAAGATGAATTTGACTCAAAGTGGTCTGGATGAGGAAACCGCTGGGGAAACAGCTTACTCTAATATTCTGCCTGAGCTCCAAAAGGAATTGGAAAGTATCTATTTGCAGCGTCTCCAATGGATACAACAACTAAAGAAAGATCCATTGCATAAGAAAATAATGCAAACAAAGGATGCGCTCGTGAACGATGATCATTTTGATCCAGAAAAGGGCTATGGAAGCAGCTGTCAATAAGAGAAAATTTCTAATTAAAAGACATTTAAAATACTACACTTTCACTGGGGACAGTGATGATGAAGAAGATTATTAAGTACATTAATATTTGTCATATTGTTCTCAGTAAAATTATATATACATATCCGAGTTTGATATTATTTTAATACGTGGGAGCCGGGTTAATAACTGTCAGGCCATCGGGCCTTATGAGCGTATGAGCATGTGCTCATCAGCAGTTATGAGCAAGTGCTCATCTGCTCATCGTGTAAAATTGTATATAGCAATACTAGTCTTAATACTTTACAAAATATAATATTCCAAATGCTAATCTGTGTGTTAATTTATGCAAACCAAAGAAACGCACTAATATTTTCCTCTAAAAATGCATACATTTTCGCAATCGCCATACCCCGTTTTTCACCCTTTTGAGGAGGTTTTCTAACAAGGATATTTCGACTTTAAACAATTAAAGTCGAGATTCTTCAAGACTTTTCCACAAGTTTCATCTAATTGTTTATCTAAGGTAAATAACCAGACTCAGAAACTTAAATAAACTAGGATTAATACAAATTACTTCTTATCATACAGCCGATCTGATTGCGGGGGTAAAGTTAACCATTATTCAACTATAAAGTGGTGATTAAAAAGCGGTTAGGAGTTTCTTACAACCAACCACGGGGTAGTTTAAAGTTGTAGTATCACAATGCCTTATTATATTTAATCTTACTATATGAATGAGTGAATTTATTGAGAAATATCTATTAAATATATTAAAGCACTATATTGCAGGAGACAGGAATTATATCTGTAACTATGTAAAAAAGCAAAAATTACTGTCTTAGAATTCCTTAACAAAAGTCTGCGCAAAAGTAAAATGGAAACAGTTGGAGCCTTATACCTGCACCAGACGTTATTTTACCAACAACTATAATCCATCTATTTGGTATACAATCGGAAAACGGTACAGAAGAACTGAAGAAAAGCAATGCCATTTCTGTTTTGTAGCTATCGAGGCCGAAGAGCTACTCGCTATGGACACACGGTGTTGTCACCAAGGTGCTCACTGTGAGTGTTTTAGATATTGGGCAGCATCGTCAGTGGCGGATGAGACAGTACGCTGTGGCTATTGCAGGACATTATTCCCTGACAATCAACATGTTTTTTTATGTTTAGATAAAAGAACGACAACGAACAGCTTATGATAACTAATTGTTGACACACAACAGTGCACGCAGAATGTATAATGCTAGTCCGATCGGTGCTCTTACAGTTACCCTTTGACGTCGTCCTGGAATGCGGACAAGTTACATATTGTGGGTGTCTTCCGACTGATGCGTAAACATCATAAGACCAGCAGGACAAACAGTATCTAATATCTAAAACAAACAGCATCTAAACCTACATATGTATACTTATACTTAAGGTAACGTAAAATTTTCATTTTGTCAATACATTTTTCTAAAAACATGTTTTTTCCGAATACCGCCGCGCGCACATCCTCGCATGCATCGGGATAGTGCACACATCCTCGCGTGCATCGGGATAGTGCGCACACCCTCGCGTGTATCGGGATAGTGCGCATATCCTAGCGTGCGCACATCCTCGCAATGACGTCATTTCTCTATATACCGGCTTGCATACTAATTACTGCCCTCGCCAAACGGGTGAGGGGGGGGGGGTAATACTACTGATGTAATGTGTATATCCGAGAATGCTTACCGTCAATACATACATATTCTTTCATATCATGATACCAATTATAAATTAACCTCCACGCTCTCCCGGTTATAGCAATGTTGAAATACAACTTGTATAACATATCATTTATCCACATTTTATCAAATGCTTTTGCAACGTCAACATAAGAGGCATAAATTTATCACCATCTTCAATTCACTTCATTTCATCAATTATGAATGTGCTTGTGCGCTTGTCTTTTTGGTAGGCCCCTTGAAGTCCTTCAATACAGCGATTATACTTTCTGTTTATTCGGCATAAAGTAATACTTTCAAATATGTTATTGAATGTTGTTAAAAGACTAATTCCTCTTGAATTGTCAAATGTCATGTTATCTTTATTACTTTTAGGAATCGGGATCTTCACAGCAAGCTTAAAAGATCTTGGGGTATTTTCCTCATTAACAATGCCATTAAAAAGATAAGCATGAGGTACCTCTTTAAGCTTTGAACCCCCATATTTACATGTTCATACGTAATATCATCAACCCCATTTGGAAGGCCATTTACTATTGTTTCAACTTCCTGAACAGTTGTTGTTGGAGTCTCAAAAATATCATCAGTTTTTTGCAAGTGTTTCTGATTTAATAAGGTTCATCACTGCTATATTGACTTCCTTATGAAAATCTTCATCAAAGGACTCATCTTGCAGTTGGAAAAATAATTTTTCATAATAATGTGCCCAGCAATTTGCAACTTTTATCGGGTTATTGATAATTTGATTATTCAAATATAAGGCATAATCATCGATCGTTTTAGTTTTGCCACTTTTACGATTTATTATGTATTTCCAGAACTGAATTTGATCAAATTCCTCTTCCTCAGTAGTCCCAAACTCTTTTTGTTCATATTGCCTGACTGCAGACCGCAGTTTCTTCCTAAAGAACACTTTATAGTTTTTTTGTGCTTTCTATAAGTTTCAAAACGAAAGCCTCTTGTCTTCCCGGCTGTTGTCCAAACATGCCACGCTTCTTTAGATTAAACGCTCAATTTCTTCAGTTTGTCGTTCCAATATACGGCTTAATGTGTTTCTTATACTGTAGCTTTGGCAGTTTATTCGAAGACGTAACAATAGCATTACTAAGTTCCTGTACAAAAGTGTCAATATTTGGCTTCGTCATTTCGTTTGCGGTCTCATACGCTAGCTGATCGATACAATTTTCCAAAGTATTTGCATAATCCTCTAACTGGTGTGTATTACATTTTTCCAGACAGTAATTTGCTTTAAAAGCAGTAGCGAAGCCAGCCCGACATTTGGTCATGCAAATGCAAATTTTTCTGTGTTTTTGACCGTATAAGGGATGAATTTTTAAAAAAGTGAATAATGATAATGATTTAAATTTGCATAACATGACCAAATTGTCGGGCTGGCTTCACTACTGTTTAAAAGATAATTATGACCTTCTGAATTTACATTACAAGTTACGTCGTTGTCAGCATTAATCAGATCTGGAAAGTTTAACGATTTAACGATCTGCAAGATGGTATGCTGTATTTTCTAGATTGTCCTGACATGTATGAGCACTTTTAACAAATGTTTGCATCGTATGCTCAACAAAGACATATAATACACAACAGTGTTGCCAGTTGCTGATACATATGTATATTTAGATCCCGAACAATAATCTTGTGTGTTAATTGAGGTCATGTTAAACTTATTGAACATAATTCTGAGCAATTTACCTCTTGTGTTCTCGAGCTCACCTGGTCTAGGGTCACTCAAATATGCATTAAAATCCCCGAGAACCACCATATTTTCATTTTTTTCGAATATTGTAAATAAAAAAAGATTCAACTGAATCAAGCGTATCTTTGAATTTCTCGATTGCACTACTTGTAGATATTAAATACAGACAACAGACTACCAGTTGCAAAGCAATGCTACCCCACCTTGACCTGTGCGCCAACGATAATTAATTTATTTCCAAAACTTGCCTTTGCATAACAACCAAATTCATTGTCCAATTCATTTAATAAGGACAACTCGTCTTCGTATAGCCAATGCTCACTCATGGCCATTATATCAACTTGATTAAGTATAATTGTTTTGGCATGCTTATAATTTCCATAAATGCCCTCACAGTTCCAACATGAAATCTTTGACTCATTTTGATGTTGTGATGACTGCCTATCTGGTCGTTTTATATCTCTATCGTCCCATTTGCGTTCAGATATCTATGGTCTAGCATAGATATCCGTGAGCCAAAAATCATTTTTGCATACCAGATAAAAAATTTTATATTTCACATTTACGCAAACCGCAATTGTTCCCTTTCGACGACTTTTCAGAATTCTGATAAATGTCGGTATTATATTCCCCATAAACTGTCTAATCTTCCCTTCATTGACACCCTCTTTGACCTCTCCGAGATAAACGCGTTTAATTTTCACTTGCGGACGCCAACAAACTCTACATCTGCATGTTCCGTTTCTAGCTCAGACACTGCCTCGCTATTTATACCCATTGTTTGGGCCATGCCAGCAGAATCATTTGCAGGTCCTAAAAACAAATGTTGTTCAGCTTGCGATGACTGAGCCGCAAATCCTGCAACAGAAGCAACTACATTAGAGAAGGAGCGTTCCATCCCAGTCTCAGTATTGTTTCCAGTTGTATTACTCGTGTCCATGAACTGTCATATTGATTCTTACTGCATCTATAATCCATTACTATGTTTGTATGCTGCTTATTAATTCCATTATTAGTTCCAAGATTCCTTCGCTCTAATTCCCCGGGACATCTGCTCCACTATGATTTATTTTTTGAATTTTAGATTTTAAACTTTCAACATTTTTAGTAAACCCCGACATTTGTTTTCTAACAACATTTATTTCAAGTTCGTACTCGTCACACATACTACGCTGTCTTTCCAGTTCGACCTTCCGACGGTTTTGTAAAGACGTTAATTTTGATTTTAATTCACATATATTACTGTAGCATCCCGTTGTAAGAGTTCATCGTTTAATATTTGTACTTCGCATTTAAGTTCATTCACGAGTGATTTCATTTCAAAGCATGCTCTAGAAATATCGGCTTCTGTAGTTTTTCTACCATTTTGGGCACGAACTCATTTTCGACCTCGGCAGAACCGGAGTCCATTAATAAAGCCTGAGATGAATAAGATTTTACACAATTCCCTTTCACAAACATTTCACTTAATCTCACCTGACTTCCAGAATTTCAGTAGTTCAACAATGTCGGTCGCAAACTTAGTCTCTACTTGCGCTCCCCCTTTTCTCGCTAAACGTCTCACAAGTTTTCCCGTTGGACAGTCTTTCCAAGTTTCACGACACAATTTAGTTAAGACATCTCTCAGATGTGTTAGCCGTTTCTAACTAAAGTGTTTGACAAGGTTATTAATGACTCTTCCCAAGATACAGAATTCAGTTCATTCACAATGTTTGCAAAAATTTCGCGATCAACCCACTGGATATATTTGTTTCAAGCACATTTTCTCGAATTACAGAAATACTTTCGTCCAAAGTGAACCTTTCGCTTTCAGATTCAACTAAATTTGTTAGAGATTCAGCCAAAATACGGCTTTTAATTCTGGCTAATGCACAATCACGCTCAGCACGACCGTCCGCCATCTTACTTACATTGACTAAATTAAAGTTTCATGTTGTGGATATCCCAGTACCTACAGTATTTAGTGCCAACACATGCAAAGAAATAGGTCTTGTACCGAGAGTTTTTGCAGTGAAAACCGCAAAATCAAATGGAAATAGTCACAGAGGTCCCTCAGTGCCACCTAAAGTCAACCCAGCTCAAGTAGATGAATTGTTAAAAGGGTATGAAAAACTATTTACTGGTCTTGGATGCTTGCCTGGTGAGCACAAAATCGTATTTGATCCCTCATATACTCCAGTTGTCCACCCACCACAAAGAGTACCATTGGCCCTCAACGTTGAGATCAAAGAAGAGTTACAGCGTATGGAAAATAGCGGTGTTGTTGTCAACCAAAAAGAACCAACCGATTGGGTTAACAGCATAGTCACAGTAGTTGAGCTTGAAAAAATTAGAGTTTGCATTGATCCAAGAGATCTAAATTGATCCATAAAAAGAAAACATTATCCGATGAAAGACGCCACTTTAGGATATTGGCAAATGAAATTAGATGAAGAAAGCTCAAAATTATGTACTTTTAAAACACCTTTTGGACGTTATCGTTTCACACGACTCCCGTTCGGAATCAAATCAGCCCCCGAGGTGTTCCAAAAGAAAATGTCACAGGTGTTAGAAGACATCGATGGTGTTGAGGTGATAGTAGACGACATCTTGCTCTGGGGAAGAGATATCCAGGAACATGATGCAAGGTTAAAGAAAGTTCTTGATCGAGTCCAAGATGTCAACTATAAAGCTGAACCAGAATAAATTGCCAAATCAGAAAAGAAGAAATTGCTTATGTTGGTCAACTTCTAACAAAGGACAGTCAGATCCCGAGAAAGTAAGAGCTGTACAAGCCATGACCAAACCATCCAACATGAAAGAGTTATTTAAGGATGTATTCAGTATCTGGCAAAAATTCTACCTAACATGGCTGACGTCAATGCACTACTACAAAAGTTGCTGGAAAAGAATACAGCATGGCATCAGGAAAAACAAGAAGATAGTTTTCAAAAACTCAAGAAACTGGCGACAACTGCCCCGGTGCTCAAGTATTATGACTATATCAAGAAGAACAACCCGTCGCATATGCTTCTCGGGCTTTAACGCCAACACAACAGAAATATGCACAAATCGAAAAAGAGACTTTGGTCATTACCTTTGGTACAACAAAGTTTCACCAGTTCCTGTTCGGAAAAGAAGTGGTTGTCACATCAGATCACAATACACTGGAATATATATTCAACAAGCCTTTGCAAAGCCCCTCTTCATCTACAAAAGATGCTGTTAACCCTGCAAAGATATGATTTAAAAATTGTTTACAAGCCAGGCACTGAATTGTTAATTGCTAACGCCCTCAGCAGAAATTATCTGCAAGAAATGAAAGAAACACTGGCGCCAGAACTCGAAGTTAACGACGTCGATCTGACAGTTTACTTCCCAATATCACCAGAAACGTACCATGAGGTCCAGAAAGCCACAGCTGAGGATCCTGTAATGCAAGCAGTACAAAATGCAGTTCTTGAGGGATGGTTAAGGAATAAGGCTACCATACAAGCAGAGATCAAGCCACACTGGACATGTAAAGATGAAATTTCTTGGGCTGATGGTCTCCTCTTCAAAGGAAACAAACTAATTGTTCTTAAATCCCTCCAACCACAGATGCTAGACCTAATACACGAGTAACATCAAGGGATCGTGAAGTGAAAGCAACGTGACAGAGACCTTCTTTATTGGACTAGAATGGCAAGCCAGATTGAAGATAAAGTGCCCAAGTGTCAATACCAGAAAGCACAAGCCAAAGAGCCTATGATAACCAGCAAGATCCCTGACAGACCTTGGGCAAAGATTGGTGTGGATCTATTTGAATATAACTACACACATTACCTACTAAGCGTTGAATATCATTCCAAGTGGATCGAGATTGCCAAACTCGATAACCAAAACAGCAAGAATACCATCACTTACTTCCAAAGCCAGTTTTCCCGATATGGCATACCAGATCAATTAATAGGCGATAATGGCCTCCAATTCATAAGTGCAGAATTTGCAGGGTTTTCCAAGAAGTATATGGGCTCACACATATCACATCCAGTCCTCACTATCCTCAAGCAAACGGTGAAGCAGAGAGAGCAGTAAAGACCGTGAAAAACCTTCTTGCATGTGAAAGCAAAAGATCCATACAAGGCAACGTCTCCAGTGCAACTTATGATGGGTCGCAGACTAAAGACCAGTCTCCCAACAACGGCGCCACTATTGAAATCTCAAGCCGTAGACGAAGTTCAACGAATGCTGAAGAAACAGAAGAGAAACAAAAGCAGTACTACGACAAGTGCACAGGAAAAGAGTTACCACCACTCCAACCAGGAGTGACAATTCGGATGAAACATGGAGAGGAATGGATCCTAGCCAAAGTTCTGCATAAGCACTAATCGCCCCGGTCATACCTTGTCGAAAGCGAACGGACTGGACAAAAGTATAGACGAAACCGCCGTCACCTTCGCGCCACAGCGGTACCTACATCACAAAAAAGACAGAGACATGAAAGCGAAAGTGTAAATACCAAAGAGCAGAGCAGCGATAAACAGTATACCCAAAGGACGCCGTGACTCGAAGAGAAATCCTGTAAAAACAAGATCTGGGCGAACAATCAAACCACCTGACTACCTACTAAAGAAATAAACAGTACGCAAGGCGTACGTAATTTACTTGTGACACTTAATAGGTGGGAACAGTCAATTAAACGACTAAATAGCTATAAATTTTTATTTCGTTGATAGTTAAGATATCACTCAATTATTTTTACTAACAAAGGGAGATATAATGTATGATATAATCATATGCATCATGTGATTAAAATAAATTAACGTTGTGATACTTCAAAATGGCGTGCGATTAGCAACATTACAGGTAGTAGAAGGTTCGATAGGGATTGTGAAAAGTGATAAGATTAGCGATCTGCGTGAGCGTTTTTGTTGTAAGTAAATTAGAGGAATTTCAATATGACGGTTGAATGTTTGTTTGTGTAAACTGTACCATGCCTCCTTAAATTCACGTGCGTGTTTTGTGTTGGCTTATCCTAGGCATTTTGTATGAGACCAATTAAACTTATGTCCGTTGTCGTCTGCGTGTTTAGCTTGAAGTGAGTTGTGGTTGTCATGTCTATTAATTGCGTTTTGGTGTTCTGTTAGTCTTGTCTGTATCTTTTTGATGTTTGACCAATGTTTCTTTATGGACAATTAGCACAGTTAAACATATAGATGGCGTTATATTTGTTCGCTGTGTGTGTTTTGTCCTTGTGTTTGGTAAAATTATGCCCAAGTTTGTTGATTCGTTTATGCGCAACGTTAATGTTGAATGGTCGAAGTAGTCCAGACGCCAACGTTGCTCCAGTTTCAGGCCTAGGTGTCGTTAGCGACAGTTCATCGTCAGGTAATTACTAGCCATAGAACTAATATAAGATCAGTTAGGTTTTGGACTATAAAATGTAAGACTTTAGATTTGTTAAGCTTGTTTTCATCTAGTCTTGACAGTCATGACCACCTTTTTTTCTAAACTAATCTGAAAATATCTCGTTTTGTGCGTGTTCGCTACGTGCAAATTTAATGTAAATAAGTTAGAATAAGGGATTTAATTCATCTGTATTATGTTCGGCACATCTGCATTAAAAGTTTATCTTCTGAAACACATCTAGATATACAGACCATCAGACAATAGGAAATATTAGATTTAAAAAAAAAACACACACACAGAAAATTGTGGTTTCGCATAGCCGAAAATAAGAAACTAGCCGTACCGGATTGACGCAAACACAAAATGGCGGTGCCTGAATTAGAACAAAAAAAACGGCGGTGTCGGATTGTCGTTAACACAAAAAGGCTGTGCCTGAATTAGGACAAAAAATGAGACTTGCTGACAATAGAAAAAAGGTATTCTTTTTCTTTTCGCTTTTTTGCTGTTTTCCTCTTTCCTGTTGTCTTTTTTATTCTTATTCTTTTTTTTCTTTTTTTTAGGAGAGAGAAGAAAAAAAAGAAAAAAGAGTAGACGAGAAACAAGAGGTTTTTCTCCGGTTCCTCCGGTTTCCCGCTATAAAAAATAAAAAAAGAGTGACCATGTTTGAGACCATTTTAGATCATAATTCTTATGCATTCTCGTTTCATGGATGAGCATAAAAGCCCCCCCCCCCCCCCCTCATACATTAAAACTCTCCATCATTGAGAATGCATCTATATCAGTTGTCAGACTAGAAACTTGTTCCCGATTCTTTAATTTAGCAATTACAAATTTACAATGTCTGTCTTTAGCAAAAACAAATGTTTTTGTTTTTTGCTTTGGTTAATAAATGATTTTGATTCATGAGAAGTTCTTGTGCTCGTGTATGTATAGGCAATTGAATGGTTTCGAGTGCAATTTGGAAAAAAAAGCATGCACGATTGAGTTTTTCATTGCACGAGTCCAAAGAACAAGTGCAATTTGAAGTCTTTGAAAAACTCACGAGTGCCGTATGTTTTTTCAAATTGCACGAAAAACCATACTATTACTTGTTAATAATATACATGAAAAAATTTAGAGTAAATTCTAAATTGATTTGTCACGGAGTTGTTTTGCTTTCCCTTCGAGTACCTGCTTGGACGAGGAGAATTCTCTATTTTGTAACCCTTGTCCTTCAAGTGTCTATTAAGCTATCTGGCTCGTAGTTATTGCCTTCTTTGTTTTTCACTTCGGCATAGAAGCGCTCGAGCAAAATATTTAACTCCACCGGCGGAATATTTTGTATTTCACTCTCGATTTCCTTTTCAACGCACCATTTTCTCCACACACTCAAACAAAAAAACGGTACTTTTATTGGTATTTTCTTTTTTTGAACTGTTTTTAAGCTTCTCTATCGTGCTGTATGTCGCCAGAGAAAATCTGCTAAAAACGCCAGCCATTTTCAACAGCGAATTCATACTTTGTTGTTACCGCCAGAAATAGCTTCATTTGATTGGCTAGCTTTGTAATTCTAGTCAATCAGAAAGCATAAACACCAAAAGAAATTTGCACTGAATTTCCTTTTTGGGCACTAAATTTCCTAAAAATTACGCTGCTTTCAGCCAATCAAATTGAAGAAATTTTTTCAAGTATATTATTATGGGGGAAAACATGTAATTTATATAATAAACAGAAAAGATATCACGTTCAACACTCGAAATAAATCTGGTATTTTCGCGCACCCATATTATTCTTTGTTTATTTCTCTGTTTTTTCTCAACGAATGCAACCGATTCTTAAGGGAGGCTAGGTAACATCGCCGGGAACTTCTTGTTTCATCAATGCTTAACCACATTTTAATGTGTGTTGAGACACACTGTATGTATACACTCAGTGGTTTAAAAAAAGCTTGATACCCAATACTAATTATTTGATCAATTCTCCTCCAATCAAATTCCTTGACTGTTCCTTCAGCTCATCTTTTGAGGACAAATTCAAACTGCATGAACGCACAAGCTTCAACAAAATGATTTTATGTTATAGTTTCAGCAAAGTACCAGAATCAAAAATTGTTTCACGATTACGAAACGGCGTCACTAGTATACAAATACTTATTACATTAGTTGGACATTACAAAACCAGCCCCCCCCCCCCCCCCCCCCCCAAGTAAACCTACATGTTATTACGGCCAAAACGCAAATGTTTCAAGCAAATTTCAAGCACGTTTTCCAAGAACTTATTTGTAAACTTGTGGTTCGCAAAAAACGGAGCGATATAAAAAAATGACTTATCTACCTAAGGTAAACGGGCTTCGAACAACAGGTTCCATGCAGAACGAGTTATGTAAAATATTTTAATATACACTATTAATATGCAACTAAGGGTAATCTGTTAATAAGGTTTGATGTAAGGATCAGCTAAAGATAGCTAAAGAGATAAAGTTAGGTTTAAATGACCGTAGTTTTAGGCTTAATTTATGATTAAGTCTATTTTAATGACGTGATTTGATCTATTATTTAATACATAACATCTCGTATAACTGAGTGACATTATTTAATGTCAACTTTATATAGAAATTTGCCACCATTATTACATTTTTGCTAATTTCATTTCTCTCTATAGTTTTAATGGTTTCATTATAATTTTGCAACAATATGCTTTGAAACTAAATACAACAGCCACAAATAGAAAGACAATGGTACAACCTTGTCCTTCGTACATCTAAACAATAAAAAACGGTTCACCTTAGACTATGTGCACACGAAGTTGTTTCCGAGCGTTCTCACAGCAGTCAAAATGGCGAGGTTTACGCTTGTTTTAAATAAATGTCAACAAGCCGGAAGCTTTTTGAAATAATTTGGTATGAAATCGCTCGGAAACTACACTGTGTACACGTAGTCTTATTCTCAAATTTTTTAGCGTATTGCATGGATGCTGCTTGTTAGCCTCCGCAGCAGACAGAATTTTTCGGAGAGGTTGTGCCGCTTCTCCCTTCTTAATTTTCCCGCTTGCAACCTCCCCCAAACCGTTTGCTACGTAGGCTAACTACTTTTCTAAACCGCGTACGGAAAACGAAATCGCAGTAAGGTGCTGTTACACTTCATGCAACACAAGTCACAAGCGAAATTGACCGTAACGAAAAACATGGCGGATGTATATTTATACAAATGCATACTCTGCAAAATCGTTTCAAAAAGCAAATTGACGTCTGTTGAAGGACAAGCATAAGAGAGGAGGTTATTTAGTTTGTTTTCTTAAAGTGCACATAGCCCCCAAAAATTTTTAATGAAATCGGAAAGATTGTGATTTCACAAGATTTTTGCTTCAAGAATTACTGAATGTAAATCAATTTTGTAGTCTCAAGCCGTTTTTCAATATCGAAATTTAGTTTAATATTGCTGCCATTGTGGTTCGCGACCGCGCATCCATTCTAGCAGCCAGGTAGCTAGTGTGTGACGTATATTCCGGCAACAACAAAGCTTTCTTGTAGTATTTGCACTAACTCCTCTGCAGGCGTCGCTCACGGGCAGAGAATTTATCAAAGTTGAAGATTTTTCGCGTAAAAAATCTTGTAAAATCACGATCTTTCGGAATTCTTAAAAAAAAATTGGGGGTTATGCGCACTTTAATGCTTTGCTAAGGTGTTTTTTTTTTGGCAGATTTTCAATCGCTTTTGCATGATGCCCGCAATGCATTTTGGTAAAATGTGCATGCTGACATCTTTTTTGTTATGGTCAATTGAAAGATTTAACATGCCTCGCAGTCATAAGTCACGAAACATTGTGGTCACAAGATTAAGCATTGATATTCCCTAACGCGGCATTTTTTACACATTGCACATTGTAACAACACTCTTGCAACTTGTGCAGCCCATGCAACGTTGAACTAGCAAATAATTGCATGTTTTGGTCAAGACGAAAGTCTATTCAATCAGAATTGCATGATTTTTCATGTCTATTGCACATTTCAAAAGAGTAATCCTTTCTTCATCAAAATGCGATAAAGTGACAAAATACAACGAAGAGTCCGTAGAATTTATGGTGTAGTTAGGGGTAAGCATTAGATATACACGTCCAAGTGTTTCGCTACGAGGTTTTTAACAGCATAAACGCACTGCTGATTAGAAGGTAACGTCGATCTGTGCGTAAGGTTGAACTGCATGTTCCATTGAGATAGCGGCTAGTTCTTTCAGCCATTCTTCCATCAACACTGCGCAATAAACCGTATTTTTTATCATGTTGATGTGTTTCGTACGTGTTCTTTCACGTGAAATACCTTTTGGTCCCAAGTTCAATAAAATCCAGCTTGATGCTTGTTCAATAGCGTTTTCAAGATCCTGCTCGCCGGACGTGGTAACAGACGACCCCGGCACAGAATCCTTTCTGCCACCTACATATGTATTTCTGTATGGCGAGGGCACGTCGGGAGTACTAATACGTGCAGGGCTGTTACTAGACGAACGTTCAGCAGGTGTTGTTCGGTTCTTCGATGATTTGGGGCTGGCAGGCTGCGATGATCGCCGGGATACGGATCGATTTCTCGTTTCTTCTCGTTCAATCAAGTTCTCTTTAGCAAACAGTAAGGGCTGCTCGAGGTTGTCTAACTGGCTTAAATTGGACTCAACTTTTGCTTTGACCGAGTTTAATATCTGCAAGAAAAATGAACTTTATCAGGAAAAGGAGCCCGTTACGTCCAGGTACCATACATATGTGTAGCGTGGTTTGTGTTTCAAAGCAACTGTCCTTGTTTTTTTACATTGTACAACTTTATCATTCCAGCTGCAAAAGTGTAATTTAAATATTCCATGTAATAGGCCGTCGGACATTTGGTCGAAAAGTAACTAGACATACATTTTTGCGTCACCAGTCTGGAGAAAACCTGGTTTGTGGATTATTTGAAAGACACATATAGACACGTTACTGCCAAAAAATTCCCAAGCAAAAAACTTCCAAGATACCGTGAAAACGGGTGATTTGTGATTATCTTCTATTAGCATAGCATAGCATAGCATAACGTAACGTAACGTAACGTAACGTAACGTAACGTAACGTAACGTAACGTAACACAATTTTATTTATTTTATTTATTGACCTCTTCAGTGAAATTCACTGTTATCACCGGGGGCCCCTGCAAGCTAAAATTACATGATCACAGAACAACAGACATAAAACACCGCTCGGATAAGATATTAAACAGAGTTTAGCATAAATAATCCGCAACAGCTTGAGAAAATCCTTCAAATGTCTGGATCCTTTGTATAACTACGAGGGTTTTGAAATCGGACAGCGCCTGTATGGTAAAATGCGCGTTTTACTACCTCAAGGTAACGTAATATCTTTAATATTCCTAGTTTTATACTAGGTACGTGACTCATTTAGTTTAAAATAATTGAGCAAATATGGTAGAACAGAGCCATCAAGGCATTTCTTTACAGTAATTAATTAATGTATTTTACACCTGACGTCAAGAGGAGTTAATTTCGATGTACGTAATAATTTTTCAGTCTCCAAACCTGATGTACCAATTAGGATGTATCAATTTTGCAGCCCTACGTTGTACTCTTTCTAAACGAATCAGAGTTTCCATTGCCGCATCCTTGCCAAAGAATGTCACAATAATGTAAAGTCGGCAGAATCATTTTCTTGTAAATTTTATCAGCGGCTGATATTGTTAAGTAATTCCTCATGAGCACTTCGCCTTAAGCTGTATGCGACATTTCGCGTCCAATGATAACAAAAACGACTGCCACAATCAGAAAAGAAACTGCATATAAGACTCTTAAACAGTTTTTTTTATTCTTCAATTAGTTTTCCAGTTATATGTTCTCACATCATTTTTAAGCCAGTTTTTATGGCGCGATTTTGGTCCAATTTTCAAATTTGAAACAAAAACAACTCGAAAACTATTTGAAGAACAAAAAACTGTTTAATGTTGATGCTCTTTTTGATGATGTTTTTGTTGAATAAAAATTGCATATTTTTTCCCATGTAATTGCAGGAACTCACAAATCACGTGTCTTCTCGGTACCTGGCAAGTTTTTCTGCTTGGGAACGTTTGTAATAGCAACGTACCAACATGTCTTTCAAATAAACCACACACCAGGTGTTCTCCAGATGGATGCAAACATAAACCGGTTTGTGTCTTGTATTTATAATCTCCACTTCGTATACAGTCCTATTAATAATTCCCGTGCAATGTTTTTTAGCTATCCCCAATCGTTCCTAATATCCCATATTGTCTAACATTAACGCAATATATACAAATACATCAGATGCCACAAAATGAAACAATTTTCGACCACGGCCTTTTATCAATCTTCTCTGCTTGATTGGGTATACCAGTGGTATACTCACTGACGCCGTGAAGTCACAAAAATATGCACAACAGTGATACAAAGCTTGTAATCGCACACCATGCAAATTCCATGCATTACGGCTACAATAGATTAGATACTTTTGGCTTTGGTGATGAAGTATGGTAAAAACTAAATAAGGGTGACCTACTACTTTGACTTCCAATGTCTTGAGAACTTAAACATGTGTGTTTTGAACTGTTTTCAACAGACTGCGAATCAAAACTACAATGGGAACAAAGTTCATCAAAATTTAAAGTTTTGCTGCGCAGACTATGTGAACAACGCGATTACTGTACAATAAGACAAAATTTTGCAATTTCTGAAAACATTGAAATGACACATTGAAATCAGCAGTTACTTCTCACCTGAAATATCGACTTGACGTCTGGTTGCAACACTAAACTATGATTCAGTAAGAATGATCGGAGTAAAGGTTGAGGGTACTGTGCTAAACTTGAAATAATACCAGTTAAAACTTCATTCACCGCTATCGTGTTCTCGGGCATCTTTTCCAGTTTCTTAAACAGTCTTGTTATAAATGGGCCTAACAAGGCTTCCAATTTATCATTCTCTCCAGAAAGAGACCTTTTAAGTCCAGGTTTGTCTTCGCCCTTACATAATCCTGATATATCCGGCGACGAAGTGCTTGTATGCATTACAGAACCGTTCGACACTGGTTTATCACTGGTGTCTGTAATTTCGTAACTGGGATCCAGTCCATCCCAGTGCGCAGACCAGCAGGAACATGCCAATCGACGTTCCGATAAATTTTTCCTTACATCGAGCAAATAGTTCAAGAAATCCGATGACAAGCAACTCACTTCCTCGGTACCGACTAGTGTTTGTTTCTCTTCACTGGAGTTGCTCTCCTCGCTGGGATTAGCCGCACTGGGAGGGTGTTGTGTATTCGTGTCTGTTTCCGCAGGCACATGTAGGTCAGAAAAGCAACAAGATGGGATTGATGTTAAAAATCGCACCGCAACTTTTCCATACAAATCCATCTCCTGAATCATTTTCCTTTGGCTTCCCATAACGTGATTACAAGGCAGAAGGTATCTAAAGCAAAAGGACTATAATCAGACAACTTAAAGCCCGGCGTGCCTCCCGAAGCGTTTAGCAATTCATTTCACAAATACCGTCATATTTTTGCGAAGATCCTTAGAAAGTTTACAACTTCCTGTTAATGAGGCAATCAAAATCAACTTTAAAAATACTTTGATGTGAATGGCCCATTGACAGAAAGTTGAGAACTTTCTAAAGACATCCCAAAAATATAACGGATTTACCACCATTCCTACAATAGAAATTTTAACAAGTTGAACACTCACTTCAGAACAAGTTCAATCATCACATCCTCAGAATTAAGATTTACGAGGGTCTGAAATAACGCCAATGTTACCAAGCAAAGCTAGAATGGAAGTAATTTTGTGGATGAGATTTGGGCCTGAACAGTAAAATCCTACATTCTATGTACAGTACTACTGTATACTATTACAGCATTAATTATATATCTTCAGTAATCTGTGGCAAATACTGCAATTTCATTGGTTTACAGGAGTGCGATAATGTTCAGTATACCGACTTACCAAAAATATCGGTATTCAATTCAATATCGGTATATCAGTATGACTTTTTCAATTATACCGATATACTAAAATTTCTGATATACCGTAATTTTTCGATTACTTATAATAATAATAATGGCCATACCATCGATTTTGCTTCATCACGAGAAAGAAACTGGTCTTAGTAGTTCGAAATGGGCCGAATATGCCTGAAAAGAGCTTCTAAATCATTGTAGACTGTATTATTTTTCACTTTGATATTCTCATAAGCATTCTTTCTTTGGTTTTCACATTTAGGAATTTTCCAAAAATCCGGTATACCGATAATATCAGTATATTTTTTTGGTAAACCGATACTGAAAATTTCTCATACCGAACATCTATACGCTGTAATTAGGCATAGTATACCCATCGTCCATTGGGTGCTCAATAAATAAGATTTATTATTTTACTTCACCATTGGTCTACGTCACTACGAAGTCACGTGAAATAGCGTCCAGGACATCGAGCTTCAGTTGCGAACAGGATTTCGAGCAAAGCATAGTGTATTTTATTTCCGAAGTAAAATCGAAAACAATTCTTGTCGTATGGCAGATAATCATCGACACGATTCCCTCGACAAAGACGACGACAATGGAAAACTCTTATTAGATACAGATGCGGAGAATGAGGCCGCCTTTGCCAGTACCTCATACATATTAATAATACAATATTGGCCATGAGCGAATCGCTTTCATAACAACCAACAAGACCACGTCCTGAGCTCTGCAAAATCTGCCAAAAAGGCTAAATTCGCCCCTAAACGACGGTCTGAATCAGACACTGATACCACAACTTATGTGACAATAGATGCACCATGACAACAGATGCATCCAAAACTGGGCCGGGGTCCTCCCAGCAAGACATCTCTACTGGAGGCCAATGGACTCCAAAGGAAGGATACAATCATATTAATTTTTAAGCTTACATTATTAAGCTTACATTAGCGTGATTAAGCTTACAGTCATTTGTTGATAAAGTGGCTAGTAAGCATGTTAAAATGTTGGTAGTTAACATCACTGCTGTTTCTTAATTCAATCAAATGGGCACCTGCCACTCTGTTGAACTATATTGTTATTGAGATTTGGGAGTGGTGCATACAGCATGATTACTGCTGCCCACATTCCTGGTGCAGTGAATACCATTGCTGACCAAGAATCCAGAAAGATTAGCTCTGACTTAGAGTGTTTCACCACAAATATAAACCCATTTGCATTACGCTTGAATAAAAAATGCCAACAAAACATCTCCAACCACCTAGATCCGGGCGCACAAGCAGTCAATGCTTTCACCATATCGTGGTATGGGCTCCACTTCAATAACCCCCCCCCCCCCACTCAGTATATGTAATTTTGCCTTACAGTGCCGTAAACACAGCCAGGTCATCTCTATCCCTTGTTATATTCCCACCTGAAGGTTCTACATTTGGAAATCATCCACTCGTGTGTCGGTTACTACGAGGTGTCTTTACTGCAACTTCTGCAAGACCATACTTACGACGCTACGAGAGTATCTGGCATGCAGCTATCGCGTGAAGATACCTCAAGACACAACATTTTCCATCCAAGCTCAACCTATGTTAATTGCCTTGCTATCTGGACAGCGCTGTCAAAATATACACGCTTTGGACATCAACAGCATGAAGGTCGAAGTTCATTCGACCCAGCAATATGTATTTCAGATGAACCAGTTACTAAAAACTTTTCGGCCTGGGAAACATTTTAACCACCTGGTGTTGCAATCATATCCTGAAAATAAACAGTTATGTATTTGTGAAGTTCTTCAAACTTACTTGGCAAAAACAAAACCTCTCCAAGCCAACTATACACAGCTGCTAATTAATTACCAAAAACCACACTAACCTGTGACATCGGACTAGGGGTGGGCGATATTTAAAAAATCAACTCACGATTATTGCCATGGAAAATATCGCGATAATCGATAATATCGCGAATGAAATAGAAAAAATGACCATATTTTTCAAGTACAATTAATATCAAAGCATGTATAAACTTGTATATAATCTTTTTAAAGACAAATCAACAACAGATTAAAGTAATATGAAGGCTTTTTCTTCTCTAATATTTACTGTTCATAACTGTTGTAATATAACGTGAACATGCAGTACAACAACTACGAAAAGCATTTACAATAATCGATGTCTTGCTATTACACTTTTTGATGGTATATTTGTTGCTGGAATGCAAAGATACTTTCAACTTGTTTAGGATTCTGCAAGCTATATACATATTTCTAAGCAATATCACGATAGTCATCGAACATGACGATAATTTCGATAAATCGTCACTCGAGTTTTTAGCTTCGATACGATAATCGCGATTGGAAATATCACGATAAATCAAAATATCGAAATATCGCCCAACCCTACATCGGGCACAATTGTTCGTTGTTAACGAATAGTACTGGACAACTCTGGAATTGGCACTACTGCCTTCCATGCACATAGCACAAGAACTGCTGCCACATCTGCGGCAAAATGTGCAAAACTGTCGATGGACACTATCACGAATGCTGCTGGATGGGCAAATGCTTTAACCTTTAGTTAGATTTATGACAAGCCTATTATTCCAGACACTGTTGAAAACTTTGGACATGCTCTCTTAGAATCCATTCATGTAAATAGTTATGGTTAAATACCGTTAAAAATTGTTTTCACTTAATACTACAGTTATCAGTGGGGGAAAATTGGCGATAGGCAACATTGCTGTGCTGCTGGTGGGCTACAATATTAAAAGCAATTTTTTATTGCATGCGCATAGACATTGTTTTAAAATCTCACGTGACTTCGTAGTGACGTAGACCAATTATGAAGTAGAATACTTACCTTGAGATGAATTTTCATTGAAATTCTACGAGCCATTATTGGTCAGGAACGGAGAAGTCACGGCTCATCCTGTATATTAACTTACTACGTTGAATACCCTACCCTGTCTTTTCTCTCACATGACTATTCGTATGTCCTTTAAACACTGAAGCTCGATGTCGCAGACGCTATCTCACGTGACTTCTCCGTTCCTGACCAATGGCTCGTAGAATCTCAATCAAACTTCAACTTAAGGTAAGTCTCGTTTAATTTTCTAATTTTATGAACCTTTCTGAATTATCTTACTATAGGAATTTATGGATGCACTTTATTAACAGCTATTTACTGTACATAGTACGAAACATACACAAAAACACTGTAAGCTACAATACCTCATTCTTAGTATCAATCCGTTGTATGAGTGAATGCAATATCTGAACTTCATCAAACGTTTCTTGAAGAATGAACTTGAGGAAAACCTTCATCAAATTAGGTTCAGTAATGCTTCCCAAGAATAAGTCAAAATATGCGGTTGCAGCAGTCAACGCATCAGAAGAACTCTACAAAAAAACATAAAAGTACTACTGATTGGTTCTGACTAACTAAGTCATGAAATGTTTATTTAATTTATATACATTTACAGACACAGAGCCTGATTCTACTTCGTAATCCTTCTTGCAGCAAAAATGTTGCGTGGCTTTATGATTGCGAGGCATGCCAAACGTTGCAACTTCGCTTGCAACTTGTGTCGCAACAAAATTGCAAGACAAGTTGCGGCACACTGAGTTGCATAGTACAATATAACCACGCTATTACTTAAATCTTCAACAAGGTCTGTCATTCAATTGCACACTCGTTCAAATGAGGTATTTTAAGTTAGGATAAATAAAACTTAATCCCCCTGTTGTTAGTACAAAAAAAGAACTGAAAAATACCTGGTTAAGAGCGGGTGCCATTACTGAGACTAAGAATCCTTGATAAATAAGATCCAGTAGCTTAGATTGTATTCTGGGATGGGCAGTCTACAGTGGAGAATATAGTAATAGTAGGTCAATTATTGCACAGTATCCGTAAACATGAATGATTGAAGTAGTTTACCTGTATAACATCATTACAGAATTCCAAGGATATAATAAAAGACTTGAGCTCAGGCAAAGTAGTCCAAAGACCATTCTCTAAACAATACCAATCTTCACCAGGAACATCTAATGTATTGGGAAGTCTTGAATACAGGGCACTTAAACCAGTGGCTAAAACCTGCAAGAAAAAATATTGAAATTAATCAAATTATGTACAGTATTTTGTTAATGCTGAATTGATATTCAAAAATTCATTTTGCGTTTATACATGGACAAAAAACTTCAATAGAATGAAGGAACTTCTATGCCTGCAGTTGCATAATAGCAATGTTTATGTAACAAAAAAACTGCAAACATGAACATTAATACGTTATTTTTAAGTACAAATAGACTACAAATATGAACATCAATATATATATATATATATATATATATATATATATATATATATATATATATATATATATATATATATATATATATATATATATATATATATATATATATATATATATATATATACATATACATATATACATATACATATATACATATACATATATACATATACATATACATATACATATACATATACATATACATATACATATACATATACATATACATATACATATACATATACATATAGCTACATATACATATAGCTACATATACATATAGCTACATACACATATACACATATACACATATACACATATACACATATACACATATATATATATATATATATATATATATATATATATATATATATATATATATATATATATATATATATATATATATATATATATATTTATTATATAGTTGACAGTAAGATACTGAAAATACACCGTAAGATATTTTCCATATCTTCACTAGTGAAGAGATCGATCACGTGATCATTTCCCGCCAATAATTTTGTATTTTCAAAATGGCGATATTTGTAAGAGCAGCGAACATATTTTCACCTTTGTTTAAAGAAAAAAAACTACATGTTTGTGCCGAAAAAAATGGAAATAATACAAGAAAACACTAAAATGATGAACAGGTATTGTTTTAGTTTAAATAATATTGAAATAAAGCCATGTTTTTAGCATTATTGATCGAAAATTAATATTACTGACTTGGGTCTTAAATTGTTTACAACTATATAATAAACAGAACATTGCACGGCGGTTTGAAGATATGAATTTTATCTTCTCGTGGTGAAAACAATATTTTACTCACTCGCTGCGCTCGTTCGTAAAACATTGTTTTAACCACTCGAAGATAAAATTCATATCTTCGCACCGCCGTGTAATATCCTATATATATATATATATATATATATATATATATATATATATATATATATATATATATATATATATATATATATATATATATATATATATATATATATATATATATATATATATATATATATATATATATATATATATATATATATATATATATATATATATATATATATATATATATATATATATATATATATATATATATATATATATATATATATATATATATATATATATATATATATATATATATATATATATATATATATATATATATTTATATATATATATATATATATATATATTCACATGCTTTAATACGTTTGAAGCTGATCTGACTTTATTAAAAAACATACTAAAATTGAAACATAAAACTATTAAAAAACTGAAATGACTAAAATGCTGAATTTTCGGCTGCTAGCTGCTAGCCTTCTTCAGAGCAAATATGGCAAAGGTTTAGTCTGAGCTGCTTTTATGCTGTCCGTCTTTTATATCTATTGTCTTTAACAAAGGTAAATAGCAGCTGGGGAACTCTACGTGAACATTAACAGACTCCTTATCCGATACTGAGTGCCACGCCTCCAGGAAAAGTCGAACAGTGCAGTATATATATATTTATCACATACTTGTGCCTTTATCCGGGCGATAACACGGTGACATAAAAACGATATGTCCCGTGATATCGTTTTTTGTCCCGCGATATCGTTTTTTGTCCCGCTCAAAACAAAGATGGCGTCCGACTGAAGGATCGATGAGAGATAAGAATAAAAATATTAAATAATACAAGGAAAATAGCACAAAGAAATTTGCGGCTATTAAAAGATAAGTTATTTTTGGTTTGCTTTTATAATTTCTACCTGTTAGCGTATTTTAAACAATCATTTTGAATTCATTTTGAAATGTACTCGAAGTGTAAATAATTTGAAAATATAATCTGGTTTTTGCTCGAGATAAAGGCACAAGTATGTGATAAAATATGATATCGTCTCTCGAGCGATAAAACTGATATCACCTCGCCTCTCATATGATAACCTATACATATATATATATATGAAGTTATATGGATGTATATATATATATATATATATATATATATATATATATATATATATATATATATATATATATATATATATATATATATATATATATATATATACATATATATATACATATATATATATATATATATATATATATATATATATATATATATATATATATATATATATATATATATATATATATATATATATATATATATATATATATATATACAATTATCAATGTTTTGAGACAACAACATAAGAGCGCTCGATATTGTTTTCAATAGAGCGTAAATAAATGAACGAATTAAAGACGAGAAATACTTTTTCTGTCGCTACTCAGAGTTTCACGCGCTTAAGGTGGATTTCCATTCAGTGCAAAATGTCGCGCGATCGATTTTTAGCGAGCGCTTTATTTTGAAATGTGTGAAGTCAACCACAGCTAATGAGATTTGTTCCGCTTGACTGTTTGTAATTCAAAAGTAAGCGCTCGCTAAAAGTCGATCGCGCGACATTTTGCACTGAATGGAAATCCGCCTTTAGGCGATCATCAGTTGCCTGATGATCGCCTAAGCGCGTGAAACTCTGAGTAGCGACAGAAAAAGTATTTCTCGTCTTTAATTCGTTCATTTATATATATATATATATATATATATATATACAAAGAAAAATATTCTACTGTGATTTATATAATATATATATATATATATATACATATATTATATATATACATATATTATATATATGTGCGACAATTATATATATATATATATGCATGCCTACATGCACTAGCCAGTTCGTTTCTTTTGTTTAGAGAACAAGTTTCCGGTTTACAAATTATAAAGTACTTTTCCATTATGCATAAATTGCACTTCTTCCCCATGTTTGAATAAGTCTTTGCACGGCCCATTATCTTCCAGCTTACGGTGTATTTGATGTTTTTGTCGTTTAGGGACCAGATATACTTGCTTAACTCTGTTGAGTTTTTCTTGCTGTTGTCACGGAATGAACACGTGTGGTTGTTGTATCGTGTTTTGAAGCGATCTCCCGCAAGGCCAATGTAGGTTTCTTCGTGTCGCTGGTTTGCACTGTCGCTTGATAAATGACGTTGGTAACTATTCTCCTTTTAGCGGGCAATCAGGTTTCGATCTGCAATTGCACATCTTTTCTGGTTGCTGTGGTCTCTCTCGTAGGATACTCTTGTTGTGTGCATCGATTTTCCAATTTCTCCTTTCTAAATTTCCTCCTCTCTAAATCTCCTCTACTTGACTGCCCATCCCAGAATTCTCCTTCTGCACAGAACTGCCCATCCCAGAATTTTCCTCCTTTCTAAATCTCCTCTCCTAGACTGCCCATCCCAGAATTTTCCTCCTTTCTAAATCTCCTCTCCTAGACTGCCCATCCCAGAATTCTCCTTTCTAAATTTCCTCCTTTCTAAATCCCCTGTCCTTTCAAAGTGTTCAAGGAGAATGGCTTAAGAATAACTACCGATGCCAACTAAAAAATTGTTAATTTCCGGGATGTAACACTGGACCTCAACAAAGGAATGCACCAACCATACCTCAAACATGGCAACAAACCTCTTTACGTGCACAGCGAGAGCTATCATCCACCGAGTATCACAAAGAACATTCCAGTAACAGTTAACAAAAGACTTAATGAACTGTCTTCAAACAAAGAGGCATTTGATGAAGCATCACCTGAATACCAACGTGCATTGGAGAAAAGCGGCTATAATTACCAGCTAAAATACGAAACAGCCAACAGCCAAACCCGACCGAAAAGACCCAGACGCAGGAATATTACGTGGTACAATCCCCCAATCAGCAAAAATGTCGCCACAAACGTAGGACGCAAATTCAGAAATATTGTGAACAAATGCTTCCAGAGTGGGCACCCATTGAAAAAATCTTCAACAAGAACACTTTAAAAATAAGTTACTCATGCATGCCAAATTTAGAAAGGAGAATCGATGCACACAACAAGAGTATCCTACGAGAGAGACCACAGCAACCAGAAAAGATGTACAATTGCAGATCGAAACCTGATTACCCGCTAAAAGGAGAATGCTTAACTACCAACGTCATTTATCAAGCGACAGTGGAAACCAGCGACACGAAAGTAAACTACATCGGCCTTACGAGAGATCGCTTCAAAACACGATACAACAACCACACGTGTTCATTCCGTGACAACAGCAAGAAAAATTCAACAGAGTTAAGCAAGTATGTCTGGTCCCTAAAGGACAAAAACATCAAATACACCGTAAGCTGGAAGATAATGGGCCGTGTAAAGCCTTATTCAAACATGGGGAAGAAGTGCAATTTATGCATAATCATAATGGATAAGTACTTTATAATTTGTAAACCGGAAACTTGTTCTCTAAACAAAAGAAACGAACTGGCTAGTGCATGTAGGCATGCAAATAGATTTTTAATTAAAAACGGTTGAGTGGCATAACAAATGATCGGTATAAAAGGGATAGTTTTAGTTTAATCATGTAATGTAGCTGAAGAGAGAGGACCTCAAACCTCTCGAAACAGAACTGTAATACTTTTTAATGAAGAAAATTAGGTTTTAATTTCTAATTTTAAACTTCTAACGTAGCTCCAATTCATTGTAGGCACTATACGGCTATACATATTTAACTTCGTCTCGGTGAATATTCCCCCATAATCACCTCGCCTTCGGCGAATAATTGTTTTAGTATTTTTACACAAGTTATTTTAAATTTGTTTATTTATGTGTCCGAAATTTGTACAAAACGGAAGCTATAGTCGCGATTTTGTAAACTTGTCTTTACTGTTATATTCACCTGTAGGTGAATATAAAGGAATGTCACATCATATTGGACCAATCACAACGCTGGATTTCTAATGTTCACTTGTGTAAAAATACTAAATATATATATTCCTTATATGGTCTATAAACACCAAAAAATTGCATTTGCAAGTCCAGATGCCTGGCTGGTTTTGCTACTGATACACACATGCAACATATTTTAAGCATGCTGCACACACAACATACAAGCATGTTTTCACAAATCATATCATAGAAAAACACAAAACATCGAATGCAATTCACAATGAACTAACAGTTGGTCAGAGTCCTGGTCAGTATGTGAAGCATATTACAAAAAGAATCTATTATTTTAATAGTTAATCATCATCTGAATAATATTTAGTGGATTTTTCTCAGACAAGCTATCCTGATGAATGCAAAATTAATTTCTGAACTTCAAATCGAAGTTCCAAACTTGCTTGCACACTTCAAAACGTAATTCTGAAATTCCCCGTTCACTTGTCAATTTTTCAATATATATATCAGAACTCGAGTATGTAAAGTTTGCTGAAACCGGCTGTAAATAATTATTACTTGAAGACATTACTGAAAGAAATCAAATAATACAATCATTTATATAGTTATCCTGTATTTTAGCATATCCCAATTCAAGAATATATGTAAGAAAGTGAATACTCAATAATTATTCCTTGAATATATCCAATCACTATTTACATTTAGCTCTGTCTCAAACAATGGGAGGTCAATAATGGCAGGTGTTACAGTTTTCTTCTAAATGAATAGTTGTTCGTAGTGAATTTAGCATAGCCAAAGATGCAATTATAACTGATGCGAAAGGAATTTATTATTTGTATTTGCACTTGTATTTGGCAAAATATGTGACAATCATATGGATAATGCAAACAAACTTTAATATACTGGTCTTAATAAGGTAGAGTTTGTACTTAAGTTGAGCACTACAGATCATTTTGACATTCTTTGAAACTCACTATATTGACACATACACAATGCTTGTGTACTGTACATGCATGCTAAATTATGAGTCAATGCATCTCACCATAGAAATTTAACCAGAGCAAGAAAGAAGATAGGTAAAAAGAGAATCTTAAAATTAAAATTGTGTGGTTTGCTAAATGCTAAATGTTGTAAAATATGGAAAATATAGCCTTGCAAAGTTCTGAAGATTTATATTATGTTTGGAAAACCTGACCACTATTTTGCCAATTAAAGCACTTATCTGACAGGCTTGTTGGTTGCTAACCAATGGGGCCTAACCAAATAACATACTAATTTGTAAATATTGCAAGGCTATATTTACGATATTGATACTTTGCAGCATTTTGTACTTAAATTATGTAATTCTACCAGTAAGATGCTCTTTCTTGCTATACTGATAGATACCCTTATTCCAAACATCAAAATTTAATCGGCAACAAGAATTGTCAACTTGTGCTAGATTGGAACAAACCCAGGCAGGTCAAAAAGCACATTTAAAACTGTGGCATTTTGTACATTTGGCAAAAACAACCTACCCAGAAAAGTTAAACTGACAATTCCTGTGTTTACTTTTTACTTGCACGTATCAATCACATTTGACAATTGTATCTTGATATGCTAATATTGACTGTAATATCCTAGACTTATTCTCTATTGTCCACTTTTGAAATCAAAAAGTAGATTTGACTCTCACTTCTAAAGTAAACATATCTTAATAAAATAAACAGATTTTAATTCCGCTTGAGTCGGTAAATTTCGGTTTAAGCGTTGCGAAAGTTGCATGCATGACTGCCCTGTTCAAATAACATGACAAAGAATTTGAGCGACGAAAGAAAGCATTTAAACAATTTGTTGCAGTGTAGCTAAAATATTAATCAAATATTTGCTACATTCCCGTTAGCAAGCGGTGTTTTTACATCATTTCTTACCGGGCAAAACGTGGTTTCTTCGCATATGAAGTTCGCAAGCTGTTCTTGAAACATGGACAGTGATGTGCATAGCAAGACAGCGTCACGCGACTTTGAGCCAACCTCTCCTTCACTATGAACGTACGGTATGATTAGAGAAAACACGGAAAAGCTTGCATCTGTCCCAGAGCTTGTGTTTATAAAGTGCGTATCAAGTAGTGATACATCTTGATTCACATAAATGCAAAGTTGATGTAACACCTCGACCAATGCCAATTCAATATCGCTTGTCTGTTTTCCCATACACGAGCGAAGCAATTGCTTCAATGGTAAGACAATTTCTTCAAAAATAAGAATTGGTTGCTTGCATCGCTTCAACAATATTTTATACAGTTTAAGTTGCTCTTTTATGAGCTCCTTCATGTGCGTCCGTTGGCTCAGACTCCAGGCAAGTATCTCCTGAAATATTCCACTTTCTAGGGTGTACTCTAAACATGAACCGAGCTGGCCAGCACGACCGCATTTCTCGTCCGAAATGATGTTGATTAGGACGTTAAAATTATCCAAAACACGCCTACAGTCCTCGGAGGAACATTTACTCGTCTCAGTTGTCAGCAACACATCCTGAATGCTTCGACAATGCGCTTTAAATGCATTTACTAGGTCATTTTCTGGCGAACCACTTGCACTTTGGTCGCCTTCGACTTCGCTCGCGTTTGGAGATGCAGCAACACTACTCGAAGACAAGGGCGAGCTCAAATTTGTGAGACGCCGAAAAATACTCATTCTTTATTCCTTTGACGTCAGAAACAGCTCAAATGAGTGAAAAGATACAATGAAATACATCACTAAACCTTTACGTGACAGCATTGCCACAGCAATTTTGCCAAATTTACATTTTACAAGTTCCACTTTTTTGTCCGAGAGGAACTGGAACGAGGAAATTAGGATTGCGCGCGTATTCCCGCCAATTGCGCAATTTCCGGCCAAGAGTTAATGTGTGTTATTTTTTGCTGATGATTTTTCTGAAAATGGCTACAAAATCACCATATTTTAGTGCATCAGCGTCGACATCGGTATCGGTTGGCCGTATTTTGCGGTCTGCAAGTCGTAGAAAACACGTTAAGATAGAGTACGAAAGTAAAGAACAAACACAAAGCGATAAATTTGAGGGCGATAACATTACTAGCGGTAATGAATCACATCCACGTGCAAGCAAGCGTCCCAAAGTGGATGCAAGCAACGTTAAAACCAAAACGGAAAATGCTAGCACTTGGGCACCGAAGAGGTGGCAGGAACAGTTGAATAACATTCGGGTAATGCGACGAGATCGCGATGCTGCTGTTGACAACCAGGGCTGCGAGAGGACAGCTGATGAAACAGCTCCCCCAATTGTACAACGTTATCAAATCCTCATTTCCTTGATGTTATCTAGCCAAACTAAAGATCAAGTTACTTTTGCCGCTATGAGAAGATTAAAAGAAAACGAACTAACTGTTCAAAACATCTTGAAAATGTCTGAGGATAAAATTGGGGAATTGATAAAGCCCGTTGGATTTTGGAAGAAAAAAGCAGGCTACATCAAGAAGGCAACTGAAATATGTCATGAGCAATATGCAGATGATATTCCACCAACCGTAGAGGAACTTGTCAAGCTTCCTGGTGTCGGCCCCAAGATGGCATACATTACTATGAATGTAGCTTGGAATAAATTGTCTGGTATAGGCGTGGATACTCATGTACACAGGATTTCCAACAGATTGGGCTGGGTCAAGAAGGCAACAACAATACCAGAACAAACACGTGTTGCATTGGAGAGTTGGTTACCAAGGGAGGAATGGAATGATGTTAATGTACTGTTGGTTGGTTTTGGTCAGCAAATATGTCTGCCTATCAAACCATTATGTAGTCAGTGCTTAAATGCTGATATATGTCCATTTGGAAGGAAAAATAAGAAAAGATAGTTATGATAATAAAGAGGACTTGTTTCACAATTTCTTTATGCCACCCTTCAGTCCCCACCCCATCATGGTGGAACGAGCTTCTTTTTAGCTTTGTTCCATTTTTGCTGTATGTAAAAGGCTAGTTCTTTACCATCCAGTGGCGAAGCCAGTCTGACATTTGGTCATGGAAATGCAAATTTTTCAGTGTTTATAAACCGTATAAAGAACAATTTCTAAAGAAATGAATAATGGTAATGATGTAAATTTGCATAGCATGACCAAATTGTCAGGCTGGCTTCGCTGCTACTACCATCCCCACTGTGGAGCAAGTCTGTAATGGTCGGATTATTAAAATTATTTGCTCTTATTATGCACATAGTCACCTTGTGTCAATTCAGACATATACGCTATTTACAGTGTAACCATTATCAGGGAAATGTGCTTTATGCAAGTCAATTGTTACATGACATTTCATCCACGAGCTTGATACAAGTTGTTTCAAAAAAAACAACTTCTGCAATGAGTGCAATGGGCAAACATCATGTAGCACTGATGCCAAGTCTGACATTTTTAGCTGCATATTGTTTCACATTTTGCTTCACTCTCAATTAGTCCACTCCAGTTTATGCGACTGTGTGGTTTTACTTGAAGAGGTATTCAATTTGACTTTTTCAAAGTTTCAGGAATTGTACAGGCTGAATAACTATTATGTGGTGGATGTTGTCTTTATCAACAATTACTTAATTTTAATCCAGCAGCGGGAGAAGTACATTAGGTGATCTAAAAGGGAAGGAGTTATAAATATGTGGACAGAGCACATTAAAACATTAAATCTCTATTGACAATTTTTGTTAAAAACTTTTGAGCTTGCTTGTTCAAATTTCTGTTTTATAATTAGTATAAATGACATCAATAAATATATAGCAACCACACTCAGTATTTTGGACTGATTTTTTTATTTGAATCCCATGCTATTCTTTTTTAGCTACCCTATGGTTAGGATGACAGTTGGGATTATCCAACGGTAGGGATAAAGTTAGCTAACTCTATAGGATCAGCCTATTAGTATTTATGCATATTCATGTTTTTGTATATTAATGGATGTAATTATTAGGGTTAGCTAATTTGTGGGTTCGGAGTTTTACAGTTAGGTACGTAGAAATCTAAATCTATTTCAGTATTAAGTTTAAAATGCACGAATGTTTTGATGAGAGAAGTCAGTATTTCATTCCATACAGTTTAGGATTCTTTGCATTATTAGAGATGCGCTCGGGGGGGGGGGGGGGGGGGGGGCAAGGGAGCCCTTTTGTTGATAGAAATGTAGATAGGGGGTGCAACGCCAAGGGCGACGTGGAAATGTCGTTGTCGGACACCTCCATAGCTGGACAGTGAAGCCATTTTTACCTCGTGATTGGCACAGATATATGGCTACCTGGGTAAGGCAATGCTCAATTCAGTCTCCTCCGATATATAATTGTTAGTTTACACAGAAGTGTCCCCCCCCCCTTTGAAAATTATAGCCACGCAAGGGCTACTATGGTAATGACCTCCTGTGTATCGCACACATGAAACGCCATGAGTATTGGTAATTTGAATATATTTGTAAATTACGCGCACGATATTTCACTTGAGTCTTGGGAATTTAAAGCGGCTTCTTAACTCTGTTTTAGGCTTTGAAAGGGAATTTTTGCATAAATCATTCAGTCGTTTGCCTTTCTTGAGACACCATACATACTTCTTGCGTGAAATACGAGGTGTTCCACGAAAACTTTATGTATTTTATAATATTTGACTAATTTACAGGTTACAGTAAGTTTTTTATAGTCTACGTCTCAGTTTCGTGAGCCGTGATTGGTTAATAGCTGTTCGTATGAAATATTACGGTGGCCCATAAGGGACATGCGGAATTTTAAATGATTGCAGTAAATAAAATAACATTGCAGTGAGTAATGTTATTTTGCAGTAAGTTGACAATACATTGTTGCTGCATTTTATCTATAAAATTGTTGCTGCATTTTATCTATAAAATTGTTGCAGCATTTTATCTATGAAATTGTTGCTGCATTTTATCTATAAAATTGTTGCTGCATTTTGTCTATAAAATTGTTGCTGCATTTTGTCTATAAAATTGTTGCAGCATTTTATCTATGAAATTGTTGCAGCATTTTATCTATGAAATTGTTGCAGCATTTTATCTATGAAATTGTTGCTGCATTTTATCTATAAAATTGTTGCTGCATTTTGTCTATAAAATTGTTGCTGCATTTTGTCTATAAAATTGTTGCAGCATTTTATCTATGAAATTGTTGCAGCATTTTATCTATGAAATTGTTGCTGCATTCTATCACTAAAGTGGAAGCACAATAATATCAAAATGGCGGGTAAATAACAAAGTTTATACCTCAGTGGTTTACACCCTTTATACTATCATGTTTTGTTCACAGTGTGGAAAATCTTTTGTTCCAAACGCAAAATTTTGCCACAACTGCGGAAATAGTTGTTCAAGAAGTGAAAGCTCCCTCACAGCAGCTATGCCATCATCCCAACGGCAAGGTACGATAGATACAAGCTCATCAGACAAGCAAGTAACGCAACGACCATTAACATTTGCCCAATTTAGAGCTCAAAAAGAATGCGATAGGAACAAGCATTTCAAGGGTAAAAGTGTCAAAAGATTAAAAGCCCAAGATAAGTCCGGAAAAAGTAGTGACGTTAAGATAAATATTGGAATCATGACGAAACGCGAAGACACTCTTGTCGTGAAAAGAGGTGTAGCACTGCCGTTAACAGTTTCCACTGCTGTTAGCTATGAAGTCCTTTTAAAGAAATCTGTCGAGAAGCACCATAGATTTAATAAGGATCTCGTTAAACATGACAGCGAAACATTCTACCATCTCCTCTACAATGATAAAAAAAAGGCGACTATTCTCCCTGGTTCTGATGAACCATTTATCTTAAAACGATACAAAGAAGAGATTGACAAACCATATAGTAGAATTTCGCTATATCTATGTACTGTTTCTGACTATGTGTCAAGCATTTTTAATGACCTTCCTTACTCAGACTCTGAATTTGATCAGTCTGATGAGATCCAGATGAAAGATGAGACAGAAGTACAAGATACAACTCCTTGCATAAGTCCAGCTATAATAACTAAGTCTCAACCAACAACCTCAGAAGTTTTTTCTATGCGTCCAGTTGTGAAAGACGTCACCCCAGCATGCAGAAATCCAGTTGTGAAAGAGTTCCAATGCACATCCTCAGATTTTGCTGGATCTGGATCCTTGAATAATGAAGAGAAAGCACATGCATTAAAGGAAGCACAATGTCCTTTGTGTTATTTGATGTTTCCCCTTCACTCAATTGAAGAGCATGCTGACACCTGCTCTGACTTCTTCAAAGTGGACTTAAATGAACAAATAGCAGAATCACCAGGTGATCCAAATGAAGAATTGAATGCAATAGATCAGACATATGTACTCAGTGCCTTAAGTTGGAAAAGCACGCTAAAAGAGCAGATCAAAACTCATTCAACTATATTATCTACTGAGTTGACACGTATAAATGTAAGGAGACGATTTTTATTAGAAGATTTCAAGAACGCAAGGAAACGTAGAGTCCATCCGCTTTCAAATTTAAAGATTACGTTTGTTGGAGAACCTTCGATTGATGACGGCGGTCCTAAAAGAGAATTTTTCTGTGGTAAGTATTTATTATTCTCATTCATTGCATTTTTTACTTGAATCATTGGTAATATACATTTTAGTTTTACTATGAATTTCTATGCCTCCAGTAGAAAAGTATTGATGTCCATTTACCAGTCCCTGACAGTTTTCCCAAAAACAAAAAAATAAATTCAAGCTGTATTACGTATGGTACCATTCCCTAGTAATTGATATATCTGCATAAATAGTTAGCAAGTCATTTATGCAGCTGTCTCAATCAAATTTGAGCTAGAAGTGAATTTTATTTTACTTCTTTTGTAAATTTTATAAACTTATTTTGAACTGTATCAGTTTTTAAAGAATGTAAACTGTTCAAGTCGCTCAAACAGCAGGTACCCATATTCCATCTTTACTTTGTGCTACCAAGTAAACAGATAAGAGAATAGCCTCATCCCCAGGCGCTCTGATTGCTTTTTCTTGTACAAAGTAGAATATATTACTGAATGTGGGGCTGTTTTAATGTAATAGTACAACTTCTAAATACTCAGGAATTTTATGATTTAAATTATAGAACTTCTGGCTTCTTTTCAAAGCGGACTTTTTTGTAATGGATATCCTGTCTCATCTGCCATTGCTTTAAGCAACGAAGAATTTAAACTCTGCGGGGAAGTGATGATGATGTCTGTCTTACAAGGTGGTCCTGCACCAAACTTTCTTGCACCACCACTGGCTGCTTATATTGTTGGAAAACCACTTTCACCTGCTGAAGCCATGAACATAAAATATAAAAAGGCTTGTGAAAATGTATGTTACAAATTTCCTTCCAGTTTAATGCCCATTTTTTTCACTATAGGAAGGAACATTGCAAAATTTAGCAATGTGATTGGTATTATCCCCCCCCAAGCAATTTTTTTGTTTGCTCAAATTTACATGGCATAGTTATTCCATTACAAGTGTAATGGTTGAATAGAAAAGTTTCTACAGTTATGTAGGGCCACCAAAGATGAAGAGGTCAGACAGGTCATGCAAAGTGATGAAATGCTTGATATACTGGGAGATATTGGCTACAGAGGAATACCACAACGAGAAGTTTTGACTGGTGTAGATACCATTGTGCAGTAAGTAGTGTATAGTTTGTATGCATAATTTACAAGTTTTTTGTAACCTTTTCATGGTTTGAACACTTAATGCTAATCTATGTCATTTTTAAGTATGTTTTCTACTTATTAATAACAGAAAACATACTAGTAGTTTACATAATTTTGTTAGCTGTTTTGTATGGAGTGATTAAAATATTTACTCACTTGCACTTATTTCAGGTCATTGTGTGTAAAGGATCAACTGAATGAATACCTTCCAGCATTGTTTCAAATTATACATGGTATTGAAGCAACTGGTCTTTTAGATGTGATAAGAAAGTCACCTGAAGTTTGGATCCCTGTATTTGAAAGTGGAAACAATTTTAAGATTTCACCAGATGAATTTTTAGATCAACTAGTGCCACATTACAGTGAGTACCAATCTCAGAAAATGGCTGAAATTGATTGCTTCAAATACTTTTCTGATGTTGTTCAAGAAGAGAATGGTATGTGTTTTCATTATTAGTTTTTCTGGATTGCTGTTAATCAGGTTTTAATTGATTAATTACAATTTTAAATAATAATACATGTTGTCTTGATATCATATTCTTGCATTTTTTATTTTTGTCTAGGTGCTGATTTCACACTAGGAGATTTCTTGAAATGGTTTACAGGATCAAATCAAGTTCCTCCACTTGGCTTTCCTAAGCCATTCTCCATCCAGTTTCTCCATGGATGCCGTGAGGGTTGCCGTTGTAGGCCTATTGTCTCAACATGTGACATCACTTTAACTCTGCCAGTGCATATAAGAGACGAAGTAACCATGCACGAAATGCTAGCATCAGCAATAAATGATTCAAAAGGTTTTGACCGAATTTGACTGATGTTATACAGTTCCCTATTTCACTGTTGCTATTTTTTAGTTATATTCATGATAAAGAAGAAACTTTCATAATATTGTACCTTTGAATTTCGTTCCTAATAAACTGAAAATCAAAGGTTAAAAATTGCCATCACAGAAATCAAAATAGATGTTTGCCCCCCTTGCATATGGGAAAAATACAGGGTTTACTCTCCCCCCCCTGCATGCAAGAAAACCAGGGGGTTTTTGGCTGAAACATAAAGCAGTTAATTTGGAATTAACAAGGAAAAGTGATTACAAATGTGAGCAGTGTTAGTGTTTTGCCAACTACTGTGATCTATTAAAAGCATTTAATTGACAGTTTACTGGGAACAATGTTCACTTTTACAAGATAGTTTTGCTTTTTATTTACAACATGTAACATGCATTTTTCAATCATACATGTAATTCATTTTGTAAGTTTTTAAAATGTTGGAAGAGATTAAAAGCGTCTTCAGCATTGGTAGGGTAGCTCAAATTTTGCAACTCCATAATGTGTTGAAAGTAGTCATGATAATCAGTATCTTCTTCTGCATCAGTTAATTCACACTGTGGTTCAACCTCTTCTGTTTTGTTTTGAGGGACAGGAACGAGACAATCAACACCACCAGTGTTTTCGGGTAGATAGTACAAAATATCTGGTACTCCTGGGATTGTGTCATGACGAGATTGCCTAATGTAGTGGCTATTCCATTGACATTTAACTTTGTCTAATTCACTTTGGATTACTTTGAAGTAGCAAAACCACAAACATTTCATATGGAAGTTGTTTCCTAGTTGAAGAAGTCCAGAATCACACAAATCTTTAAACAAATTGATCCACCAATTTGTGCAGCTTCTACGGAAAAATGACCACCAACCCTCAATGCGTTGGTTTGGTTTGAGGGAGACGATCCATACTGATGTGCTTGTAAGCCCCCATGTTCATCATTATCATTAACCCGGAAATAGCATTGCATGGCAGCAATAATTACGTTCTCAGTACCACAGTCTGAACGGACTATGTGAGGACAACCGTTTAAACTATGTACAGCATCAAGGTACAATCTTGCTGGGACTCTTGGGTTATTGTTGGATTTCACAACCTCTAACCATATTATTCGTCTGCTATAGCCACAAATACATGCATGAATTGGGAATCCATATGGCTTGAGCTTGTCGTAGCCTGAATAATAAAAATAAAAAATTGGCAAATCCAAGCATTTGTGCCAAAAAATTAATCAAACCTGATTTACCACAGTATTGCAGGTATGCTGGCCAGGTGGGCTGGGTCCCACCCCATCATGAGTTAAGAAATTTATGACCCCCCCCCCAAGATTTTCCGTGAACCTGCATGCTATTACTGTAATATTTATGAATATGCTAACACTAGTCAGCAGAATATTGTGGTAGATGACAAACAAACTGTTATTCACATAAAGCTTAAAAAAGGCCCTAGGATCTAGAGTAATGTGTGCAGGGGTCAGGATTCCGTAAATCTACATGTGTCCCAAATGTGTTCCGTTTTTTTAGACATCCTGTCGTATAATTACCGTCTATATGCCACACAAAGTTCGGTCCATACGATACATAAGCCCTTCGCCTTAAACGCCTGGATCGTCTTTCTCTTACGCCAACTGGGTCGATGTCTTTCATGTACATTGAGACGACATGACGTGGCACATCAATCGATGCCGCAACCTTAACGCATGCCAGATACTTCGATAGCCAGCTAGGGAACCTGCTTCTCGCATCTCCTTTTCAATAGCTTGACGAACAACCTCCTCTTGAAATTGTTCGCCACGGCGCTTCAGACCGAGGTCCTTTAACTTTCTCTTGAGAGTACGCAAATGCAAGGAAACACCATGCCGCTTCTTAAGTAAATCAACTATGTCACTATAGGGATAACCACGGTAAAAATATCCCTCTATTATATTATCAGTATTATTTTCTGCTCTGATATTACTGTCGAGCGGATTACCACATTCGTGACAAAAATTTGCATCTTCAATACAAGCAACACCACAAGAAGTACAAAACATTTCAAAAGAAACAGCCACTAAACCTCCGAAGAATGTAGTAAATTATATGTACTTCCATTTTGTGTTTTCCTTTTCAAGTCCCCAACTTTCAATTTTATAGATAAAATGCAGCAACAATTTCATAGATAAAATGCAGCAACAATTTTACAGATAAAATGCAGCGACAATTTTATAGATAAAATGCAGCAACAATTTCATAGATAAAATGCAGCAACAATTTTACAGATAAAATGCAGCAACAATTTCATAGATAAAATGCAGCAACAATTTTACAGATAAAATGCAGCAACAATTTTATAGATAAAATGCAGTAACAACTTTATAGATAAAGTGCAGCAACAATTTTATAGATAAAATGCAGCAACAATTTTAGAGATAAAATGCAGTAACAATTTTATAGATAAAATGCAGTAACAACTTTATAGATAAAGTGCAGCAACAATTTTATAGATAAAATGCAGCAACAATTTTAGAGATAAAATGCAGCAACAATTTTATAGATAAAATGCAGCAACAATTTATTGTCAACTTACTGCAAACTAACACTACTCACTGCAATGTTATTTTATTTACTGCAAGCATATAAAATTCCGCATGTCCCTTATGGGCCACCATAAAATATGAAATTAATGCTTGACTACTTTGTTGCTGTGAAATGTTAGGTTTCATTCTAAATAAAAAATGCTCCTTGGAAAGAAAATAATGTATGTCAATGGTAGTGCTGTCCGGACCGTATGGTGTGTGAAGTAATTAATCCCCGAGCCAACGGCGCGAAGCACCGTGCGAGGGTACTAATTCCGCACGGCTATTTACACCCGGGAAAAGGAAAGCATAGCGAAGTCTGAAGTTCATCAAATATCGCGGGCGCGTGGTTCAAGGGTGGCGGCACAGATAAGATATATACAGATAGGGAACTCGCACTCAATTACCTCAATTTTTGTGTCCCCACGCTCACGTCATTCCACGCGCCACGCAAATTGCTCTGGCAAGTGTCGCTCGTCGTGTTTTCAGTCAAAAGCATAGGGAAAACCCCGTTTGAAAGTACAAAAATAAATATTTTTGCGAAGTTGCTCCACCGATCTTCATTTTGGGATTCAAATTTGAAAGGTAAATAGTAAGTGGTTATCTTTATGTAAAAAGATGTACATTTAGAGGCTAAATACGAAGAATAAATTAATATAAACTTTGCACCGCATGGCCATATTTTACAATCTCGGTGCTTGTGAAGTTCTGCCGCATCACCCAGGAGAATCCCATGTCCATTTCGATAAATTAATGGGCAAAAGTATTACTTTCCTGTCTTTTAAATTAGTAAGAAAGCATAGGTGTTGATTTTAAAACAATAGCCATTGAATTTGATTGATTCTTTTCGTCGTTTTGAGGAAGACAGGTCAAACATTAATAATTAATAGCCCAAAATACACATTTGAAAATACCAGTGGCAGTGCAGTGACTGCTTATTGCTCCAGCAGCCATATTTTTACTTTGAAACTTAAGAATTTAAAATATACAAATATATTATAATTTTGTATATATAATACTATTTACATGAAATTTAATAATGTATTAATGTTATTAGAGTATATACACTTTCTACTGTATATCAATCAATCAGTGTGGTCATAGTCAAAAGCAAGGATAACCCCGATAGTAAGGTGAACTTTGTCTTTGTTTAAAGAGCAACAGTGCCCTCATGCGCCCTACTTTAGTTTTTACTCTGTCTAACGTCAGATGATTTTCTGCCATTATGTTCTGTAAATCCTTAAACACACTACTGTACATAGACCTATGGTACAGTACTTTAGCATTTTACTCTAATTTTTACTGATTTTGCAATAATTTTACTGATTTTGTCATACTGGTGATTTTACTTGTCAAGTGATATGGTATAATAATTTGGCCACAAATGTTGAACCACGGCATATCCCTGTCAACTTTCTATGAGAAACACTGATGATTTGACATGAAATCTACTTTGTATGAATAATATATGCTATTTGAGTTTAACATTTATGACTCTGTATGCAAACTATGCATGCAAGATCAGACATAAAATGTATATGTTTAAATTTAGTTAATCTCAAGCAATCTCAATATTTATGAAATCAATTTAAAATTTGATGTCTCATTGGAACCAAGTCATAAACATTGAACCTTCATGTATTTTCTACTTTTCTTCTTCTTTGAACATAGCTCCTGGTTCCCAAACTTCAAAGGCAAGCAAAGGCACTTGTGAAGACAAATTTTGTGCATGCAATGCAAGATTACTACATTTAAAAATGTATACTACAGATGCTACTGTACAGTGTAATTAAGGTTTAAAAATACAAAGTTTGTTTTGATAAATGTTAATTTATTCCACATTTATATAAAAGTGCTTGATATTAATAAATCATTAAAAAAAATATGTGTTCAATGTCAATGAACTATCAATTATTACACTCTCAATGTATAATATACTCTCACTCTAAAACAGGCAATAGACCCCACATGCTGTCATGAAAATTACTAAATAAAAAAGCAGCCAATGATCCAATGTTTACTTTTACAGTTATCTGGATATAAAATTTTAAATACTATGGATAAATGCATTGTTCCTTTCTTTGATAAGAAATTTTCTATTTAAAGGGAAGCCCTATTAAATTGCAAAACTCTTCCTTGGGGGGGGGGGGGGGGGGGGCTGGGCTACTTTTTTCAAACCTTTGATTAAACCAGCACAGTTTGAAGGCATGTTATATAATCTTGTGTTTACTCCTTGAGCCACTCTGGCAAGGTAAAATTATATAAACATAATACTATTGTAGCAACTGCCAGGCAAGTGTTTACACAGAAAAATTTTGAACTTACTCAGTAACAGGGTTGCCAGATTGCATGCATAAATTAGCCAAACTTTTAACAATGCTCTTTGTTTTTCATTGTATTTGCCTTTTGTTTTCTTTGTTTTTGTGACAGCACCAATGATGGTAAGAAATCTGGTAACCCAGCTCAGTAGGGTGCATAGTAGGTCCCACTCTCAGGGGGTGCAGCATCTCTATTGATGTAAGTAGAGATTATATACTTATGTAAAATTGGTAGGCATTCCAATAATTAACGATTGGCGAGGTGATTACAAGCCTATATTCACTGAGTGGAAGGCGAAGTGAATATAGGCTTTTCGGCTCAGTGAATATTGGCTTGTAATCACCTTGCCTTCGGCAACTAATTGTTTTAGTATAAATTTCCAGGCGGTTACAAATAATAATCAACACAACTCTATAAAAATTCACTTCAAATTTATTACTGTATAAAAAAGACAAAAAGCAAAAAGCTATAGTCACTGACCAGTGACTGTCACTTCAGAAACAGTGGATCTTGACAAATCAGAGTGCAGGAAAATCAATAGTTACCTGGAAATTTATACTAAAATCAAATAGTTTTCCACAATCAAGTGAAAAAATTAACCATAGTTGTATGATCCTGTATCTAATTCACTGTAACTGAAAGAATAATGCAGTCTAACAGGATTGATTGGCAATCTAGAAAAATAAAATATAAAACAGTTTAGGTTAACACTCATATTTACAGTAACTCTGCATGCTGCATCACAATCACCATTGACCAATGCACTGCTCTAAGCGTAGAGGAATCGTATAAGTTAAAGTCTACACGTCTTGTTCCATGGCACCGTTTGTGCATGTTGATGTTCATTTTGTTTTTGCATGTCCTTGGTCTATAAAAGTGTTTAAATACCCTTTGATACAACATTGCATTTCACAAAAATATATTGATAATTTCATATATACGAGCTGGTGCAAAAAAAACTTACATTTAAGCCAAATTCCAACTCGAGTTCAGAGTACTGAATCGAATCTTCAGATTGCCTGAGAATTCTCACTCCTGCGGGATTTCTTTTCTCATTTTCGCCGCTAAAAAGGGTATTCGTTGAATTCCTTCTTGCTAAGAACACGCAGTGTGCCATTTATCAGTAAAATTCGTCCAGAAAATAAAGATCGATCGGTTATTGCGCCTAAAATCGCCGTTTAATTGCCAAAATTTTGCATTTCCCTATCTTTTTCCTAATAAAAAATGTGCATTACACTTGCCAGAGCATAGCGCATGCGCATTAAAAGTGGGGACATGATTTCCCGCGAGTTCCCTATCTGTATATATCTTATCTGTGGTGGCGGTGAGTGGGAATGGGTGGTCATCACTGATCTCAAAAATATGGCGGACTATATTGCACTACAATATTCCGTATTTTTGCAAAAAGATTTGGCAACTTTCACAACCAACGAAGGGTGGTCATTTCTGATCTCAGGAATATGGCGGACTATCAGGAGTAGCAAACACTTAAGGCATCCAAAAAGGCGAGAAATAAGACGAAAACGACTGCCACAAGACTCTTGAAGAGAGATTAATTCGGGGAAAATACAGACAAGCACCAAGAATTGACTATGGCGTGAAACACAAGGCAAGTTTGTTGATAATGCGTATTTATACTTGTGTTTTAATGCTTTATAAAGGCCGGCGTAGCCGTACTCATCCAGTCTATTCACTGTTTAAATTCCAGAGTAAGTTTATGTTTTGTAAATGCAAGACTGTCTTCTTATTACTAATGTAATTAATAGGTTGTATTTTATACCAAATTTAAGCTTACATTAGGCGTAATAACATACTGATGACAAATGTTGTGCTATTTAAAAAAATTGTCAATAAAACAAGGATTAAAAACTGATATTTTGTCATTTTGAAAAAAATACACAGAAAGATTAACAATTGCCGTGTTGCTATGACAACAACCTATCTCAGTACTTCATGTAATTCCGAAAATATAGTTGCATGCTCTTAGTTAGTGGCGAGGGGTTGCTGCATGCATGTATTCCTAGTAATAAATAATGATGACGTCATAAGGAAACATCATGAGGGATAACGTTATGTTAGTCTTTTAACGTTACGAGCATTAACCATAGCCCATAAATCAGGGGGAGCTTTAACAACAAGAAATTATTTTTGACAAGAATCATTTATTTACGTAAAAAGATATGCGAAGGCGGACGGTTTTTAGTTAGGTGGAGCCACGGTATTTCTTGATATAAGACTCAAAGTGCAACCAAGGCCGACCTACTTAGATGGTTTTCAAGGAACCATGAGAACGAAAGAGGTTGTATCAGCAAAGAGTGTTAGATGTTGAAATGGGCACATTCACCCCCTTTGTTTTCGGGAGAAATGGTGCACGTAATGGGAAGTGATTGTCAGATATTTCTTAAACAACTTGCCAGAAAAGGATCAAGGACTACATGCAATGGTAATAGCGCGGCTGAGAACTAGAATATCCTTTGAAATTCTAGCTAAGAGCAGTACACGTGAGTGTTAAAGGAACTGGGCAACCTTTCATAGAAAACAATCTGAGGTTGGGGTCGATTTTAGGTTTGTATCCCTTATTTAGTAATTTCATACTGTTGTTCATTAAAACTGTCAGGATGAATTCCTGTTTGTCTATTAATTCCTTTTCGCAAATTTAAGTGGACCATCATTCCTCTATGAAGTTCATCGAGATTGGTAACATTACAACCAACCAAATGGTAAAGCAATAATATAATTTCACCAGATGACATGGGAGTAAAGAAAGGCAGTGTGTTTGCAACGCGTGTACAAGAATTACCTACTAACATGCTAGAACGATTAGAATGCTTCTCGAGCTCGCATTGAGCTAAAAAGCCATTGGTATTATTTGTCTTCGTTATCGTCAATTGACAATTGCTCCTTCATAGAGTATGTAAGAGAAAAGGACAAAACAGAACTTATTGATGCAATGCAAGATACGGAACTCGGCAAAGACCTAACTGTCTCCGAAATGAGAGACGCCGAGAGTAGGAGGAAGAATACGAAGATCAAATATGGATGCTACCGTCAAGCATCTGGTCGTCTTGCCAAGGAAATCCACATTTCAAAGCTGATAGCGAGGCACTTCACGAAACCACCAGAGAAGAGGTATTGGATCCATGGCTGTACGTACGTCCTGACGAATCTCGTCTAGAACTGTTCTACCGGCCGTAAAATGCGAGCAAGCAGCAACGATAAAAAATTGGATGACCTAACAACGGAGAGAATAGAAACATCATCACCGTTCACGCACAGTGCAGTGGACTTCTTTTGACCGTTCTACATAAAGCAAGGAAGTAAAGAAGTAGAACGATAAAGTGTACTATTCACACGTTTAGCTTCAAGAGCGATTCACCTAGAAGTCTCAGCAGTCAACACTTTAGAAACAGTCAAACAGATTCCTTTCTAAATGCCTTCCGACGTTTCGTTTGTAGACGAGGCCTGTACCAGTTAACTTAGATGTGATCGTGGAACCAATTTTGTTGGTGCGAGCGCAGAATTGCAGAAATGTCTAAAATTGACCAAGCAAAGATTTGGATACTCCCAAAGTTCAACACTCGCAAAGCTAGTCACATTGGCGGAAACATGGGAGAGAGAAATCAGGACATTGCAAAATGTCTTAAATATTCTTCATTATCAAAATGGAAGTCAATCGAATGATGAATCACTTCACACCAAAACAAAACAAAACATTGCAGAAATGTTCAAAGGAAATGGATCAAGCGAAGATGGGATACTCCCAAAGTTCAATACTCCCAAAGCTAGTCACATTGGCGGATTTGGGACGCGTGGAAATGACGTAATCTAGCGAAAGTCCTGTCACCTGCGTGTGATGCGGAAGTAGCGTCAATTTAACATTTGCTTCACAATTTTTTCGCTCGTTACCTTCTTGTCTTGTTGTTCCGACAGATGTAATGGCTTTGGCTCAATGCTTTGGTTAAGGCAAGCTTGTAATCCTGTAATAATTTCTCCTGGATGTTGTTATTATAGATTCCATACGTTGGCGATCTCTTATTTACAATTTGGCGAATTTTGTGGGCAAGCGTGCACTGCGCCCTTGCGCAGAAATTGCATTTATTGAAGACTTGGTACTCTTTCTTTTGCTGGCTGATAAAAGCGAATCTTTTATTTTTGTCGTTTGCAAAATCCCTGAACTTTCGATCCTGATCACATCTTCGAATTTTCTGCGAACTCCTTGTAATGCCTTGTAATATTTGAGTATGAGTTTGGTGCAAGAATGTTTTAGAAAGCTGGGAACTAAAGCGGTATAAGAAGTGCCGTTTTCGCATGACACCACAAAGCTTTACGTTTTCATCTACAACCTCGTACCCAGGGTCCCGTGTGAGGTTCTGGTGACGCGAACGGGACCCTGGCAAACTCTGATTGCCAGGTTACAAAATAATCCAAAAATCTTGGATTATTTTGTGACCTGGCCTTTTTTAGCAATATCATACCGGGGGGCGAAAACGCAAATAAAAAATATTTCACAAGTACAAATTTTAATTAAAATTGGCTGTTTAAAATTATTTTATTGGACAAAGCGTTTAAATTTTAAACAGTGCATTCGATAATGTTACGCTTTATCAAATTTTTTATATCATAAATGATATTTTAGCTGGAAAGCCGATCAATTTATGCTAGAATTTGATTTTGTTTATGTCGTGATACCCTAGAGATAGTCTAATTTTCGCGCCTCGCGCCTCGCGCCTTTTCTTGCGCCTCGCGCCTTTTCTTCGCGCCTCGCGCCTTTTCTTCGCGCCTCGCGCCTTTTTTCGCGCCTCGCGCCTTTTTTCGCGCCTTTTTTTCATGCCTTTTTTCATGCTTTTTTTTCGTGCCTTTTTTTCTGCCGTTTTTCCCGCGCCTTTTTTCCCGCCTCGCGTCCTTTTCGCTAAAAGTTCATTAAATTATTTACAACCACTTACTGACGTTCACTTTGGGCATTTAAGATTAGCCCGTCAGTGAATTTTAATTCATATAAACCCGTGTTTAACTCTACCAACTATAGTTTGAGTTCAAATAATAAGAAGGTAGGTAGGAAGGTAAAACTTTATTTTACTACGCTGACCATTCAGCAAGAGCTGATTTCCAAGAGGCGCGTAGTTTAAAAATCATATTACATACATATATTAAAAATATTAAGCAATTACAACATAGAGACAGTACGTTACTACATGGAATATTTGGAATTACTCATAAATAGAAATTTTGAACTCACATGAAATATGTAAATAGATTAAAAGATTTTAAGAAATTGGTCAGGTGCACGAATGCTGGTTTTAAAGACAACAAGTGATTGGTCGACAACAAGTATATCATCTGAGAGGCTGTTCCACAGTTTTCCCCCTCTATAACTAAAACTCTTTTTTAGATAATCAGTCATAGGTTGGGGCAAACAAAGTTTAGGGGAAGAACCTCTCAGATTGTAATGTCGAGAGGAAGGCGTTTCATGAAAAATATTGGATAATCGTTTGAGTGCTAGATCGTGGGTTATTTTATACATCTGGCTTGCAACAAACTGAGCCCTTCTTTCACTTAAGGTCTTCCAGTTGAGTTCAGCCAGAGAAAGTTCAGACTGTCCATGTTCGTTTATACGGCCCACGATTATTCTAGCAGCCCTATTTTGTAATTTCTGCAAGCGATTGCAAAGTGTAAAATTAATAGTGTCCCAAACTTCACAACAATAATCGAAGTGCGGTAAAACTAGTGCATTGTAAGCACATATTAACATATTATGATCAACATGAGGTTTTAGTTTCCTGACCGCCCCGATGCCGGATGAGATTTTCTTCGAAATATTTCAATGTGCTTATTCCAAGATAAATATTCATCAATACTGTAGCCAGAGACGTGCCAGGCGGAAAACGTATTCTTATTATAAAGATCAATGCCCAACATAATGCTTTGAGTAAGGCCATAAAAACAAGATTTAAAATAGAAATTATTTATTGTGACGTTTCGTCTTAACTTAAGACATCTTCAGACAAGTGGATAATATTACATACAAAGTTTAAATATATATCTATGCTAATAATGTTGTTATATTTACAAGGTGTAAAATTACAAGGGTTAATTAAGGATATAGACGTGTGAAGGTGGATAGGACATTACAAACACACACAACATAAACGACAAATTAGAAGAGGTTAAGAGGAATAGTTTATGTTGTGTGTGTTTGTAATGTCCTATCGTTTATGTTGTGTGTGTTTGTAATGTCCTATCCACCTTCACACGTCTATATCCTTAATTAACCCTTGTAATTTTACACCTTGTAAATATAACAACATTATTAGCATAGATATATATTTAAACTTTGTATGTAATATTATCCACTTGTCTGAAGATGTCTTAAGTTAAGACGAAACGTCACAATAAATAATTTCTATTTTAAATCTTGTTTTTATGGCCTTACTCAAAGCATTATGTTGGGCATTGATCGTTATAATAAAAATATTCATCAATATAGACTCCAAGTGCCTTTGTTTCTTCCACCCTTTTGATTGGCATGTCACCAATATGCACTTTGGGAGCATGAAATAAGTTATTTATGTTATGCCTTGATCCGATTAATAAATACTCTGTTTTGACAAGATTTAGTGATAATTTATTTGCTGAGAGACATTGTTTGATATTTGCAAGGTCATGATTGATGGCCACCACAGCATCTAGAACTGATTCACCAGAGGCAGTTAATGTAGTATCATCAGCAAACATTCTTGCCGACGAAAACCCCAAACTACCTGGTAAATCGTTTATGTAAATTAAGAATAGAAGTGGACCAACATGAGAATCCGGGTAAGGATAAAACGCGGATACGGATACGGAACGGAGCGGATTGACGGAACGGATATGAGGATAAAACGCGGAGCGGATATGAGGATAAAACGCGGAGCGGATATGAGGATAAAACGCGGAGCGGATATGAGGATAAAACGCGGAGTGGATATGAGGATAAAACGCGGATGGGTTGTTTTTTTGTGGGAATTAAGCTTAAATCTTTTTCGACTGACATGTTATGGTACTTGATAAAACAGAATTCGCTGCCATGTTTCATCTGATTTAAATGGGTTGGGGGATTACGTAGACCTACTATCTATATTTAGATTATTCTGTTTTTAAAAAGTGAAAACATTTTTTTACAAATTAGATGTGCAGTTTCCAAAGATGATACAAATTAAAATAATGCATTCTTAACGGAAATATCGAGAGTATATAAATAAACTTAATTACTGGTATAAAATACACAAATATATAATCGTATGTATCGGACGTATGATAATGGAATGAAACCAACGAGTGAATTGGTAAAGTATAGTGGGACCCGTTTACTACGGTCACCAACGAGCTGAAATAATGTGGCCTTATTAACAGGATAATATAAAGTTTCAATTATGACGTAAAAGCCATGTTAAAAACTACACCAACGGGGAACGTTCCTAGTGTCCGTTAATTAGAGGTGTCCGTTGGATGGAGGTCGAGTTGAATATTAACTTTGATAAACCACTTCCGTGTGGGATTCGCATTGTAGTCTTACCGAAAAATGAAAACTTATGTAAACGCTTCAAGCAACGACCTTTACTCAGAGGAGTTCTCATTCAAACTGTCGAAAATTTAGACACCAGTTTTGTTTATACCGCGGCTCACGTTGCTCTACCTAAATTTTTAAAAAGAAAAAATTTAATAGGCATAATAAACACTGCTGTTGAGTACATTTGACAGTGTAGCTAGTTATGTTGGAAACGTCATGCAGATTATTTACGCAAAATATGAAGTAATGCTACTTTGTTTTAGCCGGCAGAGTTTAAGTTGACGCAGATGATCAACTGCTGGTGAAATATAGTTAGCTAGTTCCTCGTCATCGTGATGCAATGCAAACCTTGCAATGTCTTCAGCGGCTTGAAGAGCTTCGTTTCTTGTCATCATGGATTCGTCTTTACTCATTGCTTCTTCCTCGGGCCCCTCAGAGTCAGAGTTGTCCGACTCTCTCTGAATCGAATTTTCTTCACCCAATATTTCATTTCGAACTTCCTCTCGCCAGTTTTTACTTGCTGTGTCAATCGTGAAATCACATATAGAAAGACCATCCTCGTCACAAATGTATTCTTCAATAGAAGTAGACGGATCTATAGTATGTACAAGATCTTGAACATCACCAGTTTCTTCGCCGGCAAAAGGATCATCGTCCTTGCCTTCGGGAAGCGTGCGAGGACAAAGACCGACTTTCTTCAAACATTTCATCACTGTCTCCGACTTAACGTCATCCCATGCTTGTTTTCCCTATTGAATGCTCATCAACATATTTACTGATTTTATAACGTCGCTTGCTGTATTTTTACCATCTAGCTGACTGCAGACATATTGAAGAAGCTTTCTTCTGACATTAACTTTCCAAACTTTTATGATTCCCGCGTCAAGTGGCTGTTTTTTTGATGTTGTGTTTACAAGGAAGCCAAGCTATCTTAATGTTTGAGAATTCGAGATCTCTTGGATGACATGGGGCATTATCCATGAACAAGATGATGTTGCGGTGTTCCTGTCGCAGTCTATTGTTTAGTTTGTTCAAAATTTGTGTTAGTATGTCAGCTCTCATCCACGCTTTGGCATTTGGAAAATATGAACATTTGAAAAGCTTTGTCCTATTTTTCAATCTTTTAAAACAACGAGGTTTTGCACTTTTGCCGATCACGATGGGATCTTCCTTTCCTCCAGCCGCGTTTGCGAAGAAAGCCCAGGTATTTCGGTATTTGGAATTTTTACCACCTCGACACCGCTTCCTTTTCTCGTTTAAACTTTTTTCGGGCAATGCTCGCCACATCAAACCAGTTTCATCAAAATTCCAGACGTCTTCTGGTTTGTAATCGTTTACCAGTTCTCGTGCTCGTTCTTCCCAGCTGTTGACTACTTCTTTATCAGCATCACCTTCCTCACCCGCAACGTTCATGTGTATGATATTATAACGCTTCTTCCATTTTTCTAGCCAGCCGTTGGACGCATGGAAATCGCCTATGTTTAATGCTTTAGCAATTTCTAAAGCTTCTTCTTGCAGTAACGGACCACTGACGGGTACGTTCGATTGTCTCAATCGGTCATACCATTCTTTTAAGCGAGTGTTAACGTCATCGTAAGTTTGCTTTCTACCTCTCTTTTTTGTTTCCGAACCTTCGTTAGACTCCCAATCATCCAAAAATTTGCGTTTGTTGTTCACAATTGTGTTTGCTTGCGTTTTGCTGCAAGAAAACTTTTTGCCAAGTGATCTGCATCCTATTTTGGGATTTGCCTCGGCAAATTTGATGAGATCAATTTTTATTTTAAGTGGGAGCTCATTCCTGGGATTTGCGTTTGTCTTCTTTGTTTTGTAGCTGTCTTTCGGGTGGTTTGTACTTTTACTTGGATCTGTACGTTTGCTATTGATACAATGACAGCAAATAGAAACTTTTTTCATCGCCTCCCATCCTTCTGTTTCCTCAGGCGCAGGCGTTGAACAGTTCAGTGAAAAATTACATGTAGCATGCAAACATTTAATGCATTTATACTTTGTTTCCTGACCATAGGAACAACATCTATCTTTGTTGTCCATACTAATATACCCAAAGTTTTCGTGATTGTTGATATTATAACAGTGGCGGATCCAGGGTAAGTCAAAATAAATTATAGCAGCTCAATTTTAAATTCAAAATAACTTTATAACAATGTCATAGGTTATGAATTTCAAAAGAATAAAATCTAACCAATGAAGTTGCTTTGAAGGTATTTTAAAATGTAAATATATCCTAGAATGAGCTGTGGTAATTTATTTTGACTTACGCTAGATCCGCCACTGTATTATAAATACATGTTATGGGCGTCGTCGTGAGGCACGGTTCATAGTATGATATTATAGACTGAAGTACTGTTAACATGTTCCGTCACATTTCTGTTAATTAAAACCTTATCTACGTAATTATAGTATAATCTGGCGCCAGCACGCACACGTATGTATCGGAATTTTCCCTTTCGTTACTTAAATTTCCGCAACAAAATTAAACCGAACTTGTAGATAGTTTTTATATAATAAATTTGGCACTGAGAAGTCTTTTTTCAGGGCAATAATGAATTCACTGTCCGGTATTTAGAGGTAATTTTTCGTGTTTGCATTGTGAAAAAGTGTCCGCGTCCGCTATAAAGAGGTGTCCTTTGGATGGAGGAATAAAATAAAGGAATGCAATTGCGTGTTGTTTGGGAACTGAGATAAATGCAGGGGTGGATTTAGGGAAGGGGTGGACAGGGGTGCGCACCCCTGTTGGCCTTGGTCAACAGGGGTGCAAGGGGGGTGCAAAAATTAGTATTACTATAATTGCAGTAAACATCCATCATTATAAGTATTCAAGATTGAAAAGAGAAATTAAAAACGGTTAAAAGCCAATCAAAAACCATGGAATAAGGCTACTCATCAAGAGTTATCATTAAACAAAACTTTAAACTTGCATTATTTTATATTGAAAATCAACATTTGTTGCCATTTCAACTTTTCAAAAATGTACGAATGGCCAGACTTAAATGAAAATGAGTGAATAACACAAGATGCTTAGCTCATAAAATATGGTAAAATTTCAAAGGTTTTTTCTTTTTTCCAAGTCAAACTGGAAATGGTATTTTCGGGGTTATAATTTTCAAAATTTGCCCCACCTTGGCTGTTCGACTCACTGGCACCCCCTTAAAAAAACGCTACTGGATCCACCCCTGGATAAATGTCTGGTAATTGGAGGTGTCCGCTGGATAGAGTGTCCGCTAATTGGAGGTTCGACTGTATTTCAAAAGCACAAAACGACACCATACCACAATACTAATTACTATTACTAGATAAAGTCGTGAAAAGTTTTAAGTAATGCTAACGAAACAATATCAGGATTTGGTTACAAAAAACCTTGATCTTTACGCATTTAACTGAAGCCTACAAGTTTTAGATGACTTTTATCAATACAGTCAATAAAATGCATTGTGTTTCAACGGGACAAAAAAAATGACCATATTATTGAGGTGGCCATAAGGAGGGTTTCATTGTAATTGTACCGGATGCAGCTGCATCCGTGAGACATCAAGTATACCTCCACAACTAATGAAAGGAAGAGCAACACCCCAGGGGTAGAGATAATGTAAAAGGAAGTAAAGCAAGTTGGAACTAGACCACGTTGTGTGTAGTGTTAGCTCGGCTCGTTACACGTTAAATACAAAGTTTAGTAAGAGAAAGTTGAGCAAGATATCTGATGTTGCATGATTGCCACAAACATGTGTTTAAAGTTGATGCTTGCTCAAAATAAAATACACCTTAGCTGTAATTATTTTGAAAATCGGGAAAGTTAACTTTAGAGCAGCCATCTGACCAATGCCGTTGTGTTAGTAAATGTTTTATAATGCACTGTAATTATAGAATACTAAACACCAATATTGTTATTTTATTGAACAATTTGAACAATAGCTAGAGTAATCAAACAAACGAACGATTTTTTAATATTTCAATGTTTCAAATATTCTCATTAAATGCACAAACACGGGTGTTCTGTCGTAACTGTCTAACTGAAAACGGATAATAAAGAAGTTTGACAAAGGTAATATAAAATGTAGCGGCACAAAGAAATATTTGGTAAACCTTAATGTGTAGGATAATTGTCGCATTTCGGTAGACTACTTCTAACACAGGGTGAATACGGGACTAGTAAAAGGTTTTGAGTCAATACTGTCAATATACACAATAATCTGAAAAAATAGAGATGGCAGGCCTACATAATTCCCCAACCCATTTAAATCAGCTGAAACATTGCAGCGAATTCTGTTTTATCAAGTACCATAACATATTTTCGAAAAAGATTTAAACAAAAAAACAACCCATCCGCGTTTTATCCTCATATCCGCTCCGCGTTTTATCCTCATATCCGCTCCGCGTTTTATCCTCATATCCGCTCCGCGTTTTATCCTCATATCCGTTCTGTCAATCTGCTCCGTTCCGCATCCGTATCCGCGTTTTATCCTTACCCATGAGAATCCGCACGGCCGAAAAAAGGTGTCAAACGCACAAAATTTGTGCGTTTCTCCGGATGCAATTATGCCTAATTCCAACAAATTTAATAGGTAAAGCTGTCATCAATCCGGCTCTATTCACAGTTGGTATGGAAGCAGCTGCATGTGGTTTTCAGTTTAATATTAGGAAATAGGTTACTGAAATGAAAGACGATATTGGCACAGCGTTGGTTAAGATAAAAGAGGTATTATTACTCCGCCTGCCGTAGGCGAGGCGGAGTTTTAAATTCGCCCCGTTTCTGTTTTTTTTTTTTTATTTTTTTTCGGTGTCAGAAGTCGGTGCAGCGCTCATGGGTGATACCGCTGGCACAAACCGCGTGAGCCGACCTAAACACGGCGTTTAAACTCAATTTCTAGCGAAATGTGTCAACAAAACACGCATTTAAACATGCATGCTAGAACATCTAAACCGCAAGAAGGTTTTACGTGCAAAGATTCTCATGCAAAATGCTTTAAAACGACATATTCCAGCGATGTGTCGCGGTGAAGTTTTGAGAGCGTGTTTCCGTCATTTTCTGGTTTATTCCTACTTTTAAGAAATTTAGAAATTTCTACACAAGAATCAAACGCAAATTCTACTGAAATATCTACAGGGTAAGGGTAAAACGCGGATACGGACGGGCGGACGGATGGGCGGCGGACGGACGGACGGACGGACGGATGGGCGGCGGACGGACGGACGGACGGACGGACGGACGGACGGACGGACGGACGGACGGACGAGATGGTAAAACACGGATATGAGAGTAAAACGCGGATGAGAGGATGACATTGGTAATCATAACATTGGTAATCATCATTATAACATTTTAAGGGACCGATTACATGGGCGAGTTGTCCTGCAAACTGAGTTGAACTCGGGCACGGGAGTGATTTTAATCTTGAAATTGTAAACAAATAAAAGTCATTAAACTCAAAATAGCAAATGAATTATGTTTTATGTTTCAACACACGCTTTAATAACATTTTGGACTGCAAAATTAAAACATTTCACGAAAACCGAAATCGTAAAATTGAAAAGCAAAAAACCGATCGGGGCCAATAGCTACTACACAAAATTATCGCGGCTAAAACTTCCTTCCGATACGTAAGGAAGTCATAACATGCAATATACAAACCATTATATATTAATAAAAATTTTGCAACGATTTTTCGAGTGTTGTGCATTTTCAATCTATGCGTTTTTTTAAAGACCTCAACCGTAATTAAGACGGCATGACATGTAGAACACAAATCTTGGGGGAGGGGAAATGATTGGTTTTCTTGTCACAATGGAAAATATCTACAGAAATGAGCGCATTACACCCGTTTTCAAAATTATAATATCTAATCCCAACTATTGGAATTTAGCGGCTGGCTATGCAAGCACAGTGGACTTGTCGGCTATCGATCGCAAGTGAAATTCCCGAAATGTAGCAAAATCTCCCGGTAAAATTAGTTGGATGGAATACACAGCCGAATACTTCTGTAGTTCTGTAATAAATGTCACGTGCAAGTGAAATTCCCGAGATGTAGCAAAATCTCCCCGTAAAATTAAGTTGGAATAAAAAGCTAAATAATTCTGCGTGTTCATTAAAGTAAAATGTCACTCTTCGGAAACTTGGTGCGGACATAGCCTCCTCCGCAGGCAACTCTTTGGCATAAATATTTAAAATTTTAAAGTTAAGAATTGTTAGGGATCACTGAGGATAAAAGAGGAACACTAGGGATTCAAGAGTTGCCTGCGGAGGAGGCTAGCGCGGACAGACTAAATCCGATTTAGATTTTAGAGAACTGCCTATTTTTTCATACAAAAATTTGGTCGATAAAGAGGAAATTGGAGTCGGCGCATTTGCGGTTGTTTTCACGGCGAAGCTTCCTGACAAAAGCAAAGTCGTTGTTAACTAGGGATCCAAGGATAGTGCCAAGTTTCAGAACTCCGACAAATGTATAAAAAACTGACACAAATAGAAACAATGAATACAATACATACAGAACAATAAATGTGAAAACTGTGGTCTGCAATTAGAAGGTATATTTTTGAAAGTTTCAAAGCGTTTAAAGTCAATCCTTTTGAATATGTAAACATACAATTTCATCGCGTTGTAGGGGTTGAGAGCATTAACTGGACTCTCATTAAGAGAAACTTTATAAAGCCACCTCAATTACATGAATCTATGACATCGAAACTTTTTAAGGATATCGCTCAATGTTTGCATAAACTTGAAAATTTTCAAAATTTTCCCCTTTGGCTTCCGCAGTTTTCCAACGAAATATAGTACTTCCGGTTAATTTTGTTTACCTCAAATAAATACTTCGCACGCTAAACTTTATTTATCACTACGTCGAAGAATTCGTTATATCTTGTCTATTTTCTTGTATTTTCGATTGAAGCGTTGCAAAAATATTAAGGAAACGACACCGCGTCATATGGTGATATTTTGAGGAATATACGATAAAGGAATAGCCGAATATATGATAAAATTTTTAGATATTATGTATGTGTACGTTCGCACTAACGACGAGCAGTCGGCAGCGCCCGCTACATTATAATACGCGAAAGATTTCGCTGTATCTTGTTTGTTCTTTATTATTTTCGCATGGAGCTTTGCCAAAATGTAGAGAAAACTACGGCTATTCATTTTAGAGTAATTTACGGAATATACGACGTAACATAGCGAAAATTTTAGAAGATGAAAACAACTGTTGTTTTGATGCAGGTACTTTAAACCAGACGCTACGTCAATGCTGCGTGAATAAATGCTGCAACATTCATCCCATCGCAACTAGACTGTTCGCAAACCGCTAGAAATTCAGCAAGGCCGAATATCGCATCCAAATGGACTGCAATCAAAATATGCATATTCCAGCAGTAAAGAAAGCTGGTCCGTGCATATCCCCTTAAACTCTACGACATTAGCATCGCGAAGGTTTTGGAGTAATCAGCGCTTCTTTAATTAATAAGAGATTTCTTAGTTTCTTCGTCAGCACTCATCCACTTTCTAACGACTTTGCTTTTGTCAGGAAGCTTCGCCGTGAAAACAACCGCAAATGCGCCGACGCCAATTTCCTCTTTATCGACCGAATTTTTGTATGAAAAAATAGGCAGTTCTCTAAAATCTTAATCGGATTTAGTCTGTCCGCACCAAGTTTCCGAAGAGTGACATTGTACTTTAATGAACACGCAGAATTATTCAGCTTTTTATTCCAACTTAATTTTACGGGAAGATTTTGCTACATCTCGGGAATTTCACTTGCACGTGACATTTATTACAGAACTAGAGAAGTATTTGGCGGTGTATTCCATCCAACTAATTTTGCAGGGAGATTTTGCTACATTTCGGGAATTTCACTTGCGATCGACAGCCGACAAGTCCATGTGCTTGCATAGCCAGCCGCTAAATTCCAATAGTTGGGATTAGATATCATAATTTTGAAAACGGGTGTAATATGCTCATTTCTGTAGATATTTTCCATTGTGACAAGAAAACCAATCATTTCCCCCCCCTAGATTTGTGCTCTACATGTTATGCCGTCTTAATTACGGTTGAGGTCTTTAAGGGGCTAAGTGAGTTGACTCGCCTTGCAGAGCTGACTTGTAAATTGCGATTATACATGTGCCGGGATGGCTCCAGAACGCATTGAGATTAAAAATTAATGCACAACACTCGAAAAATCGTTGCAAAATTTTTATTAATATATAATGGTTTGTATATTGCATGTTATGACTTCCTTACGTATAGAAGGAAGTTTTAGCTGCGATAAGTTTGTGTAATAGTAGCTATTGGCCCGATCGGTTTTTCGCTTTTCAATTTTACGATTTCGGTTTTCGTGAAATGTTTTAATTTTGCAGTCCAAAATGTTATTAAAGCGTGTGTTGAAACCTAAAACATAATTCATTTGCTATTTTGAGTTTAATGACTTTTATTTGTTTACAATTTCAAGATTAAAATCACTCCCGTGCCCGAGTTCAACTCAGTTTGCAGGACAACTTGCCCATGTAATCGGTCCCTTAAAATGTTATAATGATGATTACCAATGTTATGATTACCAATGTTATCCTCTCATCCGCGTTTTACTCTCATATCCGTGTTTTACTCTCTCGTCCGTCCGTCCGTCCGTCCGTCCGTCCGTCCGTCCGTCCGTCCGTCCGTCCGTCCGTCCGTCCGTCCGCCCATCCGTCCGTCCGTCCGTCCGCCCGTCCGTCCGTCCGTCCGTCCGTCCGTCCGTCCGCCCATCCGTCCGTCCGTCCGTCCGTCCGCCCATCCGTCCGTCCGTCCGCCCATCCGTCCGTCCGTCCGTCCGTCCGCCCATCCGTCCGTCCGTCCGTATCCGCGTTTTACCCTTACCCAATATCTACATACAAAACACTTTTTTTAACATGTAATAGTTAACAAAAAGGGACAGGAAGGTTCTTTATCAAAACATTGCTCCAGAATTGTTTTAAAACGGCAAATTTTGATAAACTCCATCATTCCATGATTAAGGAGTGAGTCTAGGAAATGTGTTCCTAATTCTAAACACGTTGTGATTGCTTTCCTTGGTGTTCTATTTCTACCTATGTTGAGATGCTAATATTTCGTGCAAAATGATTTATTTGCTTGTAGGATCTCATGTAATTATAAAAGGTAAGAGACATTTTACATTCCAGTTCCAGAAATACATAATATTATTTAGTCTAAAGTTCCCAACAAATTATATCATGGATACTTCAGACTTCAAACTTAATAGCTTAGTATTTTTTTTAATTTTTGTTGTTTTTATGAGCGATTTTAATACTTGTTTTGTTAGAACGTCAACAGTCATAGCTGAGTGCGGCATTTTAGTCTTACCTATAGTATTTATAATAACTTTCTTTATAAAAAAATTGACATGTTTATTGTTGAATAGTTGACTCAGAGAAAGGATTTCAAATTGGATATCACAGAAAATACAGATCACAGAAATACTTTTAAGTCGATAACTGCAAAGATTGTTGCTATAATTATTAATATAGCAAGAAAAAAACTCAAAAATGCAAAATAAAAAAAGGAACAAAATTTAACTTAAATTCTAACTTAAATTTAGTAAAATTTCAACTGGCACTTTCTCAATTTGCCAAAACTTTATCAGACACCCTGCCTATATACCAATGTTTTAACTGACACCTGAAGCTTTCTGGAAGTAAATACTTTGTCAGCATGTCGAAAGTCTAACTGACAACTTGTGGGCATGTACAGGTCAAAGTCTAACCGACATCTTGTCAACAAGCCAAAAGCCTAACCGACATCTTGTCAACAAGCCAAAAGCCTAACCGACATCTTGTCACCAAGCCAAAAGCCTAACCGACATCTTGTCAACAAGCGAAAAGCATTACCGACATCTTGTCAACAAGCCAAAAGCCTAACCAACATCTTGTCAACAAGCCAAAAGCCTAACTGACATCTTGTCAACAAGCCAAAAACCTAACCGACATGTTGTCAACATGCCAAAAGTCTAACTAGGAGCATATCAACATGTCAAAAGTCCATTTCAAAGCTTGTCCACATATCAAAAGACTAACTCAGATCTTATCAACATGTGAAAAGTCTGGTCGAAAACTTGTCAACTAGTCAAAATCCTTACCAACATTTAATAAACAGGCCAAATATTTACCTGACACCTTATCAACACATCAAATATCTAATTCAAAGCTTGTCAATATATCAAAAGGCTAGCCAACATTTTCCCAACAAATTATATCGTGGAGACTTCAGGCAGTGTGCTACAGAATAGATTTAATAAATTGATGGATTTAATAGATTGATGTATTGTATACACTTTTAGTAAAATTTTCTTTACTTGCAAAATAAAACAGCTATATGTTGGTGGTATTATGGCAAAAGAATCTTGTTTAACATATGTACTATGAAAGTCTTTAATTTAAATTCTAAAAACTGCAATCCTACTAGGACTCTGGACAGAGTGCCTGGCAGGTCACTCAGACATTGATTTTTGGTTATCTTAGTGATTACATAAGATGTGCTAGCAATGTCTTAAGATGCCTTGGAAGGTACCCCAATAATAATTGATTTAAAAAGGAATTAGTTGGGCAGAACAGAAATAAGTGAATATACCCCACCCCCAATGAACGCTCTAGTTACAGCCCTGCCTGGTTTTGTGCCCATTTTTGTTTGGCAGGCGGAGTGAACGCCTTTGCAGGCGTCTTGTTTCAGACAAAATTTGTTCAAAAACCAACAACAGAAACCAAGGCATGGTTACTAAGCTAAACGCGATCAAAGGTACTGATAAGTAATTTCAACATGGCTTCCTTTTCTAACAAGAGTCAAAATATGAATATGGAAGATATTGGATGATATGGATTAGATATGGATGAGCTTTCTAATAATGAGGGCTTGAATATTCATGAATCGACAGAAAGTAGCGAGGTAAATAGAATTGGTAATATTTTTTCTGAGTACAGACTGTACGACTACGTGGTTTGTTTATGAATTTCACCAGTTTAATATACGTACGGATATTGGATGATATTAATAATATTAAAATGGTGCGTGGAGTCGCAGAGATACCAGATTTATTTCGAGTGTTGAACATGATATCCTAAGAGTGAGTGCAGCGAACGAGGGCATTTACTAGCACCATGTATTTTTCTGTTTATTATATAAACTACAGTGTTTTCTACTGATATAAAACATCCAGAAGCTATTAGTTGATTGTTTGAAAAGCGATAATTTTCACATGTCATGATCTCACATTTGAGATTATCAATTTTATCACTGCTGGAAATCTTTATGAAGCACTGTACTTTAAATAATAAGTATTGTCTGTCTAGTCACGAAGGTTAGTAATTCATTGCAGGTAGTGATCATGTGATGGCAAACAGGCAGGTAAAAATTCGAGATTGTATTCAACCTACAATTATAGTCCTATATAAAACCCACAAGTAAGTCTCTTTTGACTTTATTTTGTAATCAGCCGGTATGGTCTGGAAAGTATGGCAACTAGCCACTCAAGAATTTTTGTTGTGTTCAGGTTTGCATACTTGGCTTAATACTGAATATGGTGAATATGGCCAGTGCTAGGTATCTAACATGCACACTGAAGTGCATTTGACACAGGTTTGCACACTGTACATTTGAAATTTTTGAAACCCGAGATCTTGTTAAAAACAGCCATACTTTCCAGTCTAGGTCATCAGTCTACAGTGTCTGACTGCCTATCAAAGTGGATTGTTTGTACTGCACAGCCAAGATACAGTATTGGGCTGCAATTTTGATGTCTTCTAATAAATTTTCTATTAAATGTCTTCTATTAAATTGCCTATATTTTAGTCCCTATATATTTTCTATTAAGTATTTTAAATCTCAGCACATAATCTTTCCAGTCTGGACTGCAGGTTCATAAACATGAAAATTTTCGAACAATCAACATTATTGATTTCTTGTGGGTACAAGACTGTTGTTTGAAACATTTGAAAATGTGAAAATAATGCAACCGACTGTCGCTAGTTTGAAAATAAGCTAGTTAAGTGGACTATTTTTTATCACTCCCTGTATACTATTCTTCTGCCCATGCCATCTTTTTGCAACATTCAGTAACTGTCTTATTAAGGTTAAGTTAACAGTATCTAGCCATCCACAGAAGTTTAATGTTTATTTAATCAGAAATCTTTAGTAATGTTTGGTCACTATATACTTTGGAACTTCAGTATTAGTAGAGAATAGCCAACAATAAGTCTCACTCATGTTGGGACCTATATGTTTTTGTCTCCTTGGCTGTGACAATGCCATCATTCTAGCAGCTAAACCTGGGGCATAAAAAACGTTTGAAAAACTTCATGAGATTTAGTCTGTGCAGAGATTGTGCAGAATGGAAATATATGAGCATGCACCCCCCCCCCCCCCCCCCAATTATCAGTAATTAATATTTGATAATTATTTTTAGTCTCTGAGGCTGAGAAACAAATTCACACAATTGCCTGCATGGTAAATATTGTTTGGCCGGACCAACATTTCAGTCCTGTAAAGTATGCATTCACCAAAGGATCTGGCCTGCACAGTCATATTTGGACAATTCAGTCATCCACGAAAATACACAACATAAATTCCAACAAAACGTCTGGAAGCTGTTTTAGGAAAAGAAAGGAACTTTAAAAAGACACACAATGGATGTGCTGTAAAGCCATGGATTAAGGATAAACAGATGAGCAACTGGATACGTGCCAGTCTCTCATGTTCTATGCTAATATACGACGTCATATCCACGAACCATGAAAGTGTTCATAAAATCGTCAATTAATTGACATTTCTCTTTCAAATTCGTTATAAACTTTGGCTTGTGTACTCGCCAGTATACTGCGCATATGACCTGGTTTTTGTTGGCAGCATGAGCATCAGTAAAATAAAAAGGGATAACGTTTCCAGTGAATTTTGCGAAAAAATGCTGAAAGAATTTTCTTTAAAATTTGTTTTTGTTCCGACGCACATTTCGGTACTGTTGATTTCTTTGTTTTTTAACCGTGTGCTTATGTTCATCTTGCTAGTCAAAATCAGGTCTAATTAAATGTTCATTTATCTTATACTAAATATACCGTAATTAGTCAAACGAATACGGTTTTTGTTAATAATAGAATTTAATAAATAATTTCTTCTTATCTTGTGTTCAGATTTATTTATAAATCAAAATACAATATAATAATCTTATTACGAAAAACAGTGCATGTACCATATATTTTTGCTAACCTCATACATATATTATTCAATTTTCAACATACCTTTTTCTCGCTACTAGCCTAGTACTCACTCTTAAGCGCTTAAGATAATATTCTCCCTCTCCAAAATGCATGGTTACATAAATGTAGTTGTTAACAAGACCGAATTTTGGGAGAGGTGCGAGCCTCCTCTGGGAATAGGTGAGGTGCACACCTCCCCAAAAAAACCCCCACATTCCCTTACAATTTCTCCAAAATCTGGCCTTGGTTATATGTTAACTCGGTTTTTGCATGCATGCCACTTGATTTCTTATCTTTACTTCAAAGTTCAAATGGTCATTGTGGCCATGCATGTGTCTTTAGTATTCGAAAATGTTATTATAAGGATTGAAATTATTGTTTTCAGAGATTTTATGACTTTGGTTAAATAGGAACAAATTTTGTCATTGTTTAACCAAGCCTATTATTACACGAATTATTATGTATTTAGTGTTTGAAAATGTTATTATAAGGATTGAAATTATTGTCGTTTTCAGAGATTTTATGACTGGTTTAATAGGAACAAATTTTGTGATTATTTAACCAAGCCTATTATTGCACGAATTATTGTGTTTTTAATGTTTAAAAATGTTATTATAAGGGCTGCTGTATTGTTTTCAGAGATTTTACGACTTTGGTTAAATAGGAACAAATTTTGTCATTATTTAACCCAGCCTATTATTACACGAATTATTGTGTCTTTAGTGTTGGAAAATGTTATTATAAGGATTGAAACTACTGTTTTCAGAGATTTTATGAGTTTGGTTAAACATGATCAAATTTTGTCATTATTTAACCAAGCCTATTATTACACGAATTATTGTGTCTTTAGTGTTGGAAAATGTTATTATAAGGATTGAAATTATTGTTTTCAGAGATTTTATGACTTTGGTTAAATAGGTATAAATTTTGTCATTATTTAACCAAGCCTATTATTACACGAATTATTGTATCTTCAGTGTTGGAAAATGTTATTAGACGGATTGAAATTATTGTTTTCAGAGATTTTACGACTTTGGTTAAATACGAACAAATTTTGCTATTATTTAACCAAGCCTATTATTACACGAATTATTATGTATTTAGTGTTTGAAAATGTTATTATAAGGATTGAAATTATTGTAATTCGTGTAATAATGGGCTTGGTTAAACAATGACCAAATTTGTACATATTTAACCAAAGTTATAAAATCTCTGAAAACAAAAACTTCAATCCTTATAATAACATTTTTAAACATTAAAGACACAATAATTCGTGTAATAATGGGCTTGGTTAAACATTGACAAAATTTGTACATATTTAACCAAAGTTATAAAATCTCTGAAAACAGTAACTTCAATCCTTATAATAACATTTTTAAACATTAAAGACACAATAATTCGTGTAATAATGGGCTTGGTTAAACAATGACAAAATTTGTACATATTTAACCAAAGTTATAAAATCTCTGAAAACAGTAACTTCAATCCTTATAATAACATTTTCCAACACTAAAGACACAATAATTCGTGTAATAATGGGCTTGGTTAAACAATGACAAAATTTGTACATATTTAACCAAAGTTATAAAATCTCTGAAAACAGTAACTTCAATCCTTATAATAACATTTTTAAACATTAAAGACACAATAATTCGTGTAATAATGGGCTTGGTTAAACAATGACAAAATTTGTACATATTTAACCAAAGTTATAAAATCTCTGAAAACAGTAACTTCAATCCTTATAATAACATTTTCCAACACTAAAGACACAATAATTCGTGTAATAATGGGCTTGGTTAAACAATGACAAAATTTGTACATATTTAACCAAAGTTATAAAATCTCTGAAAACAGTAACTTCAATCCTTATAATAACATTTTTAAACATTAAAGACACAATAATTCGTGTAATAATGGGCTTGGTTAAACAATGAAAAAATTTGTACATATTTAACCAAAGTTATAAAATCTCTGAAAACAGTAACTTCAATCCTTATAATAACATTTTCCAACACTAAAGACACAATAATTCGTGTAATAATGGGCTTGGTTAAACAATGACAAAATTTGTACATATTTAACCAAAGTTATAAAATCTCTGAAAACCGTAACTTCAATCCTTATAATAACATTTTTAAACATTAAAGACAAAATAATTCGTGTAATAATGGGCTTGGTTAAACATTGACAAAATTTGTACATATTTAACCAAAGTTATAAAATCTTTGAAAACAGTAACTTCAATCCTTATAATAACATTTTCCAACACTAAAGACACAATAATTCGTGTAATAATGGGCTTGGTTAAACAATGACCAAATTTGTACATATTTAACCAAAGTTATAAAATCTCTGAAAACAAAAACTTCAATCCTTATAATAACATTTTTAAACATTAAAGACACAATAATTCGTGTAATAATGGGCTTGGTTAAACATTGACAAAATTTGTACATATTTAACCAAAGTTATAAAATCTCTGAAAACAGTAACTTCAATCCTTATAATAACATTTTTAAACATTAAAGACACAATAATTCGTGTAATAATGGGCTTGGTTAAACAATGACAAAATTTGTACATATTTAACCAAAGTTATAAAATCTCTGAAAACAGTAACTTCAATCCTTATAATAACATTTTTAAACATTAAAGACACAATAATTCGTGTAATAATGGGCTTGGTTAAACAATGACAAAATTTGTACATATTTAACCAAAGTTATAAAATCTCTGAAAACAGTAACTTCAATCCTTATAATAACATTTTCCAACACTAAAGACACAATAATTCGTGTAATAATGGGCTTGGTTAAACAATGACAAAATTTGTACATATTTAACCAAAGTTATAAAATCTCTGAAAACAGTAACTTCAATCCTTATAATAACATTTTTAAACATTAAAGACACAATAATTCGTGTAATAATGGGCTTTGTTAAACAATGACAAAATTTGTACATATTTAACCAAAGTTATAAAATCTCTGAAAACAGTAACTTCAATCCTTATAATAACATTTTCCAACACTAAAGACACAATAATTCGTGTAATAATGGGCTTGGTTAAACAATGACAAAATTTGTACATATTTAACCAAAGTTATAAAATCTCTGAAAACAGTAACTTCAATCCTTATAATAACATTTTTAAACATTAAAGACAAAATAATTCGTGTAATAATGGGCTTGGTTAAACAATGACAAAATTTGTACATATTTAACCAAAGTTATAAAATCTCTGAAAACAGTAACTTCAATCCTTATAATAACATTTTTAAACATTAAAGACACAATAATTCGTGTAATAATGGGCTTGGTTAAACAATGACAAAATTTGTACATATTTAACCAAAGTTATAAAATCTCTGAAAACAGTAACTTCAATCCTTATAATAACATTTTCCAACACTAAAGACACAATAATTCGTGTAATAATGGGCTTGGTTAAACAATGACAAAATTTGTACATATTTAACCAAAGTTATAAAATCTCTGAAAACCGTAACTTCAATCCTTATAATAACATTTTTAAACATTAAAGACAAAATAATTCGTGTAATAATGGGCTTGGTTAAACATTGACAAAATTTGTACATATTTAACCAAAGTTATAAAATCTTTGAAAACAGTAACTTCAATCCTTATAATAACATTTTCCAACACTAAAGACACAATAATTCGTGTAATAATGGGCTTGGTTAAACAATGACCAAATTTGTACATATTTAACCAAAGTTATAAAATCTCTGAAAACAAAAACTTCAATCCTTATAATAACATTTTTAAACATTAAAGACACAATAATTCGTGTAATAATGGGCTTGGTTAAACATTGACAAAATTTGTACATATTTAACCAAAGTTATAAAATCTCTGAAAACAGTAACTTCAATCCTTATAATAACATTTTCCAACACTAAAGACACAATAATTCGTGTAATAATGGGCTTGGTTAAACAATGACAAAATTTGTACCTATTTAACCAAAGTCATGAAATCTCTGAAAACAGTAACTTCAATCCTTATAATAACATTTTCCAACACTAAAGACACAATAATTCGTGTAATAATGGGCTTGGTTAAACAATGACAAAATTTGTACATATTTAACCAAAGTTATAAAATCTCTGAAAACAGTAACTTCAATCCTTATAATAACATTTTTAAACATTAAAGACAAAATAATTCGTGTAATAATGGGCTTGGTTAAACATTGACAAAATTTGTACATATTTAACCAAAGTTATAAAATCTCTGAAAACAGTAACTTCAATCCTTATAATAACATTTTTAAACATTAAAGACACAATAATTCGTGTAATAATGGGCTTGGTTAAACAATGATTAATGATTAAAGCTGTTCTGTGGTCAAGGCTCGCAATGATGCGCGATAACATAAGAAATACACACACGCAAGCTTTTGTGGGAGAAGGGGTTTCGGGGTGAAACACTCCTGGTCTTGGTTACAAAATATGGTCAAAAACGTCATCCCAAAGACTCATGTTACATTATACTAGATTGTTCATTAGATTGTTATATATCAAAGGAGATAGCTATGCAACTGTACACACAGTTCCTTCCGTTAAGCGCACACGCGACAGAACGTTAAATATGCGCACACGCGCATACCAAGGAGATAGCTATACTCTCAATACCTATCAGACCAACTTTATACACAGTTGGACAGTTCTTCAGATTCAACTGATCTATCATTACAATAAATAAGCGTGAGTCTATGGGCTTGAACGTGACAATCAGGAGCGTTTCATCCCCACAAATACACAGAATGTGTATTCCCCATAGACGAACAACCAACTCCCACAACAGCTGTAGTCATATAGAAGACAGCTTTTGCTAGGAAATGGTAAGACTTGCTGTTTAGGCATTACCACTGGTTTTATTACAGCTGGATCATCAGGGTGGCCGGGAAAAACCTGGATACAGGAAACCTGGATGGGGCCAGACAAATCCAGCAGCTTCCCCATAAAGCTCCTATATTACAACTTAATGATGAAACCACTGATAATACGGAAAACAGAGCTGACCATTCTAGCCTTTTTGAAATATTTGTTCATCACTATTTAATCAGTTCAGCATGCTTGTGTTTTATGGCAAGAATAAAAATAACTTGGCATATTCAAAACATTGTTTTGCTGTGGTCTTCATTTTCGATATTTTTGGAAACTTTTATCGTTAGTTTTACAAATCGACTGCGCCTTAATCGATAAACTGAAGCTTGTACTTTGCAATTCCGAGCGGCGCGCGCAGACTTACAGCTAGCGATGCTTAACTCACTGTGCAAGCCGCTATATGCCTCACGAGTCAGTATAGTGTTTGGTTATGCAACTTTAGCAGAAACAAATTTGAAATAAATAAACTGTGTCAAAATTTAACTCTAATTTAAAATTGAAAATGTAAATATATATATATATAAGTTCGGAACGGTAATTATTGTTCTAATATTACTTGTAAACATGTGATAGTTTAGCTGTATATAGCTATTGTCATATGTTATTAAAACCATTACCATTACCATACCAATAAGATAACGAATGCCGCTAGAATTAATATTAATTTTGGAAGTAAACATTGAAATTTAAGTATAGTTTGAAGAAATAGATTTTCCTTTGTGAAAGCAGAAAAAAATTTTTTTTTCCACTGGTCTTAATAATGGGATAGAATTTCTTGATATGTGTCAAATACAGATCTTGTGCTCAATATTTCTCAAGATATCTCATCTAGGAAAGCAATCATATTTGTATCGCATGTCTAAAACGCATTAAAATATATTCAGCTGATTAGATCAGGTAAGATTACACAATAATCCCTCTTGGCAAGCCTTATTTATGCTCGTGTTCTACCACAAATGACAAATTGTGTGCATTTTGATTAGATTTTAAACAAAATATGCAACAAAAATTTTGGAATGCCCTGAATACTTACGATACCATATACAGCTAGCGCACATCATGATCAATGTAATATCAGATGCGACACTGAACTAGGTGCCACAATCCCCTTCAGACGTTGGTGTTGTTGCAATATCTGCTGTACCGTACTCGCCAGAGCGCAGGGAAGAAACTGCGTCAACAGCTAGTATACACGTATGCTTGAAACGATGCTGGAGACACTATACAAGCTCTTCTACAGGACTGAGACGCGACGCTCGACGTTGGGTTTGGACAAGAGTCTGCCGTACGTGTTGACCGCGATCTCGTCTAGAACGGCTGTTGTAACAACCTTGTTGAGACATCGTGATTCGTGGACATGGCTTCGACAGCGGCACGGGCCGCACTGGTTGCTATAACGGCTACCGATTCTTCCACGCTACGAGAAACAATTGATCATATCTTATATGCGCCAAGTGGTCCTCGGTAAATAACGAAGATTGTGGGTTGTCACGTTAAGCAAATGTCGACGTAGAGGGCAAATTTTCGTTCCCTGCAGCATCTACCGTTGGCCTCGAAGACGAACTGGTTGCGCGCTGTTGTAGCCGAGAGACTAAAGCATTCTTTGGTCCATGGTTAGGTAGTCCTCTCTCAGTACATTGGCGTCGTAAACTCTCCGTATCACTATTGCCGCCGTTGATCGAGATCGATTATTGCGGTTAGAAATCCGTTTGGCGTTTTTACGAAAAACGATTTTTGTTGAAACTTTTAGCCGCGTACCGGCTTGAGCGAGCCATAATGCAATATAATGAAATTCAGTGCGCGTTTCGCTTTGTATTCAGTTAAGCTTCGCTTGCGATTGGTTATTGTTTCGCGCTTGACAAAGTCACAGTTTTCATTGGCTAGAGGAGAATTATTTGTTATTCACGTGCATCACTCATTTGCATGCTCTAAATCATGCGCCTTGGAACGAGTCTGGCGTATATCTGACATGATGACAACCTAATTAGGCCGCATGCAGGATGCATGTCTGGTTTTGCCAAAACCAAGACATTATAAACCGTAATCTGATCAGAACGTTTCCTCATTAACTTCATTTTATTAATAGCTTACAGCTTAATAAAATTGGCTCAAAATTTGTACATATTTAACCAAAGTTATAAAATCTCTGAAAACAGTAACTTCAATCCTTATAATAACATTTTCCAACACTAAAGACACAATAATTCGTGTAATAATGGGCTTGGTTAAACAATGAAAAAATTTGTACATATTTAACCAAAGTTATAAAATCTCTGAAAACCGTAACTTCAATCCTTATAATAACATTTTTAAACATTAAAGACAAAATAATTCGTGTAATAATGGGCTTGCTTAAACATTGACAAAATTTGTACATATTTAACCAAAGTTATAAAATCTCTGAAAACAGTAACTTCAATCCTTATAATAACATTTTCCAACACTAAAGACACAATAATTCGTGTAATAATGGGCTTGGTTAAACAATGACCAAATTTGTACATATTTAACAAAAGTTATAAAATCTCTGAAAACAAAAACTTCAATCCTTATAATAACATTTTTAAACATTAAAGACACAATAATTCGTGTAATAATGGGCTTGGTTAAACATTGAAAAAATTTGTACATATTTAACCAAAGTTATAAAATCTCTGAAAACCGTAACTTCAATCCTTATAATAACATTTTTAAACATTAAAGACAAAATAATTCGTGTAATAATGGGCTTGCTTAAACATTGACAAAATTTGTACATATTTAACCAAAGTTATAAAATCTCTGAAAACAGTAACTTCAATCCTTATAATAACATTTTCCAACACTAAAGACACAATAATTCGTGTAATAATGGGCTTGGTTAAACAATGACCAAATTTGTACATATTTAACCAAAGTTATAAAATCTCTGAAAACAAAAACTTCAATCCTTATAATAACATTTTTAAACATTAAAGACACAATAATTCGTGTAATAATGGGCTTGGTTAAACATTGAAAAAATTTGTACATATTTAACCAAAGTTATAAAATCTCTAAAAACAGTAACTTCAATCCTTATAATAACATTTTTAAACATTAAAGACACAATAATTCGTGTAATAATGGGCTTGGTTAAACAATGACAAAATTTGTACATATTTAACCAAAGTTATAAAATCTCTGAAAACAGTAACTTCAATCCTTATAATAATATTTTCCAACACTAAAGACACAATAATTCGTGTAATAATGGGCTTGGTTAAACAATGACAAAATTTGTACATATTTAACCAAAGTTATAAAATCTCTGAAAACAGTAACTTCAATCCTTATAATAACATTTTTAAACATTAAAGACAAAATAATTCGTGTAATAATGGGCTTGGTTAAACAATGACAAAATTTGTACATATTTAACCAAAGTTATAAAATCTCTGAAAACAGTAACTTCAATCCTTATAATAACATTTTTAAACATTAAAGACACAATAATTCGTGTAATAATGGGCTTGGTTAAACAATGACAAAATTTGTACATATTTAACCAAAGTTATAAAATCTCTGAAAACAGTAACTTCAATCCTTATAATAACATTTTCCAACACTAAAGACACAATAATTCGTGTAATAATGGGCTTGGTTAAACAATGACAAAATTTGTACATATTTAACCAAAGTTATAAAATCTCTGAAAACCGTAACTTCAATCCTTATAATAACATTTTTAAACATTAAAGACAAAATAAATCGTGTAATAATGGGCTTGGTTAAACATTGACAAAATTTGTACATATTTAACCAAAGTTATAAAATCTTTGAAAACAGTAACTTCAATCCTTATAATAACATTTTCCAACACTAAAGACACAATAATTCGTGTAATAATGGGCTTGGTTAAACAATGACCAAATTTGTACATATTTAACAAAAGTTATAAAATCTCTGAAAACAAAAACTTCAATCCTTATAATAACATTTTTAAACATTAAAGACACAATAATTCGTGTAATAATGGGCTTGGTTAAACATTGACAAAATTTGTACATATTTAACCAAAGTTATAAAATCTCTGAAAACAGTAACTTCAATCCTTATAATAACATTTTTAAACATTAAAGACAAAATAATTCGTGTAATAATGGGCTTGGTTAAACAATGACAAAATTTGTACATATTTAACGAAAGTTATAAAATCTCTGAAAACAGTAACTTCAATCCTTATAATAACATTTTTAAACATTAAAGACAAAATAATTCGTGTAATAATGGGCTTGGTTAAACAATGACAAAATTTGTACATATTTAACGAAAGTTATAAAATCTCTGAAAACAGTAACTTCAATCCTTATAATAACATTTTCCAACACTAAAGACACAATAATTCGTGTAATAATGGGCTTGGTTAAACAATGACCAAATTTGTACATATTTAACCAAAGTTATAAAATCTCTGAAAACAAAAACTTCAATCCTTATAATAACATTTTTAAACATTAAAGACACAATAATTCGTGTAATAATGGGCTTGGTTAAACATTGACAAAATTTGTACATATTTAACCAAAGTTATAAAATCTCTGAAAACAGTAACTTCAATCCTTATAATAACATTTTTAAACATTAAAGACACAATAATTCGTGTAATAATGGGCTTGGTTAAACAATGACAAAATTTGTACATATTTAACCAAAGTTATAAAATCTCTGAAAACAGTAACTTCAATCCTTATAATAACATTTTCCAACACTAAAGACACAATAATTCGTGTAATAATGGGCTTGGTTAAACAATGACAAAATTTGCACATATTTAACCAAAGTTATAAAATCTCTGAAAACAGTAACTTCAATCCTTATAATAACATTTTTAAACATTAAAGACAAAATAATTCGTGTAATAATGGGCTTGGTTAAACATTGACAAAATTTGTACATATTTAACCAAAGTTATAAAATCTCTGAAAACCGTAACTTCAATCCTTATAATAACATTTTTAAACATTAAAGACACAATAATTCGTGTAATAATGGGCTTGGTTAAACAATGACAAAATTTGTACATATTTAACCAAAGTTATAAAATCTCTGAAAACAGTAACTTCAATCCTTATAATAACATTTTCCAACACTAAAGACACAATAATTCGTGTAATAATGGGCTTGGTTAAACAATGACAAAATTTGTACATATTTAACCAAAGTTATAAAATCTCTGAAAACCGTAACTTCAATCCTTATAATAACATTTTTAAACATTAAAGACAAAATAATTCGTGTAATAATGGGCTTCGTTAAACATTGACAAAATTTGTACATATTTAACCAAAGTTATAAAATCTCTGAAAACAGTAACTTCAATCCTTATAATAACATTTTCCAACACTAAAGACACAATAATTCGTGTAATAATGGGCTTGGTTAAACAATGACAAAATTTGTACATATTTAACCAAAGTTATAAAATCTCTGAAAACAAAAACATCAATCCTTATAATAACATTTTTAAACATTAAAGACACAATAATTCGTGTAATAATGGGCTTGGTTAAACAATGACAAAATTTGTACATATTTAACCAAAGTTATAAAATCTCTGAAAACAGTAACTTCAATCCTTATAATAACAATTTTAAACATTAAAGACACAATAATTCGTGTAATAATGGGCTTGGTTAAACAATGACAAAATTTGTACATATTTAACCAAAGTTATAAAATCTCTGAAAACAGTAACTTCAATCCTTATAATAACATTTTTAAACAATAAAGACACAATAATTCGTGTAATAATGGGCTTGGTTAAACAATGACAAAATTTGTACATATTTAACCAAAGTTATAAAATCTCTGAAAACAGTAACTTCAATCCTTATAATAACATTTTCCAACACTAAAGACACAATAATTCGTGTAATAATGGGCTTGGTTAAACAATGACAAAATTTGTACATATTTAACCAAAGTTATAAAATCTCTGAAAACCGTAACTTCAATCCTTATAATAACATTTTTAAACATTAAAGACAAAATAATTCGTGTAATAATGGGCTTGGTTAAACATTGACAAAGTTTGTACATATTTAACCAAAGTTATAAAATCTTTGAAAACAGTAACTTCAATCCTTATAATAACATTTTCCAACACTAAAGACACAATAATTCGTGTAATAATGGGCTTGGTTAAACAATGACAAAATTTGTACATATTTAACCAAAGTTATAAAATCTCTGAAAACCGTAACTTCAATCCTTATAATAACATTTTTAAACATTAAAGACAAAATAATTCGTGTAATAATGGGCTTGGTTAAACATTGACAAAGTTTGTACATATTTAACCAAAGTTATAAAATCTTTGAAAACAGTAACTTCAATCCTTATAATAACATTTTCCAACACTAAAGACAGAATAATTCGTGTAATAATGGGCTTGGTTAAACAATGACCAAATTTGTACATATTTAACCAAAGTTATAAAATCTCTGAAAACAAAAACTTCAATCCTTATAATAACCTTTTTAAACATTAAAGACACAATAATTCGTGTAATAATGGGCTTGGTTAAACATTGACAAAATTTGTACATATTTAACCAAAGTTATAAAATCTCTGAAAACAGTAACTTCAATCCTTATAATAACATTTTTAAACATTAAAGACACAATAATTCGTGTAATAATGGGCTTGGTTAAACAATGACAAAATTTGTACATATTTAACGAAAGTTATAAAATCTCTGAAAACAGTAACTTCAATCCTTATAATAACATTTTCCAACACTAAAGACACAATAATTCGTGTAAAAATGGGCTTGGTTAAACAATGACAAAATTTGTACATATTTAACCAAAGTTATAAAATCTTTGAAAACAGTAACTTCAATCCTTATAATAACATTTTCCAACACTAAAGACACAATAATTCGTGTAATAATGGGCTTGGTTAAACAATGACCAAATTTGTACATATTTAACAAAAGTTATAAAATCTCTGAAAACAAAAACTTCAATCCTTATAATAACATTTTTAAACATTAAAGACACAATAATTCGTGTAATAATGGGCTTGGTTAAACATTGACAAAATTTGTACATATTTAACCAAAGTTATAAAATCTCTGAAAACAGTAACTTCAATCCTTATAATAACATTTTTAAACATTAAAGACAAAATAATTCGTGTAATAATGGGCTTGGTTAAACAATGACAAAATTTGTACATATTTAACGAAAGTTATAAAATCTCTGAAAACAGTAACTTCAATCCTTATAATAACATTTTTAAACATTAAAGACAAAATAATTCGTGTAATAATGGGCTTGGTTAAACAATGACAAAATTTGTACATATTTAACGAAAGTTATAAAATCTCTGAAAACAGTAACTTCAATCCTTATAATAACATTTTCCAACACTAAAGACACAATAATTCGTGTAATAATGGGCTTGGTTAAACAATGACCAAATTTGTACATATTTAACCAAAGTTATAAAATCTCTGAAAACAAAAACTTCAATCCTTATAATAACATTTTTAAACATTAAAGACACAATAATTCGTGTAATAATGGGCTTGGTTAAACATTGACAAAATTTGTACATATTTAACCAAAGTTATAAAATCTCTGAAAACAGTAACTTCAATCCTTATAATAACATTTTTAAACATTAAAGACACAATAATTCGTGTAATAATGGGCTTCGTTAAACAATGACAAAATTTGTACATATTTAACCAAAGTTATAAAATCTCTGAAAACAGTAACTTCAATCCTTATAATAACATTTTCCAACACTAAAGACACAATAATTCGTGTAATAATGGGCTTGGTTAAACAATGACAAAATTTGCACATATTTAACCAAAGTTATAAAATCTCTGAAAACAGTAACTTCAATCCTTATAATAACATTTTTAAACATTAAAGACAAAATAATTCGTGTAATAATGGGCTTGGTTAAACATTGACAAAATTTGTACATATTTAACCAAAGTTATAAAATCTCTGAAAACCGTAACTTCAATCCTTATAATAACATTTTTAAACATTAAAGACACAATAATTCGTGTAATAATGGGCTTGGTTAAACAATGACAAAATTTGTACATATTTAACCAAAGTTATAAAATCTCTGAAAACAGTAACTTCAATCCTTATAATAACATTTTCCAACACTAAAGACACAATAATTCGTGTAATAATGGGCTTGGTTAAACAATGACAAAATTTGTACATATTTAACCAAAGTTATAAAATCTCTGAAAACCGTAACTTCAATCCTTATAATAACATTTTTAAACATTAAAGACAAAATAATTCCTGTAATAATGGGCTTCGTTAAACATTGACAAAATTTGTACATATTTAACCAAAGTTATAAAATCTCTGAAAACAGTAACTTCAATCCTTATAATAACATTTTCCAACACTAAAGACACAATAATTCGTGTAATAATGGGCTTGGTTAAACAATGACAAAATTTGTACATATTTAACCAAAGTTATAAAATCTCTGAAAACAAAAACATCAATCCTTATAATAACATTTTTAAACATTAAAGACACAATAATTCGTGTAATAATGGGCTTGGTTAAACAATGACAAAATTTGTACATATTTAACCAAAGTTATAAAATCTCTGAAAACAGTAACTTCAATCCTTATAATAACAATTTTAAACATTAAAGACACAATAATTCGTGTAATAATGGGCTTGGTTAAACAATGACAAAATTTGTACATATTTAACCAAAGTTATAAAATCTCTGAAAACAGTAACTTCAATCCTTATAATAACATTTTTAAACATTAAAGACACAATAATTCGTGTAATAATGGGCTTGGTTAAACAATGACAAAATTTGTACATATTTAACCAAAGTTATAAAATCTCTGAAAACAGTAACTTCAATCCTTATAATAACATTTTCCAACACTAAAGACACAATAATTCGTGTAATAATGGGCTTGGTTAAACAATGACAAAATTTGTACATATTTAACCAAAGTTATAAAATCTCTGAAAACCGTAACTTCAATCCTTATAATAACATTTTTAAACATTAAAGACAAAATAATTCGTGTAATAATGGGCTTGGTTAAACATTGACAAAGTTTGTACATATTTAACCAAAGTTATAAAATCTTTGAAAACAGTAACTTCAATCCTTATAATAACATTTTCCAACACTAAAGACACAATAATTCGTGTAATAATGGGCTTGGTTAAACAATGACAAAATTTGTACATATTTAACCAAAGTTATAAAATCTCTGAAAACCGTAACTTCAATCCTTATAATAACATTTTTAAACATTAAAGACAAAATAATTCGTGTAATAATGGGCTTGGTTAAACATTGACAAAGTTTGTACATATTTAACCAAAGTTATAAAATCTTTGAAAACAGTAACTTCAATCCTTATAATAACATTTTCCAACACTAAAGACAGAATAATTCGTGTAATAATGGGCTTGGTTAAACAATGACCAAATTTGTACATATTTAACCAAAGTTATAAAATCTCTGAAAACAAAAACTTCAATCCTTATAATAACCTTTTTAAACATTAAAGACACAATAATTCGTGTAATAATGGGCTTGGTTAAACATTGACAAAATTTGTACATATTTAACCAAAGTTATAAAATCTCTGAAAACAGTAACTTCAATCCTTATAATAACATTTTTAAACATTAAAGACACAATAATTCGTGTAATAATGGGCTTGGTTAAACAATGACAAAATTTGTACATATTTAACGAAAGTTATAAAATCTCTGAAAACAGTAACTTCAATCCTTATAATAACATTTTCCAACACTAAAGACACAATAATTCGTGTAAAAATGGGCTTGGTTAAACAATGACAAAATTTGTACATATTTAACCAAAGTTATAAAATCTCTGAAAACAGTAACTTCAATCCTTATAATAACATTTTTAAACATTAAAGACAAAATAATTCGTGTAATAATGGGCTTGGTTAAACATTGACAAAATTTGTACATATTTAACAAAGTTATAAAATCTCTGAAAACAGTAACTTCAATCCTTATAATAACATTTTTAAACATTAAAGACACAATAATTCGTGTAATAATGGGCTTGGTTAAACAATGACAAAATTTGTACATATTTAACCAAAGTTATAAAATCTCTGAAAACAGTAACTTCAATCCTTATAATAACATTTTCCAACACTAAAGACACAATAATTCGTGTAATAATGGGCTTGGTTAAACAATGACAAAATTTGTACATATTTAACCAAAGTTATAAAATCTCTGAAAACCGTAACTTCAATCCTTATAATAACATTTTTAAACATTAAAGACAAAATAATTCGTGTAATAATGGGCTTGGTTAAACATTGACAAAATTTGTACATATTTAACCAAAGTTATAAAATCTCTGAAGACAGTAACTTCAATCCTTATAATAACATTTTCCAACACTAAAGACACAATAATTCGTGTAATAATGGGCTTGGTTAAACAATGACAAAATTTGTACATATTTAACCAAAGTTATAAAATCTCTAAAAACAGTAACTTCAATCCTTATAATAACATTTTCCAACACTAAAGACAAAATAATTCGTGTAATAATGGGCTTGGTTAAACAATGACCAAATTTGTACATATTTAACCAAAGTTATAAAATCTCTGAAAACCGTAACTTCAATCCTTATAATAACATTTTTAAACATTAAAGACAAAATAATTCGTGTAATAATGGGCTTCGTTAAACATTGACAAAATTTGTACATATTTAACCAAAGTTATAAAATCTCTGAAAACAGTAACTTCAATCCTTATAATAACATTTTCCAACACTAAAGACACAATAATTCGTGTAATAATGGGCTTGGTTAAACAATGACCAAATTTGTACATATTTAACCAAAGTTATAAAATCTCTGAAAACAAAAACTTCAATCCTTATAATAACATTTTTAAACATTAAAGACACAATAATTCGTGTAATAATGGGCTTGGTTAAACATTGACAAAATTTGTACATATTTAACCAAAGTTATAAAATCTCTGAAAACAGTAACTTCAATCCTTATAATAACATTTTTAAACATTAAAGACACAATAATTCGTGTAATAATGGGCTTGGTTAAACAATGACAAAATTTGTACATATTTAACGAAAGTTATAAAATCTCTGAAAACAGTAACTTCAATCCTTATAATAACATTTTCCAACACTAAAGACACAATAATTCGTGTAATAATGGGCTTGGTTAAACAATGACAAAATTTGTACATATTTAACCAAAGTTATAAAATCTCTGAAAACAGTAACTTCAATCCTTATAATAACATTTTTAAACATTAAAGACAAAATAATTCGTGTAATAATGGGCTTGGTTAAACATTGACAAAATTTGAACATATTTAACCAAAGTTATAAAATCTCTGAAAACAGTAACTTCAATCCTTATAATAACATTTTTAAACATTAAAGACAAAATAATTCGTGTAATAATGGGCTTGGTTAAACATTGACAAAATTTGTACATATTTAACCAAAGTTATAAAATCTCTGAAAACAGTAACTTCAATCCTTATAATAACATTTTTAAACATTAAAGACACAATAATTCGTGTAATAATGGCCTTGGTTAAACAATGAGAAAATTTGTACATATTTAACCAAAGTTATAAAATCTCTGAAAACAGTAACTTCAATCCTTATAATAACATTTTCCAACACTAAAGACACAAAAATTCGTGTAATAATGGGCTTGGTTAAACAATGACAAAATTTGTACATATTTAACCAAAGTTATAAAATCTCTGAAAACCGTAACTTCAATCCTTATAATAACATTTTTAAACATTAAAGACAAAATAACTCGTGTAATAATGGGCTTGGTTAAACATTGACAAAATTTGTACATATTAGACACAATAATTCGTGTTATAATGGGCTTGGTTAAACAATGACAAAATTTGTACATATTTAACCAAAGTTATAAAATCTCTGAAAACAGTAACTTCAATCCTTATAATAACATTTTTAAACATTAAAGACACAATAATTCGTGTAATAATGGCCTTGGTTAAACAATGAGAAAATTTGTACATATTTAACCAAAGTTATAAAATCTCTGAAAACAGTAACTTCAATCCTTATAATAACATTTTCCAACACTAAAGACACAAAAATTCGTGTAATAATGGGCTTGGTTAAACAATGACAAAATTTGTACATATTTAACCAAAGTTATAAAATCTCTGAAAACCGTAACTTCAATCCTTATAATAACATTTTTAAACATTAAAGACAAAATAACTCGTGTAATAATGGGCTTGGTTAAACATTGACAAAATTTGTACATATTTAACCAAAGTTATAAAATCTCTGAAGACAGTAACTTCAATCCTTATAATAACATTTTCCAACACTAAAGACACAATAATTCGTGTAATAATGGGCTTGGTTAAACAATGACAAAATTTGTACATATTTAACCAAAGTTATAAAATCTCTAAAAACAGTAACTTCAATCCTTATAATAACATTTTCCAACACTAAAGACACAATAATTCGTGTAATAATGGGCTTGGTTAAACAATGACCAAATTTGTACATATTTAACCAAAGTTATAAAATCTCTGAAAACCGTAACTTCAATCCTTATAATAACATTTTTAAACATTAAAGACAAAATAATTCGTGTAATAATGGGCTTCGTTAAACATTGACAAAATTTGTACATATTTAACCAAAGTTATAAAATCTCTGAAAACAGTAACTTCAATCCTTATAATAACATTTTCCAACACTAAAGACACAATAATTCGTGTAATAATGGGCTTGGTTAAACAATGACCAAATTTGTACATATTTAACCAAAGTTATAAAATCTCTGAAAACAAAAACTTCAATCCTTATAATAACATTTTTAAACATTAAAGACACAATAATTCGTGTAATAATGGGCTTGGTTAAACATTGACAAAATTTGTACATATTTAACCAAAGTTATAAAATCTCTGAAAACAGTAACTTCAATCCTTATAATAACATTTTTAAACATTAAAGACACAATAATTCGTGTAATAATGGGCTTGGTTAAACAATGACAAAATTTGTACATATTTAACGAAAGTTATAAAATCTCTGAAAACAGTAACTTCAATCCTTATAATAACATTTTCCAACACTAAAGACACAATAATTCGTGTAATAATGGGCTTGGTTAAACAATGACCAAATTTGTACATATTTAACCAAAGTTATAAAATCTCTGAAAACAGTAACTTCAATCCTTATAATAACATTTTTAAACATTAAAGACAAAATAATTCGTGTAATAATGGGCTTGGTTAAACATTGACAAAATTTGTACATATTTAACCAAAGTTATAAAATCTCTGAAAACAGTAACTTCAATCCTTATAATAACATTTTTAAACATTAAAGACACAATAATTCGTGTAATAATGGCCTGGGTTAAACAATGACAAAATTTGTACATATTTAACCAAAGTTAAAAAATCTCTGAAAACAGTAACTTCAATCCTTATAATAACATTTTCCAACACTAAAGACACAATAATTCGTGTAATAATGGGCTTGGTTAAACAATGACAAAATTTGTACATATTTAACCAAAGTTATAAAATCTCTGAAAACCGTAACTTCAATCCTTATAATAACATTTTTAAACATTAAAGACAAAATAATTCGTGTAATAATGGGCTTGGTTAAACATTGACAAAATTTGTACATATTTAACCAAAGTTATAAAATCTCTGAAGACAGTAACTTCAATCCTTATAATAACATTTTCCAACACTAAAGACACAATAATTCGTGTGATAATGGGCTTGGTTAAACAATGACCAAATTTGTACATATTTAACCAAAGTTATAAAATCTCTGAAAACAAAAACTTCAATCCTTATAATAACATTTTTAAACATTAAAGACAAAATAATTCGTGTAATAATGGGCTTGGTTAAACATTGACAAAGTTTGTACATATTTAACCAAAGTTATAAAATCTTTGAAAACAGTAACTTCAATCCTTATAATAACATTTTCCAACACTAAAGACAGAATAATTCGTGTAATAATGGGCTTGGTTAAACAATGACCAAATTTGTACATATTTAACCAAAGTTATAAAATCTCTGAAAACAAAAACTTCAATCCTTATAATAACATTTTTAAACATTAAAGACACAATAATTCGTGTAATAATGGGCTTGGCTAAACATTGACAAAATTTGTACATATTTAACCAAAGTTATAAAATCTCTGAAGACAGTAACTTCAATGCTTATAATAACATTTTCCAACACTAAAGACACAATAATTCGTGTAATAATGGGCTTGGTTAAACAATGACAAAATTTGTACATATTTAACCAAAGTTATAAAATCTCTAAAAACAGTAACTTCAATCCTTATAATAACATTTTCCAACACTAATGACACAATAATTCGTGTAATAATGGGCTTGGTTAAACAATGACCAAATTTGTACATATTTAACCAAAGTTATAAAATCTCTGAAAACCGTAACTTCAATCCTTATAATAACATTTTTAAACATTAAAGACAAAATAATTCGTGTAATAATGGGCTTCGTTAAACATTGACAAAATTTGTACATATTTAACCAAAGTTATAAAATCTCTGAAAACAGTAACTTCAATCCTTATAATAACATTTTCCAACACTAAAGACACAATAATTCGTGTAATAATGGGCTTGGTTAAACAATGACCAAATTTGTACATATTTAACCAAAGTTATAAAATCTCTGAAAACAAAAACTTCAATCCTTATAATAACATTTTTAAACATTAAAGACACAATAATTCGTGTAATAATGGGCTTGGTTAAACATTGACAAAATTTGTACATATTTAACCAAAGTTATAAAATCTCTGAAAACAGTAACTTCAATCCTTATAATAACATTTTTAAACATTAAAGACACAATAATTCGTGTAATAATGGGCTTTGTTAAACAATGACAAAATTTGTACATATTTAACGAAAGTTATAAAATCTCTGAAAACAGTAACTTCAATCCTTATAATAACATTTTCCAACACTAAAGACACAATAATTCGTGTAATAATGGGCTTGGTTAAACAATGACAAAATTTGTACATATTTAACCAAAGTTATAAAATCTCTGAAAACAGTAACTTCAATCCTTATAATAACATTTTTAAACATTAAAGACAAAATAATTCGTGTAATAATGGGCTTGGTTAAACATTGACAAAATTTGTACATATTTAACCAAAGTTATAAAATCTCTGAAAACAGTAACTTCAATCCTTATAATAACATTTTTAAACATTAAAGACAAAATAATTCGTGTAATAATGGGCTTGGTTAAACATTGACAAAATTTGTACATATTTAACCAAAGTTATAAAATCTCTGAAAACAGTAACTTCAATCCTTATAATAACATTTTTAAACATTAAAAACAACAATAATTCGTGTAATAATGGCCTTGGTTAAACAATGAGAAAATTTGTACATATTTAACCAAAGTTATAAAATCTCTGAAAACAGTAACTTCAATCCTTATAATAACATTTTCCAACACTAAAGACACAAAAATTCGTGTAATAATGGGCTTGGTTAAACAATGACAAAATTTGTACATATTTAACCAAAGTTATAAAATCTCTGAAAACCGTAACTTCAATCCTTATAATAACATTTTTAAACATTAAAGACAAAATAATTCGTGTAATAATGGGCTTGGTTAAACATTGACAAAATTTGTACATATTTAACCAAAGTTATAAAATCTCTGAAGACAGTAACTTCAATCCTTATAATAACATTTTCCAACTTTAAAGACACAATAATTCGTGTAATAATGGGCTTGGTTAAACAATGACAAAATTTGTACATATTTAACCAAAGTTATAAAATCTCTAAAAACAGTAACTTCAATCCTTATAATAACATTTTCCAACACTAAAGACACAAAAATTCGTGTAATAATGGGCTTGGTTAAACAATGACAAAATTTGTACATATTTAACCAAAGTAATAAAATCTCTGAAAACCGTAACTTCAATCCTTATAATAACATTTTTAAACATTAAAGACAAAATAATTCGTGTAATAATGGGCTTGGTTAAACATTGACAAAATTTGTACATATTTAACCAAAGTTATAAAATCTCTGAAGACAGTAACTTCAATCCTTATAATAACATTTTTAAACATTAAAGACACAATAATTCGTGTAATAATGGGCTTGGTTAAACATTGACAAAGTTTGTACATATTTAACCAAAGTTATAAAATCTTTGAAAACAGTAACTTCAATCCTTATAATAACATTTTCCAACACTAAAGACAGAATAATTCGTGTAATAATGGGCTTGGTTAAACAATGACCAAATTTGTACATATTTAACCAAAGTTATAAAATCTCTGAAAACAAAAACTTCAATCCTTATAATAACATTTTTAAACATTAAAGACACAATAATTCGTGTAATAATGGGCTTGGTTAAACATTGACAAAATTTGTACATATTTAACCAAAGTTATAAAATCTCTGAAAACAGTAACTTCAATCCTTATAATAACATTTTTAAACATTAAAGACACAATAATTCGTGTAATAATGGGCTTGGTTAAACAATGACAAAATTTCTACATATTTAACCAAAGTTATAAAATCTCTGAAAACAGTAACTTCAATCCTTATAATAACATTTTCCAACACTAAAGACACAATAATTCCTGTAATAATGGGCTTGGTTAAACAATGACAAAATTTGTACATATTTAACCAAAGTTATAAAATCTCTGAAAACAGTAACTTCAATCCTTATAATAACATTTTTAAACATTAAAGACAAAATAATTCGTGTAATAATGGGCTTGGTTAAACATTGACAAAATTTGTACATATTTAACCAAAGTTATAAAATCTCTGAAAACAGTAACTTCAATCCTTATAATAACATTTTTAAACATTAAAGACACAATAATTCGTGTAATAATGGCCTTGGTTAAACAATGACAAAATTTGTACATATTTAACCAAAGTTATAAAATCTCTGAAAACAGTAACTTCAATCCTTATAATAACATTTTCCAACACTAAAGACACAATAATTCGTGTAATAATGGGCTTGGTTAAACAATGACAAAATTTGTACATATTTAACCAAAGTTATAAAATCTCTGAAAACCGTAACTTCAATCCTTATAATAACATTTTTAAACTTTAAAGACAAAATAATTCGTGTAATAATGGGCTTGGTTAAACATTGACAAAATTTGTACATATTTAACCAAAGTTATAAAATCTCTGAAAACAGTAACTTCAATCCTTATAATAACATTTTTAAACATTAAAGACACAATAATTCGTGTAATAATGGCCTTGGTTAAACAATGAGAAAATTTGTACATATTTAACCAAAGTTATAAAATCTCTGAAAACAGTAACTTCAATCCTTCTAATAACATTTTCCAACACTAAAGACACAATAATTCGTGTAATAATGGGCTTGGTTAAACAATGACAAAATTTGTACATATTTAACCAAAGTTATAAAATCTCTGAAAACCGTAACTTCAATCCTTAGAATAACATTTTTAAACATTAAAGACAAAATAATTCGTGTAATAATGGGCTTGGTTAAACATTGACAAAATTTGTACATATTTAACCAAAGTTATAAAATCTCTGAAGACAGTAACTTCAATCCTTATAATAACATTTTCCAACACTAAAGACACAATAATTCGTGTAATAATGGGCTTGGTTAAACAATGACAAAATTTGTACATATTTAACCAAAGTTATAAAATCTCTAAAAACAGTAACTTCAATCCTTATAATAACATTTTCCAACACTAAAGACACAATAATTCGTGTAATAATGGGCTTGGTTAAACAATGACCAAATTTGTACATATTTAACCAAAGTTATAAAATCTCTGAAAACCGTAACTTCAATCCTTATAATAACATTTTTAAACATTAAAGACAAAATAATTCGTGTAATAATGGGCTTCGTTAAACATTGACAAAATTTGTACATATTTAACCAAAGTTATAAAATCTCTTAAAACAAAAACTTCAATCCTTATAATAACATTTTTAAACATTAAAGACACAATAATTCGTGTAATAATGGGCTTGGTTAAACATTGACAAAATTTGTACATATTAACCAAAGTTATAAAATCTCTGAAAACAGTAACTTCAATCCTTATAATAACATTTTTAAACATTAAAGACACAATAATTCGTGTAATAATGGGCTTGGTTAAACAATGACAAAATTTGTACATATTTAACCAAAGTTATAAAATCTCTGAAAACCGTAACTTCAATCCTTATAATAACATTTTTAAACATTAAAGACAAAATAATTCGTGTAATAATGGGCTTGGTTAAACATTGACAAAATTTGTACATATTTAACCAAAGTTATAAAATCTCTGAAGACAGTAACTTCAATCCTTATAATAACATTTTCCAACACTAAAGACACAATAATTCGTGTAATAATGGGCTTGGTTAAACAATGACAAAATTTGTACATATTTAACCAAAGTTATAAAATCTCTAAAAACAGTAACTTCAATCCTTATAATAACATTTTCCAACACTAAAGACACAATAATTCGTGTAATAATGGGCTTGGTTAAACAATGACAAAATTTGTACATATTTAACCAAAGTTATAAAATCTCTGAAAACCGTAACTTCAATCCTTATAATAACATTTTTAAACATTAAAGACAAAATAATTCGTGTAATAATGGGCTTCGTTAAACATTGACAAAATTTGTACATATTTAACCAAAGTTATAAAATCTCTGAAAACAGTAACTTCAATCCTTATAATAACATTTTCCAACACTAAAGACACAATAATTCGTGTAATAATGGGCTTGGTTAAACAATGACCAAATTTGTACATATTTAACCAAAGTTATAAAATCTCTGAAAACAAAAACTTCAATCCTTATAATAACATTTTTAAACATTAAAGACACAATAATTCGTGTAATAATGGGCTTGGTTAAACATTGACAAAATTTGTACATATTTAACCAAAGTTATAAAATCTCTGAAAACAGTAACTTCAATCCTTATAATAACATTTTTAAACATTAAAGACACAATAATTCGTGTAATAATGGGCTTGGTTAAACAATGACAAAATTTGTACATATTTAACGAAAGTTATAAAATCTCTGAAAACAGTAACTTCAATCCTTATAATAACATTTTCCAACACTAAAGACACAATAATTCGTGTAATAATGGGCTTGGTTAAACAATGACAAAATTTGTACATATTTAACCAAAGTTATAAAATCTCTGAAAACAGTAACTTCAATCCTTATAATAACATTTTTAAACATTAAAGACAAAATAATTCGTGTAATAATGGGCTTGGTTAAACATTGACAAAATTTGTACATATTTAACCAAAGTTATAAAATCTCTGAAAACAGTAACTTCAATCCTTATAATAACATTTTTAAACATTAAAGACACAATAATTCGTGTAATAATGGCCTTGGTTAAACAATGACAAAATTTGTACATATTTAACCAAAGTTATAAAATCTCTGAAAACAGTAACTTCAATCCTTATAATAACATTTTCCAACACTAAAGACACAATAATTCGTGTAATAATGGGCTTGGTTAAACAATGACAAAATTTGTACATATTTAACCAAAGTTATAAAATCTCTGAAAACCGTAACTTCAATCCTTATAATAACATTTTTAAACATTAAAGACACAATAATTCGTGTAATAATGGGCTTGGTTAAACAATGACAAAATTTGTACATATTTAACGAAAGTTATAAAATCTCTGAAAACAGTAACTTCAATCCTTATAATAACATTTTCCAACACTAAAGACAAAATAATTCGTGTAATAATGGGCTTGGTTAAACAATGACAAAATTTGTACATATTTAACCAAAGTTATAAAATCTCTGAAAACAGTAACTTCAATCCTTATAATAACATTTTTAAACATTAAAGACAAAATAATTCGTGTAATAATGGGCTTGGTTAAACATTGACAAAATTTGTACATATTTAACCAAAGTTATAAAATCTCTGAAAACAGTAACTTCAATCCTTATAATAACATTTTTAAACATTAAAGACACAATAATTCGTGTAATAATGGGCTTGGTTAAACATTGACAAAATTTGTACATATTTAACCAAAGTTATAAAATCTCTGAAAACAGTAACTTCAATCCTTATAATAACATTTTCCAACACTAAAGACACAATAATTCGTGTAATAATGGGCTTGGTTAAACAATGACAAAATTTGTACATATTTAACCAAAGTTATAAAATCTCTGAAAACCGTAACTTCAATCCTTATAATAACATTTTTAAACATTAAAGACAAAATAATTCGTGTAATAATGGGCTTGGTTAAACATTGACAAAATTTGTACATATTTAACCAAAGTTATAAAATCTCTGAAGACAGTAACTTCAATCCTTATAATAACATTTTCCAACACTAAAGACACAATAATTCGTGTAATAATGGGCTTGGTTAAACAATGACCAAATTTGTACATATTTAACCAAAGTTATAAAATCTCTGAAAACAAAAACTTCAATCCTTAAAATAACATTTTTAAACATTAAAGACACAATAATTCGTGTTTTAATGGGCTTGGTTAAACATTGACAAAATTTGTACTTATTTTACCAAAGTTATAAAATCTCTGAAAACAGTAACTTCAATCCTTATAATAACATTTTTAAACATTAAAGACACAATAATTCGTGTAATAATGGGCTTGGTTAAACATTGACAAAATTTGTACATATTTAACCAAAGTTATAAAATCTCTGAAAACAGTAACTTCAATCCTTATAATAACATTTTTAAACATTAAAGACACAATAATTCGTGTAATAATGGCCTTGGTTAAACAATGACAAAATTTGTACATATTTAACCAAAGTTATAAAATCTCTGAAAACAGTAACTTCAATCCTTATAATAACATTTTCCAACACTAAAGACACAATAATTCGTGTAATAATGGGCTTGGTTAAACAATGACAAAATTTGTACATATTTAACCAAAGTTATAAAATCTCTGAAAACCGTAACTTCAATCCTTATAATAACATTTTTAAACATTAAAGACAAAATAATTCGTGTAATAATGGGCTTGGTTAAACATTGACAAAATTTGTACATATTTAACCAAAGTTATAAAATCTCTGAAGACAGTAACTTCAATCCTTATAATAACATTTTCCAACACTAAAGACACAATAATTCGTGTAATAATGGGCTTGGTTAAACAATGACAAAATTTGTACATATTTAACCAAAGTTATAAAATCTCTGAAAACAAAAACTTCAATCCTTAAAATAACATTTTTAAACATTAAAGACACAATAATTCGTGTTTTAATGGGCTTGGTTAAACATTGACAAAATTTCTACTTATTTTACCAAAGTTATAAAATCTCTGAAAACAGTAACTTCAATCCTTATAATAACATTTTTAAACATTAAAGACACAATAATTCGTGTAATAATGGGCTTGGTTAAACATTGACAAAATTTGTACATATTTAACCAAAGTTATAAAATCTCTGAAAACAGTAACTTCAATCCTTATAATAACATTTTTAAACATTAAAGACACAATAATTCGTGTAATAATGGCCTTGGTTAAACAATGACAAAATTTGTACATATTTAACCAAAGTTATAAAATCTCTGAAAACAGTAACTTCAATCCTTATAATAACATTTTCCAACACTAAAGACACAATAATTCGTGTAATAATGGGCTTGGTTAAACAATGACAAAATTTGTACATATTTAACCAAAGTTATAAAATCTCTGAAAACCGTAACTTCAATCCTTATAATAACATTTTTAAACATTAAAGACAAAATAATTCGTGTAATAATGGGCTTGGTTAAACATTGACAAAATTTATACATATTTAACCAAAGTTATAAAATCTCTGAAGACAGTAACTTCAATCCTTATAATAACATTTTCCAACACTAAAGACACAATAATTCGTGTAATAATGGGCTTGGTTAAACAATGACAAAATTTGTACATATTTAACCAAAGTTATAAAATCTCTAAAAACAGTAACTTCAATCCTTATAATAACATTTTCCAACACTAAAGACACAATAATTCGTGTAATAATGGGCTTGGTTAAACAATGACAAAATTTGTACATATTTAACCAAAGTTATAAAATCTCTGAAAACCGTAACTTCAATCCTTATAATAACATTTTTAAACATTAAAGACAAAATAATTCGTGTAATAATGGGCTTCGTTAAACATTGACAAAATTTGTACATATTTAACCAAAGTTATAAAATCTCTGAAAACAGTAACTTCAATCCTTATAATAACATTTTCCAACACTAAAGACACAATAATTCGTGTAATAATGGGCTTGGTTAAACAATGACAAAATTTGTACATATTTAACCAAAGTTATAAAATCTCTGAAAACAAAAACTTCAATCCTTATAATAACATTTTTAAACATTAAAGACACAATAATTCGTGTAATAATGGGCTTGGTTAAACATTGACAAAATTTGTACATATTTAACCAAAGTTATAAAATCTCTGAAAACAGTAACTTCAATCCTTATAATAACATTTTTAAACATTAAAGACACAATAATTCGTGTAATAATGGGCTTGGTTAAACAATGACAAAATTTGTACATATTTAACGAAAGTTATAAAATCTCTGAAAACAGTAACTTCAATCCTTATAATAACATTTTTAAACATTAAAGACACAATAATTCGTGTAATAATGGGCTTGGTTAAACATTGACAAAATTTGTACATATTTAACCAAAGTTATAAAATCTCTGAAAACAGTAACTTCAATCCTTATAATAACATTTTTAAAGATTAAAGACACAATAATTCGTGTAATAATGGCCTTGGTTAAACAATGACAAAATTTGTACATATTTAACCAAAGTTATAAAATCTCTGAAAACAGTAACTTCAATCCTTATAATAAAATTTTCCAACACTAAAGACACAATAATTCGTGTAATAATGGGCTTGGTTAAAGAATGACAAAATTTGTACATATTTAACCAAAGTTATAAAATCTCTGAAAACCGTAACTTCAATCCTTATAATAACATTTTTAAACATTAAAGACAAAATAATTCGTGTAATAATGGGCTTGGTTAAACATTGACAAAATTTGTACATATTTAACCAAAGTTATAAAATCTCTGAAAACAGTAACTTCAATCCTTATAATAACATTTTTAAACATTAAAGACACAATAATTCGTGTAATAATGGGCTTGGTTAAACAATGACAAAATTTGTACATATTTAACCAAAGTTATAAAATCTCTGAAAACAGTAACTTCAATCCTTATAATAACATTTTCCAACACTAAAGACACAATAATTCGTGTAATAATGGGCTTGGTTAAACAATGACAAAATTTGTACATATTTAACCAAAGTTATAAAATCTCTGAAAACCGTAACTTCAATCCTTATAATAACATTTTTAAACATTAAAGACACAATAATTCGTGTAATAATGGGCTTGGTTAAACAATGACAAAATTTGTACATATTTAACCAAAGTTATAAAATCTCTGAAAACAAAAACTTCAATCCTTATAATAACATTTTTAAACATTAAAGACACAATAATTCGTGTAATAATGGGCTTGGTTAAACAATGACAAAATTTGTACATATTTAACCAAAGTTATAAAATCTCTGAAAACAGTAACTTCAATCCTTATAATAATATTTTTAAACATTAAAGACACAATAATTCGTGTAATAATGGGCTTGGTTAAACAATGACAAAATTTGTACATATTTAACCAAAGTTATAAAATCTCTGAAAACAGTAACTTCAATCCTTATAATAACATTTTCCAACACTAAAGACACAATAATTCGTGTAATAATGGGCTTGGTTAAACAATGACAAAATTTGTACATATTTAACCAAAGTTATAAAATCTCTGAAAACCGTAACCTCAATCCTTATAATAACATTTTTAAACATTAAAGACAAAATAATTCGTGTAAAAATGGGCTTGGTTAAACATTGACAAAATTTGTACATATTTAACCAAAGTTATAAAATCTCTGAAAACAGTAACTTCAATCCTTATAATAACATTTTTAAACATTAAAGACACAATAATTCGTGTAATAATGGGCTTGGTTAAACAATGACAAAATTTGTACATATTTAACCAAAGTTATAAAATCTCTGAAAACAGTAACTTCAATCCTTATAATAACATTTTCAAACACTAAAGACACAATAATTCTTGTAATAATGGGCTTGGTTAAACAATGACAGAATTTGTACATATTTAACCAAAGTTATAAAATCTCTGAAAACCGTAACTTCAATCCTTATAATAACATTTTTAAACATTAAAGACAAAATAATTAGTGTAATAATGGGCTTGGTTAAACATTGAAAAAATTTGTACATATTCAACCAAAGTTATAAAATCTCTGAAAACAGTAACTTCAATCCTTATAATAACATTTTTAAACATTAAAGACACAATAATTCGTGTAATAATGGGCTTGGTTAAACAATGACAAAATTTGTACATATTTAACCAAAGTTATAAAATCTCTGAAAACAGTAACTTCAATCCTTATAATAACATTTTCCAACACTAAAGACACAATAATTCGTGTAATAATGGGCTTGGTTAAACAATGACAAAATTTGTACATATTTAACCAAAGTTATAAAATCTCTGAAAACCGTAACTTCAATCCTTATAATAACATTTTTAAACATTAAAGACAAAATAATTCGTGTAATAATGGGCTTGGTTAAACATTGACAAAATTTGTACATATTTAACCAAAGTTATAAAATCTCTGAAAACAGTAACTTCAATCCTTATAATAACATTTTCCAACACTAAAGACACAATAATTCGTGTAATAATGGGCTTGGTTAAACAATGATCAAATTTGTACATATTTAACCAAAGTTATAAAATCTCTGAAAACAAAAACTTCAATCCTTATAATAACATTTTTAAACATTAAAGACACAATAATTCGTGTAATAATGGGCTTGGTTAAACATTGACAAAATTTGTACATATTTAACCAAAGTTATAAAATCTATGAAAACAGTAACTTCAATCCTTATAATAACATTTTTAAACATTAAAGACACAATAATTCGTGTAATAATGGGCTTGGTTAAACAATGACAAAATTTGTACATATTTAACCAAAGTTATAAAATCTCTGAAAACAGTAACTTCAATCCTTATAATAACATTTTCCAACACTAAAGACACAATAATTCGTGTAATAATGGCCTTGGTTAAACAATGACAAAATTTGTACATATTTAACCAAAGTTATAAAATCTCTGAAAACCGTAACTTCAATCCTTATAATAACATTTTTAAACATTAAAGACAAAATAATTCGTGTAAAAATGGGCTTGGTTAAACATTGACAAAATTTGTACATATTTAACCAAAGTTATAAAATCTCTGAAAACAGTAACTTCAATCCTTATAATAACATTTTTAAACATTAAAGACACAATAATTCGTGTAATAATGGGCTTGGTTAAACAATGACAAAATTTGTACATATTTAACCAAAGTTATAAAATCTCTGAAAACAGTAACTTCAATCCTTATAATAACATTTTCAAACACTAAAGACACAATAATTCGTGTAATAATGGGCTTGGTTAAACAATGACAAAATTTGTAAATATTTAACCAAAGTTATAAAATCTCTGAAAACCGTAACTTCAATCCTTATAATAACATTTTTAAACATTAAAGACAAAATAATTCGTGTAATAATTGGCTTGGTTAAACATTGACAAAATTTGTACATATTTAACCAAAGTTATAAAATCTCTGAAAACAGTAACTTCAATCCTTATAATAACATTTTCCTACACTAAAGACACAATAATTCGTGTAATAATGGGCTTAGTTAAACAATGAAAAAATTTGTACATATTTAACCAAAGTTATAAAATCTCTGAAAACCGTATCTTCAATCCTTATAATAACATTTTTAAACATTAAAGACAAAATAATTCGTGTAATAATGGGCTTGGTTAAACATTGACAAAATTTGTACATATTTAACCAAAGTTATAAAATCTTTGAAAACAGTAACTTCAATCCTTATAATAACATTTTCCAACACTAAAGACACAATAATTCGTGTAATAATGGGCTTGGTTAAACAATGACCAAATTTGTACATATTTAACCAAAGTTATAAAATCTCTGAAAACAAAAACTTCAATCCTTATAATAACATTTTTAAACATTAAAGACACAATACTTCGTGTAATAATGGGCTTGGTTAAACAATGACAAAATTTGTACATATTTAATTAAAGTTATAAAATCTCTGAAAACAGTAACTTCAATCCTTATAATAACATTTTCCAACACTAAAGACACAATAATTCGTGTAATAATGGGCTTGGTTAAACAATGACAAAATTTGTACATATTTAACCAAAGTTATAAAATCTCTGAAAACCGTAACTTCAATCCTTATAATAACATTTTTAAACATTAAAGACAAAATAATTCGTGTAAAAATGGGTTTGGTTAAACATTGACAAAATTTGTACATATTTAACCAAAGTTATAAAATCTCTGAAAACAGTAACTTCAATCCTTATAATAACATTTTCAAACACTAAAGACACAATAATTCGTGTAATAATGGGCTTGGTTAAACAATGAAAAAATTTGTACATATTTAACCAAAGTTATAAAATCTCTGAAAACCGTAACTTCAATCCTTATAATAACATTTTTAAACATTAAAGACAAAATAATTCGTGTAATAATGGGCTTGGTTAAACATTGACAAAATTTGTACATATTTAACCAAAGTTATAAAATCTCTGAAAACAGTAACTTCAATCCTTATAATAACATTTTTAAACATTAAAGACACAATATTTCGTGTAATAATGGGCTTGGTTAAACAATGACAAAATTTGTACATATTTAACCAAAGTTATAAAATCTCTGAAAACCGTAACTTCGATCCTTATAATAACATTTTCCAACACTAAAGACACAATAATTCGTGTAATAATGGGCTTGGTTAAACAATGAAAAAATTTGTACATATTTAACCAAAGTTATAAAATCTCTGAAAACCGTAACTTCAATCCTTATAATAACATTTTTAAACATTAAAGACAAAATAATTCGTGTAATAATGGGCTTGGTTAAACATTGACAAAATTTGTAAATATTTAACCAAAGTTATAAAATCTTTGAAAACAGTAACTTCAATCCTTATAATAACATTTTCCAACACTAAAGACACAATAATTCGTGTAATAATGGGCTTGGTTAAACAATGACCAAATTTGTACATATTAACCAAAGTTATAAAATCTCTGAAAACAAAAACTTCAATCCTTATAATAACATTTTTAAACATTAAAGACACAATAATTCGTGTAATAATGGGCTTGGTTAAACATTGACAAAATTTGTACATATTTAACGAAAGTTATAAAATCTCTGAAAACAGTAACTTCAATCCTTATAATAACATTTTTAAACATTAAAGACACAATAATTCGTGTAATAATGGGCTTGGTTAAACAATGACAAAATTTGTACATATTTAACCAAAGTTATAAAATCTCTGAAAACAGTAACTTCAATCCTTATAATAACATTTTCCAACACTAAAGACACAATAATTCGTGTAATAATGGGCTTGGTTAAACAATGACAAAATTTGTACATATTTAACCAAAGTTATAAAATCTCTGAAAACCGTAACTTCAATCCTTATAATAACATTTTTAAACATTAAAGACAAAATAATTCGTGTAAAAATGGGCTTGGTTAAACATTGACAAAATTTGTACATATTTAACCAAAGTTATAAAATCTCTGAAAACAGTAACTTCAATCCTTATAATAACATTTTTAAACATTAAAGACACAATAATTCGTGTAATAATGGGCTTGGTTAAACAATGACAAAATTTGTACATATTTAACCAAAGTTATAAAATCTCTGAAAACAGTAACTTCAATCCTTATAATAACATTTTCCAACACTAAAGACACAATAATTCGTGTAATAATGGGCTTGGTTAAACAATGACAAAATTTGTACATATTTAACCAAAGTTATAAAATCTCTGAAAACCGTAACTTCAATCCTTATAATAACATTTTTAAACATTAAAGACAAAATAATTCGTGTAAAAATGGGCTTGGTTAAACATTGACAAAATTTGTACATATTTAACCAAAGTTATAAAATCTCTGAAAACAGTAACTTCAATCCTTATAATAACATTTTCCAACACTAAAGACACAATAATTCGTGTAATAATGGGCTTGGTTAAACAATGATCAAATTTGTACATATTTAACCAAAGTTATAAAATCTCTGAAAACAAAAACTTCAATCCTTATAATAACATTTTTAAACATTAAAGACAAAATAATTCGTGTAATAATGGGCTTGGTTAAACATTGACAAAATTTGTACATATTTAACCAAAGTTATAAAATCTTTGAAAACAGTAACTTCAATCCTTATAATAACATTTTCCAACACTAAAGACACAATAATTCGTGTAATAATGGGCTTGGTTAAACAATGACCAAATTTGTACATATTTAACCAAAGTTATAAAATCTCTGAAAACAAAAACTTCAATCCTTATAATAACATTTTTAAACATTAAAGACACAATACTTCGTGTAATAATGGGCTTGGTTAAACAATGACAAAATTTGTACATATTTAATTAAAGTTATAAAATCTCTGAAAACAGTAACTTCAATCCTTATAATAACATTTTCCAACACTAAAGACACAATAATTCGTGTAATAATGGGCTTGGTTAAACAATGACAAAATTTGTACATATTTAACCAAAGTTATAAAATCTCTGAAAACCGTAACTTCAATCCTTATAATAACATTTTTAAACATTAAAGACAAAATAATTCGTGTAAAAATGGGTTTGGTTAAACATTGACAAAATTTGTACATATTTAACCAAAGTTATAAAATCTCTGAAAACAGTAACTTCAATCCTTATAATAACATTTTCAAACACTAAAGACACAATAATTCGTGTAATAATGGGCTTGGTTAAACAATGAAAAAATTTGTACATATTTAACCAAAGTTATAAAATCTCTGAAAACCGTAACTTCAATCCTTATAATAACATTTTTAAACATTAAAGACAAAATAATTCGTGTAATAATGGGCTTGGTTAAACATTGACAAAATTTGTACATATTTAACCAAATGTATAAAATCTCTGAAAACAGTAACTTCAATCCTTATAATAACATTTTTAAACATTAAAGACACAATATTTCGTGTAATAATGGGCTTGGTTAAACAATGACAAAATTTGTACAAATTTAACCAAAGTTATAAAATCTCTGAAAACCGTAACTTCGATCCTTATAATAACATTTTCCAACACTAAAGACACAATAATTCGTGTAATAATGGGCTTCGTTAAACAATGAAAAAATTTGTACATATTTAACCAAAGTTATAAAATCTCTGAAAACCGTAACTTCAATCCTTATAATAACATTTTTAAACATTAAAGACAAAATAATTCGTGTAATAATGGGCTTGGTTAAACATTGACAAAATTTGTACATATTTAACCAAAGTTATAAAATCTTTGAAAACAGTAACTTCAATCCTTATAATAACATTTTCCAACACTAAAGACACAATAATTCGTGTAATAATGGGCTTGGTTAAACAATGACCAAATTTGTACATATTAACCAAAGTTATAAAATCTCTGAAAACAAAAACTTCAATCCTTATAATAACATTTTTAAACATTAAAGACACAATAATTCGTGTAATAATGGGCTTGGTTAAACATTGACAAAATTTGTACATATTTAACCAAAGTTATAAAATCTCTGAAAACAGTAACTTCAATCCTTATAATAACATTTTTAAACATTAAAGACACAATAATTCGTGTAATAATGGGCTTGGTTAAACAATGACAAAATTTGTACATATTTAACCAAAGTTATAAAATCTCTGAAAACAGTAACTTCAATCCTTATAATAACATTTTCCAACACTAAAGACACAATAATTCGTGTAATAATGGGCTTGGTTAAACAATGACAAAATTTGTACATATTTAACCAAAGTTATAAAATCTCTGAAAACCGTAACTTCAATCCTTATAATAACATTTTTAAACATTAAAGACAAAATAATTCGTGTAAAAATGGGCTTGGTTAAACATTGACAAAATTTGTACATATTTAACCAAAGTTATAAAATCTCTGAAAACAGTAACTTCAATCCTTATAATAACATTTTCCAACACTAAAGACACAATAATTCGTGTAATAATGGGCTTGGTTAAAGAATGACCAAATTTGTACATATTTAACCAAAGTTATAAAATCTCTGAAAACAAAAACTTCAATCCTTATAATAACATTTTTAAACATTAAAGACACAATAATTCGTGTAATAATGGGCTTGGTTAAACAATGACAAAATTTGTACATATTTAACCAAAGTTATAAAATCTCTGAAAACCGTAACTTCAATCCTTATAATAACATTTTTAAACATTAAAGACAAAATAATTCGTGTAAAAATGGGTTTGGTTAAACATTGACAAAATTTGTACATATTTAACCAAAGTTATAAAATCTCTGAAAACAGTAACTTCAATCCTTATAATAACATTTTCAAACACTAAAGACACAATAATTCGTGTAATAATGGGCTTGGTTAAACAATGAAAAAATTTGTACATATTTAACCAAAGTTATAAAATCTCTGAAAACCGTAACTTCAATCCTTATAATAACATTTTTAAACATTAAAGACAAAATAATTCGTGTAATAATGGGCTTGGTTAAACATTGACAAAATTTGTACATATTTAACCAAATGTATAAAATCTCTGAAAACAGTAACTTCAATCCTTATAATAACATTTTTAAACATTAAAGACACAATATTTCGTGTAATAATGGGCTTGGTTAAACAATGACAAAATTTGTACAAATTTAACCAAAGTTATAAAATCTCTGAAAACCGTAACTTCGATCCTTATAATAACATTTTCCAACACTAAAGACACAATAATTCGTGTAATAATGGGCTTCGTTAAACAATGAAAAAATTTGTACATATTTAACCAAAGTTATAAAATCTCTGAAAACCGTAACTTCAATCCTTATAATAACATTTTTAAACATTAAAGACAAAATAATTCGTGTAATAATGGGCTTGGTTAAACATTGACAAAATTTGTACATATTTAACCAAAGTTATAAAATCTTTGAAAACAGTAACTTCAATCCTTATAATAACATTTTCCAACACTAAAGACACAATAATTCGTGTAATAATGGGCTTGGTTAAACAATGACCAAATTTGTACATATTAACCAAAGTTATAAAATCTCTGAAAACAAAAACTTCAATCCTTATAATAACATTTTTAAACATTAAAGACACAATAATTCGTGTAATAATGGGCTTGGTTAAACATTGACAAAATTTGTACATATTTAACCAAAGTTATAAAATCTCTGAAAACAGTAACTTCAATCCTTATAATAACATTTTTAAACATTAAAGACACAATAATTCGTGTAATAATGGGCTTGGTTAAACAATGACAAAATTTGTACATATTTAACCAAAGTTATAAAATCTCTGAAAACAGTAACTTCAATCCTTATAATAACATTTTCCAACACTAAAGACACAATAATTCGTGTAATAATGGGCTTGGTTAAACAATGACAAAATTTGTACATATTTAACCAAAGTTATAAAATCTCTGAAAACCGTAACTTCAATCCTTATAATAACATTTTTAAACATTAAAGACAAAATAATTCGTGTAAAAATGGGCTTGGTTAAACATTGACAAAATTTGTACATATTTAACCAAAGTTATAAAATCTCTGAAAACAGTAACTTCAATCCTTATAATAACATTTTCCAACACTAAAGACACAATAATTCGTGTAATAATGGGCTTGGTTAAAGAATGACCAAATTTGTACATATTTAACCAAAGTTATAAAATCTCTGAAAACAAAAACTTCAATCCTTATAATAACATTTTTAAACATTAAAGACACAATAATTCGTGTAATAATGGGCTTGGTTAAACAATGACAAAATTTGTACATATTTAACCAAAGTTGTAAAATCTCTGAAAACAGTAACTTCAATCCTTATAATAACATTTTCCAACACTAAAGACACAATAATTCGTGTAATAATGGGCTTGGTTAAACAATGACAAAATTTGTACTTATTTAACCAAAGTTATAAAATCTCTGAAAACCGTAACTTCAATCCTTATAATAACATTTTTAAACATTAAAGACAAAATAATTCGTGTAATAATGGGCTTGGTTAAACATTGACAAAATTTGTACATATTTAACCAAAGTTATAAAATCTCTGAAAACAGTAACTTCAATCCTTATAATAACATTTTTAAACATTAAAGACACAATAATTCGTGTAATAATGGGCTTGGTTAAACAATGACAAAATTTGTACATATTTAACGAAAGTTATAAAATCTCTGAAAACAGTAACTTCAATCCTTATAATAACATTTTCCAACACTAAAGACACAATAATTCGTGTAATAATGGGCTTGGTTAAACAATGACAAAATTTGTACATATTTAACCAAAGTTATAAAATCTCTGAAAACCGTAACTTCAATCCTTATAATAACATTTTTAAACATTAAAGACAAAATAATTCGTGTAAAAATGGGCTTGGTTAAACATTGACAAAATTTGTACATATTTAACCAAAGTTATAAAATCTCTGAAAACAGTAACTTCAATCCTTATAATAACATTTTCCAACACTAAAGACACAATAATTCGTGTAATAACGGGCTTGGTTAAACAATGACAAAATTTGTACATATTTAACGAAAGTTATAAAATCTCTGAAAACAGTAACTTCAATCCTTATAATAACATTTTCCAACACTAAAGACACAATAATTCGTGTAATAATGGGCTTGGTTGAACAATGACAAAATTTGTACATATTTAACCAAAGTTATAAAATCTCTGAAAACCGTAACTTCAATCCTTATAATAACATTTTTAAACATTAAAGACAAAATAATTCGTGTAAAAATGGGCTTGGTTAAACATTGACAAAATTTGTACATATTTAACCAAAGTTATAAAATCTCTGAAAACAGTAACTTCAATCCTTATAATAACATTTTCCAACACTAAAGACACAATAATTCGTGTAATAATGTGCTTGGTTAAACAATGAAAAAATTTGAACATATTTAACCAAAGTTATAAAATCTCTGAAAACTGTAACTTCAATCCTTATAATAACATTTTTAAACATTAAAGACAAAATAATTCGTGTAATAATGGGCTTGGTTAAACATTGACAAAATTTGTACATATTTAACCAAAGTTATAAAATCTTTGAAAACAGTAACTTCAATCCTTATAATAACATTTTCCAACACTAAAGACACAATAATTCGTGTAATAATGGGCTTGGTTAAACAATGACAAAATTTGTACATATTTAACCAAAGTTATAAAATCTCTGAAAACAAAAACTTCAATCCTTATAATAACATTTTTAAACATTAAAGACAAAATAATTCGTGTAAAAATGGGTTTGGTTAAACATTGACAAAATTTGTACATATTTAACCAAAGTTATAAAATCTCTGAAAACAGTAACTTCAATCCTTATAATAACATTTTCAAACACTAAAGACACAATAATTCGTGTAATAATGGGCTTCGTTAAACAATGAAAAAATTTGTACATATTTAACCAAAGTTATAAAATCTCTGAAAACCGTAACTTCAATCCTTATAATAACATTTTTAAACATTAAAGACAAAATAATTCGTGTAATAATGGGCTTGGTTAAACATTGACAAAATTTGTACATATTTAACCAAAGTTATAAAATCTTTGAAAACAGTAACTTCAATCCTTATAATAACATTTTCCAACACTAAAGACACAATAATTCGTGTAATAATGGGCTTGGTTAAACAATGACCAAATTTGTACATATTAACCAAAGTTATAAAATCTCTGAAAACAAAAACTTCAATCCTTATAATAACATTTTTAAACATTAAAGACACAATAATTCGTGTAATAATGGGCTTGGTTAAACATTGACAAAATTTGTACATATTTAACCAAAGTTATAAAATCTCTGAAAACAGTAACTTCAATCCTTATAATAACATTTTTAAACATTAAAGACACAATAATTCGTGTAATAATGGGCTTGGTTAAACAATGACAAAATTTGTACATATTTAACCAAAGTTATAAAATCTCTGAAAACAGTAACTTCAATCCTTATAATAACATTTTCCAACACTAAAGACACAATAATTCGTGTAATAATGGGCTTGGTTAAACAATGACAAAATTTGTACATATTTAACCAAAGTTATAAAATCTCTGAAAACCGTAACTTCAATCCTTATAATAACATTTTTAAACATTAAAGACAAAATAATTCGTGTAAAAATGGGCTTGGTTAAACATTGACAAAATTTGTACATATTTAACCAAAGTTATAAAATCTCTGAAAACAGTAACTTCAATCCTTATAATAACATTTTCCAACACTAAAGACACAATAATTCGTGTAATAATGGGCTTGGTTAAAGAATGACCAAATTTGTACATATTTAACCAAAGTTATAAAATCTCTGAAAACAAAAACTTCAATCCTTATAATAACATTTTTAAACATTAAAGACACAATAATTCGTGTAATAATGGGCTTGGTTAAACAATGACAAAATTTGTACATATTTAACCAAAGTTGTAAAATCTCTGAAAACAGTAACTTCAATCCTTATAATAACATTTTCCAACACTAAAGACACAATAATTCGTGTAATAATGGGCTTGGTTAAACAATGACAAAATTTGTACTTATTTAACCAAAGTTATAAAATCTCTGAAAACCGTAACTTCAATCCTTATAATAACATTTTTAAACATTAAAGACAAAATAATTCGTGTAATAATGGGCTTGGTTAAACATTGACAAAATTTGTACATATTTAACCAAAGTTATAAAATCTCTGAAAACAGTAACTTCAATCCTTATAATAACATTTTTAAACATTAAAGACACAATAATTCGTGTAATAATGGGGTTGGTTAAACAATGACAAAATTTGTACATATTTAACGAAAGTTATAAAATCTCTGAAAACAGTAACTTCAATCCTTATAATAACATTTTCCAACACTAAAGACACAATAATTCGTGTAATAATGGGCTTGGTTAAACAATGACAAAATTTGTACATATTTAACCAAAGTTATAAAATCTCTGAAAACCGTAACTTCAATCCTTATAATAACATTTTTAAACATTAAAGACAAAATAATTCGTGTAAAAATGGGCTTGGTTAAACATTGACAAAATTTGTACATATTTAACCAAAGTTATAAAATCTCTGAAAACAGTAACTTCAATCCTTATAATAACATTTTCCAACACTAAAGACACAATAATTCGTGTAATAACGGGCTTGGTTAAACAATGACAAAATTTGTACATATTTAACGAAAGTTATAAAATCTCTGAAAACAGTAACTTCAATCCTTATAATAACATTTTCCAACACTAAAGACACAATAATTCGTGTAATAATGGGCTTGGTTAAACAATGACAAAATTTGTACATATTTAACCAAAGTTATAAAATCTCTGAAAACCGTAACTTCAATCCTTATAATAACATTTTTAAACATTAAAGACAAAATAATTCGTGTAAAAATGGGCTTGGTTAAACATTGACAAAATTTGTACATATTTAACCAAAGTTATAAAATCTCTGAAAACAGTAACTTCAATCCTTATAATAACATTTTCCAACACTAAAGACACAATAATTCGTGTAATAATGTGCTTGGTTAAACAATGAAAAAATTTGTACATATTTAACCAAAGTTATAAAATCTCTGAAAACCGTAACTTCAATCCTTATAATAATATTTTTAAACATTAAAGACAAAATAATTCGTGTAATAATGGGCTTGGTTAAACATTGACAAAATTTGTACATATTTAACCAAAGTTATAAAATCTTTGAAAACAGTAACTTCAATCCTTATAATAACATTTTCCAACACTAAAGACACAATAATTCGTGTAATAATGGGCTTGGTTAAACAATGACAAAATTTGTACATATTTAACCAAAGTTATAAAATCTCTGAAAACAAAAACTTCAATCCTTATAATAACATTTTTAAACATTAAAGACACAATAATTCGTGTAATAATGGGCTTGGTTAAACAATGACAAAATTTGTACATATTTAACCAAAGTTATAAAATCTCTGAAAACAGTAACTTCAATCCTTATAATAACATTTTCCAACACTAAAGACACAATAATTCGTGTAATAATGGGCTTGGTTAAACAATGACAAAATTTGTACATATTTAAGCAAAGTTATAAAATCTCTGAAAACCGTAACTTCAATCCTTATAATAACATTTTTAAACATTAAAGACAAAATAATTCGTGTAAAAATGGGCTTGGTTAAACATTGACAAAATTTGTACATATTTAACCAAAGTTATAAAATCTCTGAAAACAGTAACTTCAATCCTTATAATAACATTTTCCAACACTAAAGACACAATAATTCGTGTATTAATGGGCTTGGTTAAAGAATGACCAAATTTGTACATATTTAACCAAAGTTATAAAATCTCTGAAAACAAAAACTTCAATCCTTATAATAACATTTTTAAACATTAAAGACACAATAATTCGTGTAATAATGGGCTTGGTTAAACATTGACAAAATTTGTACATATTTAACCAAAGTTATAAAATCTCTGAAAACAGTAACTTCAATCCTTATAATAACATTTTTAAACATTAAAGACACAATAATTCGTGTAATAATGGGCTTGGTTAAACAATGACAAAATTTGTACATATTTAACCAAAGTTATAAAATCTCTGAAAACAGTAACTTCAATCCTTATAATAACATTTTCCAACACTAAAGACACAATAATTCGTGTAATAATGGGCTTGGTTAAACAATGACAAAATTTGTACATATTTAACCAAAGTTATAAAATCTCTGAAAACCGTAACTTCAATCCTTATAATAACATTTTTAAACATTAAAGACAAAATAATTCGTGTAAAAATGGGCTTGGTTAAACATTGACAAAATTTGTACATATTTAACCAAAGTTATAAAATCTCTGAAAACAGTAACTTCAATCCTTATAATAACATTTTCCAACACTAAAGACACAATAATTCGTGTAATAATGGGCTTGGTTAAAGAATGACCAAATTTGTACATATTTAACCAAAGTTATAAAATCTCTGAAAACAAAAACTTCAATCCTTATAATAACATTTTTAAACATTAAAGACACAATAATTCGTGTAATAATGGGCTTGGTTAAACATTGACAAAATTTGTACATATTTAACCAAAGTTATAAAATCTCTGAAAACAGTAACTTCAATCCTTATAATAACATTTTTAAACATTAAAGACACAATAATTCGTGTAATAATGGGCTTGGTTAAACAATGACAAAATTTGTACATATTTAACCAAAGTTATAAAATCTCTGAAAACAGTAACTTCAATCCTTATAATAACATTTTTAAACATTAAAGACAAAATAATTTGTGTAATAATGGGCTTGGCTAAACAATGACAAAATTTGTACATATTTAACCAAAGTTTTAAAATCTCTGAAAACAGTAACTTCAATCCTTATAATAACATTTTTAAACATTAAAGACACAATAATTCGTGTAATAATGGGCTTGGTTAAACAATGACAAAATTTGTACATATTTAACCAAAGTTATAAAATCTCTGAAAACCGTAACTTCAATCCTTATAATAACATTTTTAAACATTAAAGACAAAATAATTCGTGTAAAAATGGGCTTGGTTAAACATTGACAAAATTTGTACATATTTAACCAAAGTTATAAAATCTCTTAAAACCGTAACTTCAATCCTTATAATAACATTTTTAAACATTAAAGACAAAATAATTCGTGTAATAATGGGCTTGGTTAAACATTGACAAAATTTGTACATATTTAACCAAAGTTATAAAATCTTTGAAAACAGTAACTTCAATTATTATAATAACATTTTCCAACACTAAAGACACAATAATTCGTGTAATAATGGGCTTGGTTAAACAATGACAAAATTTGTACATATTTAACCAAAGTTATAAAATCTCTGAAAACAAAAACTTCAATCCTTATAATAACATTTTTAAACATTAAAGACACAATAATTCGTGTAATAATGGGCTTGGTTAAACAATGACAAAATTTGTACATATTTAACCAAAGTTATAAAATCTCTGAAAACAGTAACTTCAATCCTTATAATAACATTTTCCAACACTAAAGACACAATAATTCGTGTAATAATGGGCTTGGTTAAACAATGACAAAATTTGTACATATTTAAGCAAAGTTATAAAATCTCTGAAAACCGTAACTTCAATCCTTATAATAACATTTTTAAACATTAAAGACAAAATAATTCGTGTAAAAATGGGCTTGGTTAAACATTGACAAAATTTGTACATATTTAACCAAAGTTATAAAATCTCTGAAAACAGTAACTTCAATCCTTATAATAACATTTTCCAACACTAAAGACACAATAATTCGTGTATTAATGGGCTTGGTTAAAGAATGACCAAATTTGTACATATTTAACCAAAGTTATAAAATCTCTGAAAACAAAAACTTCAATCCTTATAATAACATTTTTAAACATTAAAGACACAATAATTCGTGTAATAATGCGCTTGGTTAAACATTGACAAAATTTGTACATATTTAACCAAAGTTATAAAATCTCTGAAAACAGTAACTTCAATCCTTATAATAACATTTTTAAACATTAAAGACACAATAATTCGTGTAATAATGGGCTTGGTTAAACAATGACAAAATTTGTACATATTTAACCAAAGTTATAAAATCTCTGAAAACAGTAACTTCAATCCTTATAATAACATTTTCCAACACTAAAGACACAATAATTCGTGTAATAATGGGCTTGGTTAAACAATGACAAAATTTGTACATATTTAACCAAAGTTATAAAATCTCTGAAAACCGTAACTTCAATCCTTATAATAACATTTTTAAACATTAAAGACAAAATAATTCGTGTAAAAATGGGCTTGGTTAAACATTGACAAAATTTGTACATATTTAACCAAAGTTATAAAATCTCTGAAAACAGTAACTTCAATCCTTATAATAACATTTTCCAACACTAAAGACACAATAATTCGTGTAATAATGGGCTTGGTTAAAGAATGACCAAATTTGTACATATTTAACCAAAGTTATAAAATCTCTGAAAACAAAAACTTCAATCCTTATAATAACATTTTTAAACATTAAAGACACAATAATTCGTGTAATAATGGGCTTGGTTAAACATTGACAAAATTTGTACATATTTAACCAAAGTTATAAAATCTCTGAAAACAGTAACTTCAATCCTTATAATAACATTTTTAAACATTAAAGACACAATAATTCGTGTAATAATGGGCTTGGTTAAACAATGACAAAATTTGTACATATTTAACCAAAGTTATAAAATCTCTGAAAACAGTAACTTCAATCCTTATAATAACATTTTTAAACATTAAAGACAAAATAATTTGTGTAATAATGGGCTTGGCTAAACAATGACAAAATTTGTACATATTTAACCAAAGTTTTAAAATCTCTGAAAACAGTAACTTCAATCCTTATAATAACATTTTTAAACATTAAAGACACAATAATTCGTGTAATAATGGGCTTGGTTAAACAATGACAAAATTTGTACATATTTAACCAAAGTTATAAAATCTCTGAAAACCGTAACTTCAATCCTTATAATAACATTTTTAAACATTAAAGACAAAATAATTCGTGTAAAAATGGGCTTGGTTAAACATTGACAAAATTTGTACATATTTAACCAAAGTTATAAAATCTCTGAAAACAGTAACTTCAATCCTTATAATAACATTTTCCAACACTAAAGACACAATAATTCGTGTAATAATGGGCTTGGTTAAAGAATGACCAAATTTGTACATATTTAACCAAAGTTATAAAATCTCTGAAAACAAAAACTTCAATCCTTGTAATAACATTTTTAAACATTAAAGACACAATAATTCGTGTAATAATGGGCTTGGTTAAACATTGACAAAATTTGTACATATTTAACCAAAGTTATAAAATCTCTGAAAACAGTAACTTCAATCTTTATAATAACATTTTTAAACATTAAACACACAATAATTCGTGTAATAATGGGCTTGGTTAAACAATGACAAAATTTGTACATATTTAACCAAAGTTATAAAATCTCTGAAAACAGTAACTTCAATCCTTATAATAACATTTTTAAACATTAAAGACAAAATAATTTGTGTAATAATGGGCTTGGTTAAACAATGACAAAATTTGTACATATTTAACCAAAGTTTTAAAATCTCTGAAAACAGTAACTTCAATCCTTATAATAACATTTTTAAACATTAAAGACACAATAATTCGTGTAATAATGGGCTTGGTTAAACAATGACAAAATTTGTACATATTTAACCAAAATTATAAAATCTCTGAAAACAGTAACTTCAATCCTTATAATAACATTTTCCAACACTAAAGACACAATAATTCGTGTAATAATGGGCTTGGTTAAACAATGACAAAATTTGTACATATTTAACCAAAGTTATAAAATCTCTGAAAACAGTAACTTCAATCCTTATAATAAAATTTTTAAACATTAAAGACACAATAATTCGTGTAATAATGGACTTGGTTAAACAATGACAAAATTTGTACATATTTAACCAAAATTATAAAATCTCTGAAAACAGTAACTTCAATCCTTATAATAACATTTTCCAACACTAAAGACACAATAATTCGTGTAATAATGGGCTTGGTTAAACAATGACAAAATTTGTACATATTTAACCAAAGTTATAAAATGTCTGAAAACCGTAACTTCAATCCTTATAATAACATTTTTAAACATTAAAGACAAAATAATTCGTGTAATAATGGGCTTGGTTAAACATTGACAAAATTTGTACATATTTAACCAAAGTTATAAAATCTCTGAAAACAGTAACTTCAATCCTTATAATAACATTTTTAAACATTAAAGACACAATAATTTGTGTAATAATGGGCTTGGTTAAACAATGACAAAATTTGTACATATTTAACCAAAGTTATAAAATCTCTGAAAACAGTAACTTCAATCCTTATAATAACATTTTCCAACACTAGAGCACAATAATTCGTGTAATAATGGGCTTGGTTAAACAATGAAAAAATTTGTACATATTTAACCAAAGTTATAAAATCTCTGAAAACAGTAACTTCAATCCTTATAATAACATTTTTAAACATTAAAGACAAAATAATTCGTGTAATAATAGGCTTGGTTAAACATTGACAAAATTTGTACTTATTTGACCAAAGTTATAAAATCTCTGAAAACAGTAACTTCAATCCTTATAATAACATTTTTAAACATTAAAGACACAATAATTCGTGTAATAATGGGCTTGGTTAAACAATGAAAAAATTTGTACATATTTAACCAAAGTTATAAAATCTCTGAAAACAGTAACTTCAATCCTTATAATAACATTTTCCAACACTAAAGACACAATAATTCGTGTAATAATGGGCTTGGTTAAACAATGACCAAATTTGTACATATTTAACCAAAGTTATAAAATCTCTGAAAACCGTAACTTCAATCCTTATAATAACATTTTTAAACATTAAAGACAAAATAATTCGTGTAATAATGGCCTTGGTTAAACATTGACAAAATTTGTACATATTTAACCAAAGTTATAAAATCTCTGAAAACAGTAACTTCAATCCTTATAATAACATTTTTAAACATTAAAGACACAATAATTCGTGTAATAATGGGCTTGGTTAAACAATGACAAAATTTGTACATATTTAACCAAAGTTATAAAATCTCTGAAAACCGTAACTTCAATCCTTATAATAACATTTTTAAACATTAAAGACAAAATAATTCGTGTAAAAATGGGCTTGGTTAAACATTGACAAAATTTGTACATATTTAACCAAAGTTATAAAATCTCTGAAAACAGTAACTTCAATCCTTATAATAACATTTTCCAACACTAAAGACACAATAATTCGTGTAATAACGGGCTTGGTTAAACAATGACAAAATTTGTACATATTTAACGAAAGTTATAAAATCTCTGAAAACAGTAACTTCAATCCTTATAATAACATTTTCCAACACTAAAGACACAATAATTCGTGTAATAATGGGCTTGGTTGAACAATGACAAAATTTGTACATATTTAACCAAAGTTATAAAATCTCTGAAAACCGTAACTTCAATCCTTATAATAACATTTTTAAACATTAAAGACAAAATAATTCGTGTAAAAATGGGCTTGGTTAAACATTGACAAAATTTGTACATATTTAACCAAAGTTATAAAATCTCTGAAAACAGTAACTTCAATCCTTATAATAACATTTTCCAACACTAAAGACACAATAATTCGTGTAATAATGTGCTTGGTTAAACAATGAAAAAATTTGAACATATTTAACCAAAGTTATAAAATCTCTGAAAACTGTAACTTCAATCCTTATAATAACATTTTTAAACATTAAAGACAAAATAATTCGTGTAATAATGGGCTTGGTTAAACATTGACAAAATTTGTACATATTTAACCAAAGTTATAAAATCTTTGAAAACAGTAACTTCAATCCTTATAATAACATTTTCCAACACTAAAGACACAATAATTCGTGTAATAATGGGCTTGGTTAAACAATGACAAAATTTGTACATATTTAACCAAAGTTATAAAATCTCTGAAAACAAAAACTTCAATCCTTATAATAACATTTTTAAACATTAAAGACAAAATAATTCGTGTAAAAATGGGTTTGGTTAAACATTGACAAAATTTGTACATATTTAACCAAAGTTATAAAATCTCTGAAAACAGTAACTTCAATCCTTATAATAACATTTTCAAACACTAAAGACACAATAATTCGTGTAATAATGGGCTTCGTTAAACAATGAAAAAATTTGTACATATTTAACCAAAGTTATAAAATCTCTGAAAACCGTAACTTCAATCCTTATAATAACATTTTTAAACATTAAAGACAAAATAATTCGTGTAATAATGGGCTTGGTTAAACATTGACAAAATTTGTACATATTTAACCAAAGTTATAAAATCTTTGAAAACAGTAACTTCAATCCTTATAATAACATTTTCCAACACTAAAGACACAATAATTCGTGTAATAATGGGCTTGGTTAAACAATGACCAAATTTGTACATATTAACCAAAGTTATAAAATCTCTGAAAACAAAAACTTCAATCCTTATAATAACATTTTTAAACATTAAAGACACAATAATTCGTGTAATAATGGGCTTGGTTAAACATTGACAAAATTTGTACATATTTAACCAAAGTTATAAAATCTCTGAAAACAGTAACTTCAATCCTTATAATAACATTTTTAAACATTAAAGACACAATAATTCGTGTAATAATGGGCTTGGTTAAACAATGACAAAATTTGTACATATTTAACCAAAGTTATAAAATCTCTGAAAACAGTAACTTCAATCCTTATAATAACATTTTCCAACACTAAAGACACAATAATTCGTGTAATAATGGGCTTGGTTAAACAATGACAAAATTTGTACATATTTAACCAAAGTTATAAAATCTCTGAAAACCGTAACTTCAATCCTTATAATAACATTTTTAAACATTAAAGACAAAATAATTCGTGTAAAAATGGGCTTGGTTAAACATTGACAAAATTTGTACATATTTAACCAAAGTTATAAAATCTCTGAAAACAGTAACTTCAATCCTTATAATAACATTTTCCAACACTAAAGACACAATAATTCGTGTAATAATGGGCTTGGTTAAAGAATGACCAAATTTGTACATATTTAACCAAAGTTATAAAATCTCTGAAAACAAAAACTTCAATCCTTATAATAACATTTTTAAACATTAAAGACACAATAATTCGTGTAATAATGGGCTTGGTTAAACAATGACAAAATTTGTACATATTTAACCAAAGTTGTAAAATCTCTGAAAACAGTAACTTCAATCCTTATAATAACATTTTCCAACACTAAAGACACAATAATTCGTGTAATAATGGGCTTGGTTAAACAATGACAAAATTTGTACTTATTTAACCAAAGTTATAAAATCTCTGAAAACCGTAACTTCAATCCTTATAATAACATTTTTAAACATTAAAGACAAAATAATTCGTGTAATAATGGGCTTGGTTAAACATTGACAAAATTTGTACATATTTAACCAAAGTTATAAAATCTCTGAAAACAGTAACTTCAATCCTTATAATAACATTTTTAAACATTAAAGACACAATAATTCGTGTAATAATGGGGTTGGTTAAACAATGACAAAATTTGTACATATTTAACGAAAGTTATAAAATCTCTGAAAACAGTAACTTCAATCCTTATAATAACATTTTCCAACACTAAAGACACAATAATTCGTGTAATAATGGGCTTGGTTAAACAATGACAAAATTTGTACATATTTAACCAAAGTTATAAAATCTCTGAAAACCGTAACTTCAATCCTTATAATAACATTTTTAAACATTAAAGACAAAATAATTCGTGTAAAAATGGGCTTGGTTAAACATTGACAAAATTTGTACATATTTAACCAAAGTTATAAAATCTCTGAAAACAGTAACTTCAATCCTTATAATAACATTTTCCAACACTAAAGACACAATAATTCGTGTAATAACGGGCTTGGTTAAACAATGACAAAATTTGTACATATTTAACGAAAGTTATAAAATCTCTGAAAACAGTAACTTCAATCCTTATAATAACATTTTCCAACACTAAAGACACAATAATTCGTGTAATAATGGGCTTGGTTAAACAATGACAAAATTTGTACATATTTAACCAAAGTTATAAAATCTCTGAAAACCGTAACTTCAATCCTTATAATAACATTTTTAAACATTAAAGACAAAATAATTCGTGTAAAAATGGGCTTGGTTAAACATTGACAAAATTTGTACATATTTAACCAAAGTTATAAAATCTCTGAAAACAGTAACTTCAATCCTTATAATAACATTTTCCAACACTAAAGACACAATAATTCGTGTAATAATGTGCTTGGTTAAACAATGAAAAAATTTGTACATATTTAACCAAAGTTATAAAATCTCTGAAAACCGTAACTTCAATCCTTATAATAACATTTTTAAACATTAAAGACAAAATAATTCGTGTAATAATGGGCTTGGTTAAACATTGACAAAATTTGTACATATTTAACCAAAGTTATAAAATCTTTGAAAACAGTAACTTCAATCCTTATAATAACATTTTCCAACACTAAAGACACAATAATTCGTGTAATAATGGGCTTGGTTAAACAATGACAAAATTTGTACATATTTAACCAAAGTTATAAAATCTCTGAAAACAAAAACTTCAATCCTTATAATAACATTTTTAAACATTAAAGACACAATAATTCGTGTAATAATGGGCTTGGTTAAACAATGACAAAATTTGTACATATTTAACCAAAGTTATAAAATCTCTGAAAACAGTAACTTCAATCCTTATAATAACATTTTCCAACACTAAAGACACAATAATTCGTGTAATAATGGGCTTGGTTAAACAATGACAAAATTTGTACATATTTAAGCAAAGTTATAAAATCTCTGAAAACCGTAACTTCAATCCTTATAATAACATTTTTAAACATTAAAGACAAAATAATTCGTGTAAAAATGGGCTTGGTTAAACATTGACAAAATTTGTACATATTTAACCAAAGTTATAAAATCTCTGAAAACAGTAACTTCAATCCTTATAATAACATTTTCCAACACTAAAGACACAATAATTCGTGTATTAATGGGCTTGGTTAAAGAATGACCAAATTTGTACATATTTAACCAAAGTTATAAAATCTCTGAAAACAAAAACTTCAATCCTTATAATAACATTTTTAAACATTAAAGACACAATAATTCGTGTAATAATGGGCTTGGTTAAACATTGACAAAATTTGTACATATTTAACCAAAGTTATAAAATCTCTGAAAACAGTAACTTCAATCCTTATAATAACATTTTTAAACATTAAAGACACAATAATTCGTGTAATAATGGGCTTGGTTAAACAATGACAAAATTTGTACATATTTAACCAAAGTTATAAAATCTCTGAAAACAGTAACTTCAATCCTTATAATAACATTTTCCAACACTAAAGACACAATAATTCGTGTAATAATGGGCTTGGTTAAACAATGACAAAATTTGTACATATTTAACCAAAGTTATAAAATCTCTGAAAACCGTAACTTCAATCCTTATAATAACATTTTTAAACATTAAAGACAAAATAATTCGTGTAAAAATGGGCTTGGTTAAACATTGACAAAATTTGTACATATTTAACCAAAGTTATAAAATCTCTGAAAACAGTAACTTCAATCCTTATAATAACATTTTCCAACACTAAAGACACAATAATTCGTGTAATAATGGGCTTGGTTAAAGAATGACCAAATTTGTACATATTTAACCAAAGTTATAAAATCTCTGAAAACAAAAACTTCAATCCTTATAATAACATTTTTAAACATTAAAGACACAATAATTCGTGTAATAATGGGCTTGGTTAAACATTGACAAAATTTGTACATATTTAACCAAAGTTATAAAATCTCTGAAAACAGTAACTTCAATCCTTATAATAACATTTTTAAACATTAAAGACACAATAATTCGTGTAATAATGGGCTTGGTTAAACAATGACAAAATTTGTACATATTTAACCAAAGTTATAAAATCTCTGAAAACAGTAACTTCAATCCTTATAATAACATTTTTAAACATTAAAGACAAAATAATTTGTGTAATAATGGGCTTGGCTAAACAATGACAAAATTTGTACATATTTAACCAAAGTTTTAAAATCTCTGAAAACAGTAACTTCAATCCTTATAATAACATTTTTAAACATTAAAGACACAATAATTCGTGTAATAATGGGCTTGGTTAAACAATGACAAAATTTGTACATATTTAACCAAAGTTATAAAATCTCTGAAAACCGTAACTTCAATCCTTATAATAACATTTTTAAACATTAAAGACAAAATAATTCGTGTAAAAATGGGCTTGGTTAAACATTGACAAAATTTGTACATATTTAACCAAAGTTATAAAATCTCTGAAAACAGTAACTTCAATCCTTATAATAACATTTTCCAACACTAAAGACACAATAATTCGTGTAATAATGTGCTTGGTTAAACAATGAAAAAATTTGTACATATTTAACCAAAGTTATAAAATCTCTTAAAACCGTAACTTCAATCCTTATAATAACATTTTTAAACATTAAAGACAAAATAATTCGTGTAATAATGGGCTTGGTTAAACATTGACAAAATTTGTACATATTTAACCAAAGTTATAAAATCTTTGAAAACAGTAACTTCAATCCTTATAATAACATTTTCCAACACTAAAGACACAATAATTCGTGTAATAATGGGCTTGGTTAAACAATGACAAAATTTGTACATATTTAACCAAAGTTATAAAATCTCTGAAAACAAAAACTTCAATCCTTATAATAACATTTTTAAACATTAAAGACACAATAATTCGTGTAATAATGGGCTTGGTTAAACAATGACAAAATTTGTACATATTTAACCAAAGTTATAAAATCTCTGAAAACAGTAACTTCAATCCTTATAATAACATTTTCCAACACTAAAGACACAATAATTCGTGTAATAATGGGCTTGGTTAAACAATGACAAAATTTGTACATATTTAAGCAAAGTTATAAAATCTCTGAAAACCGTAACTTCAATCCTTATAATAACATTTTTAAACATTAAAGACAAAATAATTCGTGTAAAAATGGGCTTGGTTAAACATTGACAAAATTTGTACATATTTAACCAAAGTTATAAAATCTCTGAAAACAGTAACTTCAATCCTTATAATAACATTTTCCAACACTAAAGACACAATAATTCGTGTATTAATGGGCTTGGTTAAAGAATGACCAAATTTGTACATATTTAACCAAAGTTATAAAATCTCTGAAAACAAAAACTTCAATCCTTATAATAACATTTTTAAACATTAAAGACACAATAATTCGTGTAATAATGGGCTTGGTTAAACATTGACAAAATTTGTACATATTTAACCAAAGTTATAAAATCTCTGAAAACAGTAACTTCAATCCTTATAATAACATTTTTAAACATTAAAGACACAATAATTCGTGTAATAATGGGCTTGGTTAAACAATGACAAAATTTGTACATATTTAACCAAAGTTATAAAATCTCTGAAAACAGTAACTTCAATCCTTATAATAACATTTTCCAACACTAAAGACACAATAATTCGTGTAATAATGGGCTTGGTTAAACAATGACAAAATTTGTACATATTTAACCAAAGTTATAAAATCTCTGAAAACCGTAACTTCAATCCTTATAATAACATTTTTAAACATTAAAGACAAAATAATTCGTGTAAAAATGGGCTTGGTTAAACATTGACAAAATTTGTACATATTTAACCAAAGTTATAAAATCTCTGAAAACAGTAACTTCAATCCTTATAATAACATTTTCCAACACTAAAGACACAATAATTCGTGTAATAATGGGCTTGGTTAAAGAATGACCAAATTTGTACATATTTAACCAAAGTTATAAAATCTCTGAAAACAAAAACTTCAATCCTTATAATAACATTTTTAAACATTAAAGACACAATAATTCGTGTAATAATGGGCTTGGTTAAACATTGACAAAATTTGTACATATTTAACCAAAGTTATAAAATCTCTGAAAACAGTAACTTCAATCCTTATAATAACATTTTTAAACATTAAAGACACAATAATTCGTGTAATAATGGGCTTGGTTAAACAATGACAAAATTTGTACATATTTAACCAAAGTTATAAAATCTCTGAAAACAGTAACTTCAATCCTTATAATAACATTTTTAAACATTAAAGACAAAATAATTTGTGTAATAATGGGCTTGGCTAAACAATGACAAAATTTGTACATATTTAACCAAAGTTTTAAAATCTCTGAAAACAGTAACTTCAATCCTTATAATAACATTTTTAAACATTAAAGACACAATAATTCGTGTAATAATGGGCTTGGTTAAACAATGACAAAATTTGTACATATTTAACCAAAGTTATAAAATCTCTGAAAACCGTAACTTCAATCCTTATAATAACATTTTTAAACATTAAAGACAAAATAATTCGTGTAAAAATGGGCTTGGTTAAACATTGACAAAATTTGTACATATTTAACCAAAGTTATAAAATCTCTGAAAACAGTAACTTCAATCCTTATAATAACATTTTCCAACACTAAAGACACAATAATTCGTGTAATAATGGGCTTGGTTAAAGAATGACCAAATTTGTACATATTTAAACTAAGTTATAAAATCTCTGAAAACAAAAACTTCAATCCTTGTAATAACATTTTTAAACATTAAAGACACAATAATTCGTGTAATAATGGGCTTGGTTAAACATTGACAAAATTTGTACATATTTAACCAAAGTTATAAAATCTCTGAAAACAGTAACTTCAATCTTTATAATAACATTTTTAAACATTAAACACACAATAATTCGTGTAATAATGGGCTTGGTTAAACAATGACAAAATTTGTACATATTTAACCAAAGTTATAAAATCTCTGAAAACAGTAACTTCAATCCTTATAATAACATTTTTAAACATTAAAGACAAAATAATTTGTGTAATAATGGGCTTGGTTAAACAATGACAAAATTTGTACATATTTAACCAAAGTTTTAAAATCTCTGAAAACAGTAACTTCAATCCTTATAATAACATTTTTAAACATTAAAGACACAATAATTCGTGTAATAATGGGCTTGGTTAAACAATGACAAAATTTGTACATATTTAACCAAAATTATAAAATCTCTGAAAACAGTAACTTCAATCCTTATAATAACATTTTCCAACACTAAAGACACAATAATTCGTGTAATAATGGGCTTGGTTAAACAATGACAAAATTTGTACATATTTAACCAAAGTTATAAAATCTCTGAAAACAGTAACTTCAATCCTTATAATAAAATTTTTAAACATTAAAGACACAATAATTCGTGTAATAATGGACTTGGTTAAACAATGACAAAATTTGTACATATTTAACCAAAATTATAAAATCTCTGAAAACAGTAACTTCAATCCTTATAATAACATTTTCCAACACTAAAGACACAATAATTCGTGTAATAATGGGCTTGGTTAAACAATGACAAAATTTGTACATATTTAACCAAAGTTATAAAATGTCTGAAAACCGTAACTTCAATCCTTATAATAACATTTTTAAACATTAAAGACAAAATAATTCGTGTAATAATGGGCTTGGTTAAACATTGACAAAATTTGTACATATTTAACCAAAGTTATAAAATCTCTGAAAACAGTAACTTCAATCCTTATAATAACATTTTTAAACATTAAAGACACAATAATTTGTGTAATAATGGGCTTGGTTAAACAATGACAAAATTTGTACATATTTAACCAAAGTTATAAAATCTCTGAAAACAGTAACTTCAATCCTTATAATAACATTTTCCAACACTAGAGCACAATAATTCGTGTAATAATGGGCTTGGTTAAACAATGAAAAAATTTGTACATATTTAACCAAAGTTATAAAATCTCTGAAAACAGTAACTTCAATCCTTATAATAACATTTTTAAACATTAAAGACAAAATAATTCGTGTAATAATAGGCTTGGTTAAACATTGACAAAATTTGTACTTATTTGACCAAAGTTATAAAATCTCTGAAAACAGTAACTTCAATCCTTATAATAACATTTTTAAACATTAAAGACACAATAATTCGTGTAATAATGGGCTTGGTTAAACAATGAAAAAATTTGTACATATTTAACCAAAGTTATAAAATCTCTGAAAACAGTAACTTCAATCCTTATAATAACATTTTCCAACACTAAAGACACAATAATTCGTGTAATAATGGGCTTGGTTAAACAATGACCAAATTTGTACATATTTAACCAAAGTTATAAAATCTCTGAAAACCGTAACTTCAATCCTTATAATAACATTTTTAAACATTAAAGACAAAATAATTCGTGTAATAATGGCCTTGGTTAAACATTGACAAAATTTGTACATATTTAACCAAAGTTATAAAATCTCTGAAAACAGTAACTTCAATCCTTATAATAACATTTTTAAACATTAAAGACACAATAATTCGTGTAATAATGGGCTTGGTTAAACAATGACAAAATTTGTACATATTTAACCAAAGTTATAAAATCTCTGAAAACCGTAACTTCAATCCTTATAATAACATTTTTAAACATTAAAGACAAAATAATTCGTGTAAAAATGGGCTTGGTTAAACATTGACAAAATTTGTACATATTTAACCAAAGTTATAAAATCTCTGAAAACAGTAACTTCAATCCTTATAATAACATTTTCCAACACTAAAGACACAATAATTCGTGTAATAATGTGCTTGGTTAAACAATGAAAAAATTTGTACATATTTAACCAAAGTTATAAAATCTCTTAAAACCGTAACTTCAATCCTTATAATAACATTTTTAAACATTAAAGACAAAATAATTCGTGTAATAATGGGCTTGGTTAAACATTGACAAAATTTGTACATATTTAACCAAAGTTATAAAATCTTTGAAAACAGTAACTTCAATCCTTATAATAACATTTTCCAACACTAAAGACACAATAATTCGTGTAATAATGGGCTTGGTTAAACAATGACAAAATTTGTACATATTTAACCAAAGTTATAAAATCTCTGAAAACAAAAACTTCAATCCTTATAATAACATTTTTAAACATTAAAGACACAATAATTCGTGTAATAATGGGCTTGGTTAAACAATGACAAAATTTGTACATATTTAACCAAAGTTATAAAATCTCTGAAAACAGTAACTTCAATCCTTATAATAACATTTTCCAACACTAAAGACACAATAATTCGTGTAATAATGGGCTTGGTTAAACAATGACAAAATTTGTACATATTTAAGCAAAGTTATAAAATCTCTGAAAACCGTAACTTCAATCCTTATAATAACATTTTTAAACATTAAAGACAAAATAATTCGTGTAAAAATGGGCTTGGTTAAACATTGACAAAATTTGTACATATTTAACCAAAGTTATAAAATCTCTGAAAACAGTAACTTCAATCCTTATAATAACATTTTCCAACACTAAAGACACAATAATTCGTGTATTAATGGGCTTGGTTAAAGAATGACCAAATTTGTACATATTTAACCAAAGTTATAAAATCTCTGAAAACAAAAACTTCAATCCTTATAATAACATTTTTAAACATTAAAGACACAATAATTCGTGTAATAATGGGCTTGGTTAAACATTGACAAAATTTGTACATATTTAACCAAAGTTATAAAATCTCTGAAAACAGTAACTTCAATCCTTATAATAACATTTTTAAACATTAAAGACACAATAATTCGTGTAATAATGGGCTTGGTTAAACAATGACAAAATTTGTACATATTTAACCAAAGTTATAAAATCTCTGAAAACAGTAACTTCAATCCTTATAATAACATTTTCCAACACTAAAGACACAATAATTCGTGTAATAATGGGCTTGGTTAAACAATGACAAAATTTGTACATATTTAACCAAAGTTATAAAATCTCTGAAAACCGTAACTTCAATCCTTATAATAACATTTTTAAACATTAAAGACAAAATAATTCGTGTAAAAATGGGCTTGGTTAAACATTGACAAAATTTGTACATATTTAACCAAAGTTATAAAATCTCTGAAAACAGTAACTTCAATCCTTATAATAACATTTTCCAACACTAAAGACACAATAATTCGTGTAATAATGGGCTTGGTTAAAGAATGACCAAATTTGTACATATTTAACCAAAGTTATAAAATCTCTGAAAACAAAAACTTCAATCCTTATAATAACATTTTTAAACATTAAAGACACAATAATTCGTGTAATAATGGGCTTGGTTAAACATTGACAAAATTTGTACATATTTAACCAAAGTTATAAAATCTCTGAAAACAGTAACTTCAATCCTTATAATAACATTTTTAAACATTAAAGACACAATAATTCGTGTAATAATGGGCTTGGTTAAACAATGACAAAATTTGTACATATTTAACCAAAGTTATAAAATCTCTGAAAACAGTAACTTCAATCCTTATAATAACATTTTTAAACATTAAAGACAAAATAATTTGTGTAATAATGGGCTTGGCTAAACAATGACAAAATTTGTACATATTTACCCAAAGTTTTAAAATCTCTGAAAACAGTAACTTCAATCCTTATAATAACATTTTTAAACATTAAAGACACAATAATTCGTGTAATAATGGGCTTGGTTAAACAATGACAAAATTTGTACATATTTAACCAAAGTTATAAAATCTCTGAAAACCGTAACTTCAATCCTTATAATAACATTTTTAAACATTAAAGACAAAATAATTCGTGTAAAAATGGGCTTGGTTAAACATTGACAAAATTTGTACATATTTAACCAAAGTTATAAAATCTCTGAAAACAGTAACTTCAATCCTTATAATAACATTTTCCAACACTAAAGACACAATAATTCGTGTAATAATGGGCTTGGTTAAAGAATGACCAAATTTGTACATATTTAACCAAAGTTATAAAATCTCTGAAAACAAAAACTTCAATCCTTGTAATAACATTTTTAAACATTAAAGACACAATAATTCGTGTAATAATGGGCTTGGTTAAACATTGACAAAATTTGTACATATTTAACCAAAGTTATAAAATCTCTGAAAACAGTAACTTCAATCTTTATAATAACATTTTTAAACATTAAACACACAATAATTCGTGTAATAATGGGCTTGGTTAAACAATGACAAAATTTGTACATATTTAACCAAAGTTATAAAATCTCTGAAAACAGTAACTTCAATCCTTATAATAACATTTTTAAACATTAAAGACAAAATAATTTGTGTAATAATGGGCTTGGTTAAACAATGACAAAATTTGTACATATTTAACCAAAGTTTTAAAATCTCTGAAAACAGTAACTTCAATCCTTATAATAACATTTTTAAACATTAAAGACACAATAATTCGTGTAATAATGGGCTTGGTTAAACAATGACAAAATTTGTACATATTTAACCAAAATTATAAAATCTCTGAAAACAGTAACTTCAATCCTTATAATAACATTTTCCAACACTAAAGACACAATAATTCGTGTAATAATGGGCTTGGTTAAACAATGACAAAATTTGTACATATTTAACCAAAGTTATAAAATCTCTGAAAACAGTAACTTCAATCCTTATAATAAAATTTTTAAACATTAAAGACACAATAATTCGTGTAATAATGGACTTGGTTAAACAATGACAAAATTTGTACATATTTAACCAAAATTATAAAATCTCTGAAAACAGTAACTTCAATCCTTATAATAACATTTTCCAACACTAAAGACACAATAATTCGTGTAATAATGGGCTTGGTTAAACAATGACAAAATTTGTACATATTTAACCAAAGTTATAAAATGTCTGAAAACCGTAACTTCAATCCTTATAATAACATTTTTAAACATTAAAGACAAAATAATTCGTGTAATAATGGGCTTGGTTAAACATTGACAAAATTTGTACATATTTAACCAAAGTTATAAAATCTCTGAAAACAGTAACTTCAATCCTTATAATAACATTTTTAAACATTAAAGACACAATAATTTGTGTAATAATGGGCTTGGTTAAACAATGACAAAATTTGTACATATTTAACCAAAGTTATAAAATCTCTGAAAACCGTAACTTCAATCCTTATAATAACATTTTCCAACACTAGAGCACAATAATTCGTGTAATAATGGGCTTGGTTAAACAATGAAAAAATTTGTACATATTTAACCAAAGTTATAAAATCTCTGAAAACAGTAACTTCAATCCTTATAATAACATTTTTAAACATTAAAGACAAAATAATTCGTGTAATAATAGGCTTGGTTAAACATTGACAAAATTTGTACTTATTTGACCAAAGTTATAAAATCTCTGAAAACAGTAACTTCAATCCTTATAATAACATTTTTAAACATTAAAGACACAATAATTCGTGTAATAATGGGCTTGGTTAAACAATGAAAAAATTTGTACATATTTAACCAAAGTTATAAAATCTCTGAAAACAGTAACTTCAATCCTTATAATAACATTTTCCAACACTAAAGACACAATAATTCGTGTAATAATGGGCTTGGTTAAACAATGACCAAATTTGTACATATTTAACCAAAGTTATAAAATCTCTGAAAACCGTAACTTCAATCCTTATAATAACATTTTTAAACATTAAAGACAAAATAATTCGTGTAATAATGGCCTTGGTTAAACATTGACAAAATTTGTACATATTTAACCAAAGTTATAAAATCTCTGAAAACAGTAACTTCAATCCTTATAATAACATTTTTAAACATTAAAGACACAATAATTCGTGTAATAATGGGCTTGGTTAAACAATGACAAAATTTGTACATATTTAACCAAAGTTATAAAATCTCTGAAAACAGTAACTTCAATCCTTATAATAACATTTTTAAACATTAAAGACAAAATAATTCGTGTAAAAATGGGCTTGGTTAAACATTGACAAAATTTGTACATATTTAACCAAAGTTATAAAATCTCTGAAAACAGTAACTTCAATCCTTATAATAACATTTTCCAACACTAAAGACACAATAATTCGTGTAATAATGGGCTTGGTTAAAGAATGACCAAATTTGTACATATTTAACCAAAGTTATAAAATCTCTGAAAACAAAAACTTCAATCCTTATAATAACATTTTTAAACATTAAAGACACAATAATTCGTGTAATAATGGGCTTGGTTAAACAATGACAAAATTTGTACATATTTAACCAAAGTTATAAAATCTCTGAAAACAGTAACTTCAATCCTTATAATAAAATTTTTAAACATTAAAGACACAATAATTCGTGTAATAATGGACTTGGTTAAACAATGACAAAATTTGTACATATTTAACCAAAATTATAAAATCTCTGAAAACAGTAACTTCAATCCTTATAATAACATTTTCCAACACTAAAGACACAATAATTCGTGTAATAATGGGCTTGGTTAAACAATGACAAAATTTGTACATATTTAACCAAAGTTATAAAATGTCTGAAAACCGTAACTTCAATCCTTATAATAACATTTTTAAACATTAAAGACAAAATAATTCGTGTAATAATGGGCTTGGTTAAACATTGACAAAATTTGTACATATTTAACCAAAGTTATAAAATCTCTGAAAACAGTAACTTCAATCCTTATAATAACATTTTTAAACATTAAACACACAATAATTTGTGTAATAATGGGCTTGGTTAAACAATGACAAAATTTGTACATATTTAACCAAAGTTATAAAATCTCTGAAAACAGTAACTTCAATCCTTATAATAACATTTTCCAACACTAGAGACACAATAATTCGTGTAATAATGGGCTTGGTTAAACAATGACAAAATTTGTACATATTTAACCAAAGTTATAAAATCTCTGAAAACAGTAACTTCAATCCTTATAATAAAATTTTTAAATATTAAAGACACAATAATTCGTGTAATAATGGACTTGGTTAAACAATGACAAAATTTGTACATATTTAACCAAAATTATAAAATCTCTGAAAACAGTAACTTCAATCCTTATAATAACATTTTCCAACACTAAAGACACAATAATTCGTGTAATAATGGGCTTGGTTAAACAATGAAAAAATTTGTACATATTTAACAAAAGTTATAAAATGTCTGAAAACCGTAACTTCAATCCTTATAATAACATTTTTAAACATTAAAGACAAAATAATTCGTGTAATAATGGGCTTGGTTAAACATTGACAAAATTTTTACATATTTAACCAAAGTTATAAAATCTCTGAAAACAGTAACTTCAATCCTTATAATAACATTTTTAAACATTAAAGACACAATAATTTGTGTAATAATGGGCTTGGTTAAACAATGACAAAATTTGTACATATTTAACCAAAGTTATAAAATCTCTGAAAACAGTAACTTCAATCCTTATAATAACATTTTCCAACACTAGAGACACAATAATTCGTGTAATAATGGGCTTGGTTAAACAATGACAAAATTTGTACATATTTAACCAAAGTTATAAAATCTCTGAAAACAGTAACTTCTATCCTTATAATAAAATTTTTAAATATTAAAGACACAATAATTCGTGTAATAATGGACTTGGTTAAACAATGACAAAATTTGTACATATTTAACCAAAATTATAAAATCTCTGAAAACAGTAACTTCAATCCTTATAATAACATTTTCCAACACTAAAGACACAATAATTCGTGTAATAATGGGCTTGGTTAAACAATGAAAAAATTTGTACATATTTAACAAAAGTTATAAAATGTCTGAAAACCGTAACTTCAATCCTTATAATAACATTTTTAAACATTAAAGACAAAATAATTCGTGTAATAATGGGCTTGGTTAAACATTGACAAAATTTTTACATATTTAACCAAAGTTATAAAATCTCTGAAAACAGTAACTTCAATCCTTATAATAACATTTTTAAACATTAAAGACACAATAATTTGTGTAATAATGGGCTTGGTTAAACAATGACAAAATTTGTACATATTTAACCAAAGTTATAAAATCTCTGAAAACAGTAACTTCAATCCTTATAATAACATTTTCCAACACTAGAGACACAATAATTCGTGTAATAATGGGCTTGGTTAAACAATGACAAAATTTGTACATATTTAACCAAAGTTATAAAATCTCTGAAAACAGTAACTTCAATCCTTATAATAACATTTTTAAACATTAAAGACAAAATAATTCGTGTAATAATAGGCTTGGTTAAACATTGACAAAATTTGTACTTATTTAACCAAAGTTATAAAATCTCTGAAAACAGTAACTTCAATCCTTATAATAACATTTTTAAACATTAAAGACACAATAATTCGTGTAATAATGGGCTTGGTTAAACAATGAAAAAATTTGTACATATTTAACCAAAGTTATAAAATCTCTGAAAACAGTAACTTCAATCCTTATAATAACATTTTCCAACACTAAAGACACAATAATTCGTGTAATAATGGGCTTGGTTAAACAATGACAAAATTTGTACATATTTAACCAAAGTTATAAAATCTCTGAAAACCGTAACTTCAATCCTTATAATAACATTTTTAAACATTAAAGACAAAATAATTCGTGTAATAATGGGCTTGGTTAAACATTGACAAAATTTGTACATATTTAACCAAAGTTATAAAATCTCTGAAAACAGTAACTTCAATCCTTATAATAACATTTTTAAACATTAAAGACACAATAATTCGTGTAATAATGGGCTTGGTTAAACAATGACAAAATTTGTACATATTTAACCAAAGTTATAAAATCTCTGAAAACAGTAACTTCAATCCTTATAATAACATTTTTAAACATTAAAGACAAAATAATTCGTGTAATAATGGGCTTGGTTAAACATTGACAAAATTTGTACATATTTAACAAAAGTTATAAAATCTTTGAAAACAGTAACTTCAATCCTTACAATAACATTTTCCAACACTAAAGACACAATAATTCGTGTAATAATGGGCTTGGTTAAACAATGACCAAATTTGTACATATTTAACCAAAGTTATAAAATCTCTGAAAACCGTAACTTCAATCCTTATAATAACATTTTTAAACATTAAAGACAAAATAATTCGTGTAATAATGGGCTTGGTTAAACATTGACAAAATTTGTACATATTTAACCAAAGTTATAAAATCTTTGAAAACAGTAACTTCAATCCTTATAATAACATTTTCCAACACTAAAGACACAATAATTCGTGTAATAATGGGCTTGGTTAAACAATGACCAAATTTGTACATATTTAACCAAAGTTATAAAATCTCTGAAAACAAAAACATCAATCCTTATAATAACATTTTTAAACATTAAAGACACAATAATTCGTGTAATAATGGGCTTGGTTAAACAATGACAAAATTTGTACATATTTAACCAAAGTTATAAAATCTCTGAAAACAGTAACTTCAATCCTTATAATAACATTTTTGAACATTAAAGACACAATAATTCGTGTAATAATGGGCTTGGTTAAACAATGACAAAATTTGTACATATTTAACCAAAGTTATAAAATCTCTGAAAACAGTAACTTCAATCCTTATAATAACATTTTTAAACATTAAAGACACAATAATTCGTGTAATAATGGGCTTGGTTAAACAATGACAAAATTTGTACATATTTAACCAAAGTTATAAAATCTCTGAAAACAGTAACTTCAATCCTTATAATAACATTTTTAAACATTAAAGACACAATAATTCGTGTAATAATGGGCTTGGTTAAACAATGAAAAAATTTGTACATATTTAACCAAAGTTATAAAATCTCTGAAAACAGTAACTTCAATCCTTATAATAACATTTTCCAACACTAAAGACACAATAATTCGTGTAATAATGGGCTTGGTTAAACAATGACAAAATTTGTACATATTTAACCAAAGTTATAAAATCTCTGAAAACAGTAACTTCAATCCTTATAATAACATTTTTAAACATTAAAGACAAAATAATTCGTGTAATAATGGGCTTGGTTAAACATTGACAAAATTTGTACATATTTAACCAAAGTTATAAAATCTCTGAAAACAGTAACTTCAATCCTTATAATAACATTTTTAAACATTAAAGACACAATAATTCGTGTAATAATGGGCTTGGTTAAACAATGAAAAAATTTGTACATATTTAACCAAAGTTATAAAATCTCTGAAAACAGTAACTTCAATCCTTATAATAACATTTTCCAACACTAAAGGCACAATAATTCGTGTAATAATGGGCTTCGTTAAACAATGACAAAATTTGTACATATTTAAACAAAGTTATAAAATCTCTGAAAACAGTAACTTCAATCCTTATAATAACATTTTTAAACATTAAAGACAAAATAATTCGTGTAATAATGGGCTTGGTTAAACATTGACAAAATTTGTACATATTTAACCAAAGTTATAAAATCTCTGAAAACAGTAACTTCAATCCTTATAATAACATTTTTAAACATTAAAGACACAATAATTCGTGTAATAATGGGCTTGGTTAAACAATGAAAAAATTTGTACATATTTAACCAAAGTTATAAAATCTCTGAAAACAGTAACTTCAATCCTTATAATAACATTTTCCAACACTAAAGACACAATAATTCGTGTAATAATGGGCTTGGTTAAACAATGACAAAATTTGTACATATTTAACCAAAGTTATAAAATCTCTAAAAACCGTAACTTCAATCCTTATAATAACATTTTTAAACATTAAAGACAAAATAATTCGTGTAATAATGGGCTTGGTTAAACATTGACAAAATTTGTACATATTTAACCAAAGTTATAAAATCTCTGAAAACAGTAACTTCAATCCTTATAATAACATTTTTAAACATTAAAGACACAATAATTCGTGTAATAATGGGCTTGGTTAAACAATGACAAAATTTGTACATATTTAACCAAAGTTATAAAATCTCTGAAAACAGTAACTTCAATCCTTATAATAACATTTTTAAACATTAAAGACAAAATAATTCGTGTAATAATGGGCTTGGTTAAACATTGACAAAATTTGTACATATTTAACCAAAGTTATAAAATCTTTGAAAACAGTAACTTCAATCCTTATAATAACATTTTCCAACACTAAAGACACAATAATTCGTGTAATAATGGGCTTGGTTAAACAATGACCAAATTTGTACATATTTAACCAAAGTTATAAAATCTCTGAAAACCGTAACTTCAATCCTTATAATAACAATTTTAAACATTAAAGACAAAATAATTCGTGTAATAATGGGCTTGGTTAAACATTGACAAAATTTGTACATATTTAACCAAAGTTATAAAATCTTTGAAAACAGTAACTTCAATCCTTATAATAACATTTTCCAACACTAAAGACACAATAATTCGTGTAATAATGGGCTTGGTTAAACAATGACCAAATTTGTACATATTTAACCAAAGTTATAAAATCTCTGAAAACAAAAACATCAATCCTTATAATAACATTTTTAAACATTAAAGACACAATAATTCGTGTAATAATGGGCTTGGTTAAACAATGACAAAATTTGTACATATTTAACCAAAGTTATAAAATCTCTGAAAACAGTAACTTCAATCCTTATAATAACATTTTTGAACATTAAAGACACAATAATTCGTGTAATAATGGGCTTGGTTAAACAATGACAAAATTTGTACATATTTAACCAAAGTTATAAAATCTCTGAAAACAGTAACTTCAATCCTTATAATAACATTTTCCAACACTAAAGACACAATAATTCGTGTAATAATGGGCTTGGTTAAACAATGACAAAATTTGTACATATTTAACCATAGTTATAAAATCTCTGAAAACAGTAACTTCAATCCTTATAATAACATTTTTAAACATTAAAGACACAATAATTCGTGTAATAATGGGCTTGGTTAAACAATGAAAAAATTTGTACATATTTAACCAAAGTTATAAAATCTCTGAAAACAGTAACTTCAATCCTTATAATAACATTTTCCAACACTAAAGACACAATAATTCGTGTAATAATGGGCTTGGTTAAACAATGACAAAATTTGTACATATTTAACCAAAGTTATAAAATCTCTGAAAACAGTAACTTCAATCCTTATAATAACATTTTTAAACATTAAAGACAAAATAATTCGTGTAATAATGGGCTTGGTTAAACATTGACAAAATTTGTACATATTTAACCAAAGTTATAAAATCTCTGAAAACAGTAACTTCAATCCTTATAATAACATTTTTAAACATTAAAGACACAATAATTCGTGTAATAATGGGCTTGGTTAAACAATGACAAAATTTGTACATATTTAACCAAAGTTATAAAATCTCTGAAAACAGTAACTTCAATCCTTATAATAACATTTTCCAACACTAAAGACACAATAATTCGTGTAATAATGGGCTTGGTTAAACAATGACAAAATTTGTACATATTTAACCAAAGTTATAAAATCTCTGAAAACAGTAACTTCAATCCATATAATAACATTTTTAAACATTAAAGACAAAATAATTCGTGTAATAATGGGCTTGGTTAAACATTGACAAAATTTGTACATATTTAACCGAAGTTATAAAATCTCTGAAAACAGTAACTTCAATCCTTATAATAACATTTTTAAACATTAAAGACACAATAATTCGTGTAATAATGGGCTTGGTTAAACAATGACAAAATTTGTACATATTTAACCAAAGTTATAAAATCTGTGAAAACAGTAACTTCAATCCTTATAATAACAATTTCCAACACTAAAGACACAATAATTCGTGTAATAATGGGCTTGGTTAAACAATGACAAAATTTGTACATATTTAACCAAAGTTATAAAATCTCTGAAAACCGTAACTTCAATCCTTATAATAACATTTCTAAACATTAAAGACAAAATAATTCGTGTAATAATGGGCTTGGTTAAGCATTGACAAAATTTGTACATATTTAACCAAAGTTATAAAATCTCTGAAAACAGTAACTTCAATCCTTATAATAACATTTTTAAACATTAAAGACACAATAATTCGTGTAATAATGGGCTTGGTTAAACAATGACAAAATTTGTACATATTTAACCAAAGTTATAAAATCTCTGAAAACAGTAACTTCAATCCTTATAATAACATTTTCCAACACTAAAGACACAATAATTCGTGTAATAATGGGCTTGGTTAAACAATGACAAAATTTGTACATATTTAACCAAAGTTATAAAATCTCTGAAAACAGTAACTTCAATCCTTATAATAACATTTTCCAACACTAAAGACACAATAATTCGTGTAATAATGGGCTTGGTTAAACAATGACAAAATTTGTACATATTTAACCAAAGTTATAAAATCTCTGAAAACCGTAACTTCAATCCTTATAATAACATTTTTAAACATTAAAGACAAAATAATTCGTGTAATAATGGGCTTGGTTAAACATTGACAAAATTTGTACATATTTAACCAAAGTTATAAAATCTCTGAAAACAGTAACTTCAATCCTTATAATAACATTTTTAAACATTAAAGACAAAATAATTCGTGTAATAATGGGCTTGGTTAAACATTGACAAAATTTGTACATATTTAACCGAAGTTATAAAATCTCTGAAAACAGTAACTTCAATCCTTATAATAACATTTTTAAACATTAAAGACACAATAATTCGTGTAATAATGGGCTTGGTTAAACAATGACAAAATTTGTACATATTTAACCAAAGTTATAAAATCTGTGAAAACAGTAACTTCAATCCTTATAATAACATTTTCCAACACTAAAGACACAATAATTCGTGTAATAATGGGCTTGGTTAAACAATGACAAAATTTGTACATATTTAACCAAAGTTGTAAAATCTCTGAAAACCGTAACTTCAATCCTTATAATAACATTTCTAAACATTAAAGACAAAATAATTCGTGTAATAATGGGCTTGGTTAAGCATTGACAAAATTTGTACATATTTAACCAAAGTTATAAAATCTCTGAAAACAGTAACTTCAATCCTTATAATAACATTTTTAAACATTAAAGACACAATAATTCGTGTAATAATGGGCATGGTTAAACAATGACAAAATTTGTACATATTTAACCAAAGTTATAAAATCTCTGAAAACAGTAACTTCAATCCTTATAATAACATTTTCCAACACTAAAGACACAATAATTCGTGTAATAATGGGCTTGGTTAAACAATGACAAAATTTGTACATATTTAACCAAAGTTATAAAATCTCTGAAAACCGTAACTTCAATCCTTATAATAACATTTTTAAACATTAAAGACAAAATAATTCGTGTAATAATGGGCTTGGTTAAACATTGACAAAATTTGTACATATTTAACCAAAGTTATAAAATCTCTGAAAACAGTAACTTCAATCCTTATAATAACATTTTTAAACATTAAAGACAAAATAATTCGTGTAATAATGGGCTTGGTTAAACATTGACAAAATTTGTACATATTTAACCGAAGTTATAAAATCTCTGAAAACAGTAACTTCAATCCTTATAATAACATTTTTAAACATTAAAGACACAATAATTCGTGTAATAATGGGCTTGGTTAAACAATGACAAAATTTGTACATATTTAACCAAAGTTATAAAATCTGTGAAAACAGTAACTTCAATCCTTATAATAACATTTTCCAACACTAAAGACACAATAATTCGTGTAATAATGGGCTTGGTTAAACAATGACAAAATTTGTACATATTTAACCAAAGTTATAAAATCTCTGAAAACCGTAACTTCAATCCTTATAATAACATTTCTAAACATTAAAGACAAAATAATTCGTGTAATAATGGGCTTGGTTAAGCATTGACAAAATTTGTACATATTTAACCAAAGTTATAAAATCTCTGAAAACAGTAACTTCAATCCTTATAATAACATTTTTGAACATTAAAGACACAATAATTCGTGTAATAATGGGCTTGGTTAAACAATGACAAAATTTGTACATATTTAACCAAAGTTATAAAATCTCTGAAAACAGTAACTTCAATCCTTATAATAACATTTTCCAACACTAAAGACACAATAATTCGTGTAATAATGGGCTTGGTTAAACAATGACAAAATTTGTACATATTTAACCAAAGTTATAAAATCTGTGAAAACAGTAACTTCAATCCTTATAATAACATTTTCCAACACTAAAGACACAATAATTCGTGTAATAATGGGCTTGGTTAAACAATGACAAAATTTGTACATATTTAACCAAAGTTATAAAATCTCTGAAAACCGTAACTTCAATCCTTATAATAACATTTCTAAACATTAAAGACAAAATAATTCGTGTAATAATGGGCTTGGTTAAGCATTGACAAAATTTGTACATATTTAACCAAAGTTATAAAATCTCTGAAAGCAGTAACTTCAATCCTTATAATAACATTTTTAAACATTAAAGACACAATAATTCGTGTAATAATGGGCATGGTTAAACAATGACAAAATTTGTACATATTTAACCAAAGTTATAAAATCTCTGAAAACAGTAACTTCAATCCTTATAATAACATTTTCCAACACTAAAGACACAATAATTCGTGTAATAATGGGCTTGGTTAAACAATGACAAAATTTGTACATATTTAACCAAAGTTATAAAATCTCTGAAAACCGTAACTTCAATCCTTATAATAACATTTTTAAACATTAAAGACAAAATAATTCGTGTAATAATGGGCTTGGTTAAACATTGACAAAATTTGTACATATTTAACCAAAGTTATAAAATCTCTGAAAACAGTAACTTCAATCCTTATAATAACATTTTTAAACATTAAAGACAAAATAATTCGTGTAATAATGGGCTTGGTTAAACATTGACAAAATTTGTACATATTTAACCGAAGTTATAAAATCTCTGAAAACAGTAACTTCAATCCTTATAATAACATTTTTAAACATTAAAGACACAATAATTCGTGTAATAATGGGCTTGGTTAAACAATGACAAAATTTGTACATATTTAACCAAAGTTATAAAATCTGTGAAAACAGTAACTTCAATCCTTATAATAACATTTTCCGACACTAAAGACACAATAATTCGTGTAATAATGGGCTTGGTTAAACAATGACAAAATTTGTACATATTTAACCAAAGTTATAAAATCTCTGAAAACCGTAACTTCAATCTTTATAATAACATTTCTAAACATTAAAGACAAAATAATTCGTGTAATAATGGGCTTGGTTAAGCATTGACAAAATTTGTACATATTTAACCAAAGTTATAAAATCTCTGAAAACAGTAACTTCAATCCTTATAATAACATTTTTGAACATTAAAGACACAATAATTCGTGTAATAATGGGCTTGGTTAAACAATGACAAAATTTGTACATATTTAACCAAACTTATAAAATCTCTGAAAACAGTAACTTCAATCCTTATAATAACATTTTCCAACACTAAAGACACAATAATTCGTGTAATAATGGGCTTGGTTAAACAATGACAAAATTTGTACATATTTAACCAAAGTTATAAAATCTCTGAAAACCGTAACTTCAATCCTTATAATAACATTTTTAAACATTAAAGACAAAATAATTCGTGTAATAATGGGCTTGGTTAAACATTGACAAAATTTGTACATATTTAACCAAAGTTATAAAATCTTTGAAAACAGTAACTTCAATCCTTATAATAACATTTTCCAACACTAAAGACACAATAATTCGTGTAATAATGGGCTTGGTTAAACAATGACCAAATTTGTACATATTTAACCAAAGTTATAAAATCTCTGAAAACAAAAACTTCAATCCTTATAATAACATTTTTAAACATTAAAGACACAATAATTCGTGTAATAATGGGCTTGGTTAAACATTGACAAAATTTGTACATATTTAACCAAAGTTATAAAATCTCTGAAAACAGTAACTTCAATCCTTATAATAACATTTTTAAACATTAAAGACACAATAATTCGTGTAATAATGGGCTTGGTTAAACAATGACCAAATTTGTACATATTTAACCAAAGTTATAAAATCTCTGAAAACAAAAACTTCAATCCTTATAATAACATTTTTAAACATTAAAGACACAATAATTCGTGTAATAATGGGCTTGGTTAAACATTGACAAAATTTGTACATATTTAACCAAAGTTATAAAATCTCTGAAAACAGTAACTTCAATCCTTATAATAACATTTTTAAACATTAAAGACACAATAATTCGTGTAATAATGGGCTTGGTTAAACAATGACAAAATTTGTACATATTTAACCATAGTTATAAAATCTCTGAAAACAGTAACTTCAATCCTTATAATAACATTTTTAAACATTAAAGACACAATAATTCGTGTAATAATGGGCTTGGTTAAACAATGAAAAAATTTGTACATATTTAACCAAAGTTATAAAATCTCTGAAAACAGTAACTTCAATCCTTATAATAACATTTTCCAACACTAAAGACACAATAATTCGTGTAATAATGGGCTTGGTTAAACAATGACAAAATTTGTACATATTTAACCAAAGTTATAAAATCTCTGAAAACAGTAACTTCAATCCTTATAATAACATTTTTAAACATTAAAGACAAAATAATTCGTGTAATAATGGGCTTGGTTAAACATTGACAAAATTTGTACATATTTAACCAAAGTTATAAAATCTCTGAAAACAGTAACTTCAATCCTTATTATATTATTTTTAAACATTAAAGACACAATAATTCGTGTAATAATGGGCTTGGTTAAACAATGACAAAATTTGTACATATTTAACCAAAGTTATAAAATCTCTGAAAACAGTAACTTCAATCCTTATAATAACATTTTCCAACACTAAAGACACAATAATTCGTGTAATAATGGGCTTGGTTAAACAATGACAAAATTTGTACATATTTAACCAAAGTTATAAAATCTCTGAAAACAGTAACTTCAATCCTTATAATAACATTTTTAAACATTAAAGACAAAATAATTCGTGTAATAATGGGCTTGGTTAAACATTGACAAAATTTGTACATATTTAACCGAAGTTATAAAATCTCTGAAAACAGTAACTTCAATCCTTATAATAACATTTTTAAACATTAAAGACACAATAATTCGTGTAATAATGGGCTTGGTTAAACAATGACAAAATTTGTACATATTTAACCAAAGTTATAAAATCTGTGAAAACAGTAACTTCAATCCTTATAATAACATTTTCCAACACTAAAGACACAATAATTCGTGTAATAATGGGCTTGGTTAAACAATGACAAAATTTGTACATATTTAACCAAAGTTATAAAATCTCTGAAAACCGTAACTTCAATCCTTATAATAACATTTCTAAACATTAAAGACAAAATAATTCGTGTAATAATGGGCTTGGTTAAGCATTGACAAAATTTGTACATATTTAACCAAAGTTATAAAATCTCTGAAAACAGTAACTTCAATCCTTATAATAACATTTTTAAACATTAAAGACACAATAATTCGTGTAATAATGGGCTTGGTTAAACAATGACAAAATTTGTACATATTTAACCAAAGTTATAAAATCTCTGAAAACAGTAACTTCAATCCTTATAATAACATTTTCCAACACTAAAGACACAATAATTCGTGTAATAATGGGCTTGGTTAAACAATGACAAAATTTGTACATATTTAACCAAAGTTATAAAATCTCTGAAAACAGTAACTTCAATCCTTATAATAACATTTTCCAACACTAAAGACACAATAATTCGTGTAATAATGGGCTTGGTTAAACAATGACAAAATTTGTACATATTTAACCAAAGTTATAAAATCTCTGAAAACCGTAACTTCAATCCTTATAATAACATTTTTAAACATTAAAGACAAAATAATTCGTGTAATAATGGGCTTGGTTAAACATTGACAAAATTTGTACATATTTAACCAAAGTTATAAAATCTCTGAAAACAGTAACTTCAATCCTTATAATAACATTTTTAAACATTAAAGACAAAATAATTCGTGTAATAATGGGCTTGGTTAAACATTGACAAAGTTTGTACATATTTAACCGAAGTTATAAAATCTCTGAAAACAGTAACTTCAATCCTTATAATAACATTTTTAAACATTAAAGACACAATAATTCGTGTAATAATGGGCTTGGTTAAACAATGACAAAATTTGTACATATTTAACCAAAGTTATAAAATCTGTGAAAACAGTAACTTCAATCCTTATAATAACATTTTCCAACACTAAAGACACAATAATTCGTGTAATAATGGGCTTGGTTAAACAATGACAAAATTTGTACATATTTAACCAAAGTTGTAAAATCTCTGAAAACCGTAACTTCAATCCTTATAATAACATTTCTAAACATTAAAGACAAAATAATTCGTGTAATAATGGGCTTGGTTAAGCATTGACAAAATTTGTACATATTTAACCAAAGTTATAAAATCTCTGAAAACAGTAACTTCAATCCTTATAATAACATTTTTAAACATTAAAGACACAATAATTCGTGTAATAATGGGCATGGTTAAACAATGACAAAGTTTGTACATATTTAACCAAAGTTATAAAATCTCTGAAAACAGTAACTTCAATCCTTATAATAACATTTTCCAACACTAAAGACACAATAATTCGTGTAATAATGGGCTTGGTTAAACAATGACAAAATTTGTACATATTTAACCAAAGTTATAAAATCTCTGAAAACCGTAACTTCAATCCTTATAATAACATTTTTAAACATTAAAGACAAAATAATTCGTGTAATAATGGGCTTGGTTAAACATTGACAAAATTTGTACATATTTAACCAAAGTTATAAAATCTCTGAAAACAGTAACTTCAATCCTTATAATAACATTTTTAAACATTAAAGACAAAATAATTCGTGTAATAATGGGCTTGGTTAAACATTGACAAAATTTGTACATATTTAACCGAAGTTATAAAATCTCTGAAAACAGTAACTTCAATCCTTATAATAACATTTTTAAACATTAAAGACACAATAATTCGTGTAATAATGGGCTTGGTTAAACAATGACAAAATTTGTACATATTTAACCAAAGTTATAAAATCTGTGAAAACAGTAACTTCAATCCTTATAATAACATTTTCCAACACTAAAGACACAATAATTCGTGTAATAATGGGCTTGGTTAAACAATGACAAAATTTGTACATATTTAACCAAAGTTATAAAATCTCTGAAAACCGTAACTTCAATCCTTATAATAACATTTCTAAACATTAAAGACAAAATAATTCGTGTAATAATGGGCTTGGTTAAGCATTGACAAAATTTGTACATATTTAACCAAAGTTATAAAATCTCTGAAAACAGTAACTTCAATCCTTATAATAACATTTTTGAACATTAAAGACACAATAATTCGTGTAATAATGGGCTTGGTTAAACAATGACAAAATTTGTACATATTTAACCAAAGTTATAAAATCTCTGAAAACAGTAACTTCAATCCTTATAATAACATTTTCCAACACTAAAGACACAATAATTCGTGTAATAATGGGCTTGGTTAAACAATGACAAAATTTGTACATATTTAACCAAAGTTATAAAATCTGTGAAAACAGTAACTTCAATCCTTATAATAACATTTTCCAACACTAAAGACACAATAATTCGTGTAATAATGGGCTTGGTTAAACAATGACAAAATTTGTACATATTTAACCAAAGTTATAAAATCTCTGAAAACCGTAACTTCAATCCTTATAATAACATTTCTAAACATTAAAGACAAAATAATTCGTGTAATAATGGGCTTGGTTAAGCATTGACAAAATTTGTACATATTTAACCAAAGTTATAAAATCTCTGAAAGCAGTAACTTCAATCCTTATAATAACATTTTTAAACATTAAAGACACAATAATTCGTGTAATAATGGGCATGGTTAAACAATGACAAAATTTGTACATATTTAACCAAAGTTATAAAATCTCTGAAAACAGTAACTTCAATCCTTATAATAACATTTTCCAACACTAAAGACACAATAATTCGTGTAATAATGGGCTTGGTTAAACAATGACAAAATTTGTACATATTTAACCAAAGTTATAAAATCTCTGAAAACCGTAACTTCAATCCTTATAATAACATTTTTAAACATTAAAGACAAAATAATTCGTGTAATAATGGGCTTGGTTAAACATTGACAAAATTTGTACATATTTAACCAAAGTTATAAAATCTCTGAAAACAGTAACTTCAATCCTTATAATAACATTTTTAAACATTAAAGACAAAATAATTCGTGTAATAATGGGCTTGGTTAAACATTGACAAAATTTGTACATATTTAACCGAAGTTATAAAATCTCTGAAAACAGTAACTTCAATCCTTATAATAACATTTTTAAACATTAAAGACACAATAATTCGTGTAATAATGGGCTTGGTTAAACAATGACAAAATTTGTACATATTTAACCAAAGTTATAAAATCTGTGAAAACAGTAACTTCAATCCTTATAATAACATTTTCCAACACTAAAGACACAATAATTCGTGTAATAATGGGCTTGGTTAAACAATGACAAAATTTGTACATATTTAACCAAAGTTATAAAATCTCTGAAAACCGTAACTTCAATCTTTATAATAACATTTCTAAACATTAAAGACAAAATAATTCGTGTAATAATGGGCTTGGTTAAGCATTGACAAAATTTGTACATATTTAACCAAAGTTATAAAATCTCTGAAAACAGTAACTTCAATCCTTATAATAACATTTTTGAACATTAAAGACACAATAATTCGTGTAATAATGGGTTTGGTTAAACAATGACAAAATTTGTACATATTTAACCAAACTTATAAAATCTCTGAAAACAGTAACTTCAATCCTTATAATAACATTTTCCAACACTAAAGACACAATAATTCGTGTAATAATGGGCTTGGTTAAACAATGACAAAATTTGTACATATTTAACCAAAGTTATAAAATCTTTGAAAACCGTAACTTCAATCCTTATAATAACATTTTTAAACATTAAAGACAAAATAATTCGTGTAATAATGGGCTTGGTTAAACATTGACAAAATTTGTACATATTTAACCAAAGTTATAAAATCTTTGAAAACAGTAACTTCAATCCTTATAATAACATTTTCCAACACTAAAGACACAATAATTCGTGTAATAATGGGCTTGGTTAAACAATGACCAAATTTGTACATATTTAACCAAAGTTATAAAATCTCTGAAAACAAAAACTTCAATCCTTATAATAACATTTTTAAACATTAAAGACACAATAATTCGTGTAATAATGGGCTTGGTTAAACATTGACAAAATTTGTACATATTTAACCAAAGTTATAAAATCTCTGAAAACAGTAACTTCAATCCTTATAATAACATTTTTAAACATTAAAGACACAATAATTCGTGTAATAATGGGCTTGGTTAAACAATGAAAAAATTTGTACATATTTAACCAAAGTTATAAAATCTCTGAAAACCGTAACTTCAATCCTTATAATAACTTTTTTAAACATTAAAGACAAAATAATTCGTGTAATAATGGGCTTGGTTAAACATTGACAAAGTTTGTACATATTTAACCAAAGTTATAAAATCTCTGAAAACAGTAACTTCAATCCTTATAATAACATTTTTAAACATTAAAGACACAATAATTCGTGTAATAATGGGCTTGGTTAAACAATGACAAAATTTGTACATATTTAACCAAAGTTATAAAATCTCTGAAAACAGTAACTTCAATCCTTATAATAACATTTTTAAACATTAAAGACAAAATAATTCCTGTAATAATGGGCTTGGTTAAATATTGACAAAATTTGTACATATTTAACAAAAGTTATAAAATCTTTGAAAACAGTAACTTCAATCCTTATAATAACATTTTCCAACACTAAAGACACAATAATTCGTGTAATAATGGGCTTGGTTAAACAATGACCAAATTTGTACATATTTAACCAAAGTTATAAAATCTCTGAAAACCGTAACTTCAATCCTTATAATAACATTTTTAAACATTAAAGACACAATAATTCGTGTAATAATGGGCTTGGTTAAACAATGACAAAATTTGTACATATTTAACCAAAGTTATAAAATCTGTGAAAACAGTAACTTCAATCCTTATAATAACATTTTCCAACACTAAAGACACAATAATTCGTGTAATAATGGGCTTGGTTAAACAATGACAAAATTTGTACATATTTAACCAAAGTTATAAAATCTCTGAAAACCGTAACTTCAATCCTTATAATAACATTTCTAAACATTAAAGACAAAATAATTCGTGTAATAATGGGCTTGGTTAAGCATTGACAAAATTTGTACATATTTAACCAAAGTTATAAAATCTCTGAAAACAGTAACTTCAATCCTTATAATAACATTTTTGAACATTAAAGACACAATAATTCGTGTAATAATGGGCTTGGTTAAACAATGACAAAATTTGTACATATTTAACCAAAGTTATAAAATCTCTGAAAACAGTAACTTCAATCCTTATAATAACATTTTCCAACACTAAAGACACAATAATTCGTGTAATAATGGGCTTGGTTAAACAATGACAAAATTTGTACATATTTAACCAAAGTTATAAAATCTCTGAAAACCGTAACTTCAATCCTTATAATAACATTTTTAAACATTAAAGACAAAATAATTCGTGTAATAATGGGCTTGGTTAAACATTGACAAAATTTGTACATATTTAACCAAAGTTATAAAATCTTTGAAAACAGTAACTTCAATCCTTATAATAACATTTTCCAACACTAAAGACACAATAATTCGTGTAATAATGGGCTTGGTTAAACAATGACCAAATTTGTACATATTTAACCAAAGTTATAAAATCTCTGAAAACAAAAACTTCAATCCTTATAATAACATTTTTAAACATTAAAGACACAATAATTCGTGTAATAATGGGCTTGGTTAAACATTGACAAAATTTGTACATATTTAACCAAAGTTATAAAATCTCTGAAAACAGTAACTTCAATCCTTATAATAACATTTTTAAACATTAAAGACACAATAATTCGTGTAATAATGGGCTTGGTTAAACAATGAAAAAATTTGTACATATTTAACCAAAGTTATAAAATCTCTGAAAACCGTAACTTCAATCCTTATAATAACTTTTTTAAACATTAAAGACAAAATAATTCGTGTAATAATGGGCTTGGTTAAACATTGACAAAGTTTGTACATATTTAACCAAAGTTATAAAATCTCTGAAAACAGTAACTTCAATCCTTATAATAACATTTTTAAACATTAAAGACACAATAATTCGTGTAATAATGGGCTTGGTTAAACAATGACAAAATTTGTACATATTTAACCAAAGTTATAAAATCTCTGAAAACAGTAACTTCAATCCTTATAATAACATTTTTAAACATTAAAGACACAATAATTCGTGTAATAATGGGCTTGGTTAAACATTGACAAAATTTGTACATATTTAACAAAAGTTATAAAATCTTTGAAAACAGTAACTTCAATCCTTATAATAACATTTTCCAACACTAAAGACACAATAATTCGTGTAATAATGGGCTTGGTTAAACAATGACCAAATTTGTACATATTTAACCAAAGTTATAAAATCTCTGAAAACCGTAACTTCAATCCTTATAATAACATTTTTAAACATTAAAGACAAAATAATTCGTGTAATAATGGGCTTGGTTAAACATTGACAAAATTTGTACATATTTAACCAAAGTTATAAAATCTTTGAAAACAGTAACTTCAATCCTTATAATAACATTTTCCAACACTAAAGACACAATAATTCGTGTAATAATGGGCTTGGTTAAACAATGACCAAATTTGTACATATTTAACCAAAGTTATAAAATCTCTGAAAACAAAAACATCAATCCTTATAATAACATTTTTAAACATTAAAGACACAATAATTCGTGTAATAATGGGCTTGGTTAAACAATGACAAAATTTGTACATATTTAACCAAAGTTATAAAATCTCTGAAAACAGTAACTTCAATCCTTATAATAACATTTTTGAACATTAAAGACACAATAATTCGTGTAATAATGGGCTTGGTTAAACAATGACAAAATTTGTACATATTTAACCAAAGTTATAAAATCTCTGAAAACAGTAACTGCAATCCTTATAATAACATTTTTAAACATTAAAGACACAATAATTCGTGTAATAATGGGCTTGGTTAAACAATGACAAAATTTGTACATATTTAACCAAAGTTATAAAATCTCTGAAAACAGTAACTTCAATCCTTATAATAACATTTTCCAACACTAAAGACACAATAATTCGTGTAATAATGGGCTTGGTTAAACAATGACAAAATTTGTACATATTTAACCAAAGTTATAAAATCTCTGAAAACAGTAACTTCAATCCTTATAATAACATTTTTAAACATTAAAGACAAAATAATTCGTGTAATAATGGGCTTGGTTAAACATTGACAAAATTTGTACATATTTAACCAAAGTTATAAAATCTCTGAAAACAGTAACTTCAATCCTTATAATAACATTTTTAAACATTAAAGACACAATAATTCGTGTAATAATGGGCTTGGTTAAACAATGAAAAAATTTGTACATATTTAACCAAAGTTATAAAATCTCTGAAAACAGTAACTTCAATCCTTATAATAACATTTTCCAACACTAAAGACACAATAATTCGTGTAATAATGGGCTTCGTTAAACAATGACAAAATTTGTACATATTTAACCAAAGTTATAAAATCTCTGAAAACAGTAACTTCAATCCTTATAATAACATTTTTAAACATTAAAGACAAAATAATTCGTGTAATAATGGGCTTGGTTAAACATTGACAAAATTTGTACATATTTAACCAAAGTTATAAAATCTCTGAAAACCGTAACTTCAATCCTTATAATAACATTTTTAAACATTAAAGACAAAATAATTCGTGTAATAATGGGCTTGGTTAAACATTGACAAAATTTGTACATATTTAACCAAAGTTATAAAATCTTTGAAAACAGTAACTTCAATCCTTATAATAACATTTTCCAACACTAAAGACACAATAATTCGTGTAATAATGGGCTTGGTTAAACAATGACCAAATTTGTACATATTTAACCAAAGTTATAAAATCTCTGAAAACAAAAACATCAATCCTTATAATAACATTTTTAAACATTAAAGACACAATAATTCGTGTAATAATGGGCTTGGTTAAACAATGACAAAATTTGTACATATTTAACCAAAGTTATAAAATCTCTGAAAACAGTAACTTCAATCCTTATAATAACATTTTTGAACATTAAAGACACAATAATTCGTGTAATAATGGGCTTGGTTAAACAATGACAAAATTTGTACATATTTAACCAAAGTTATAAAATCTCTGAAAACAGTAACTTCAATCCTTATAATAACATTTTTAAACATTAAAGACACAATAATTCGTGTAATAATGGGCTTGGTTAAACAATGACAAAATTTGTACATATTTAACCAAAGTTATAAAATCTCTGAAAACAGTAACTTCAATCCTTATAATAACATTTTCCAACACTAAAGACACAATAATTCGTGTAATAATGGGCTTGGTTAAACAATGACAAAATTTGTACATATTTAACCAAAGTTATAAAATCTCTGAAAACAGTAACTTCAATCCTTATAATAACATTTTTAAACATTAAAGACAAAATAATTCGTGTAATAATGGGCTTGGTTAAACATTGACAAAATTTGTACATATTTAACCAAAGTTATAAAATCTCTGAAAACAGTAACTTCAATCCTTATAATAACATTTTTAAACATTAAAGACACAATAATTCGTGTAATAATGGGCTTGGTTAAACAATGAAAAAATTTGTACATATTTAACCAAAGTTATAAAATCTCTGAAAACAGTAACTTCAATCCTTATAATAACATTTTTAAACATTAAAGACAAAATAATTCGTGTAATAATGGGCTTGGTTAAACATTGACAAAATTTGTACATATTTAACCAAAGTTATAAAATCTCTGAAAACAGTAACTTCAATCCTTATAATAACATTTTTAAACATTAAAGACAAAATAATTCGTGTAATAATGGGCTTGGTTAAACATTGACAAAATTTGTACATATTTAACCAAAGTTATAAAATCTCTGAAAACAGTAACTTCAATCCTTATAATAACATTTTTAAACATTAAAGACACAATAATTCGTGTAATAATGGGCTTGGTTAAACAATGACAAAATTTGTACATATTTAACCAAAGTTATAAAATCTCTGAAAACAGTAACTTCAATCCTTATAATAACATTTTCCAACACTAAAGACAAAATAATTCGTGTAATAATGGGCTTGGTTAAACATTGACAAAATTTGTACATATTTAACCAAAGTTATAAAATCTTTGAAAACAGTAACTTCAATCCTTATAATAACATTTTCCAACACTAAAGACACAATAATTCGTGTAATAATGGGTTTGGTTAAACAATGACCAAATTTGTACATATTTAACCAAAGTTATAAAATCTCTGAAAACAAAAACATCAATCCTTATAATAACATTTTTAAACATTAAAGACACAATAATTCGTGTAATAATGGGCTAGGTTAAACAATGACAAAATTTGTACATATTTAACCAAAGTTATAAAATCTCTGAAAACAGTAACTTCAATCCTTATAATAACATTTTTGAACATTAAAGACACAATAATTCGTGTAATAATGGGCTTGGTTAAACAATGACAAAATTTGTACATATTTAACCAAAGTTATAAAATCTCTGAAAACAGTAACTTCAATTCTTATAATAACATTTTCCAACACTAAAGACACAATAATTCGTGCAATAATGGGCTTGGTTAAACAATGACAAAATTTGTACATATTTAACCAAAGTTATAAAATCTCTGAAAACAGTAACTTCAATCCTTATAATAACATTTTTAAACATTAAAGACACAATAATTCGTGTAATAATGGGCTTGGTTAAACAATGACAAAATTTGTACATATTTAACCAAAGTTATAAAATCTCTGAAAACAGTAACTTCAATCCTTATAATAACATTTTCCAACACTAAAGACACAATAATTCGTGTAATAATGGGCTTGGTTAAACAATGACAAAATTTGTACATATTTAACCAAAGTTATAAAATCTCTGAAAACAGTAACTTCAATCCTTATAATAACATTTTTAAACATTAAAGACAAAATAATTCGTGTAATAATGGGCTTGGTTAAACATTGACAAAATTTGTACATATTTAACCAAAGTTATAAAATCTCTGAAAACAGTAACTTCAATCCTTATAATAACATTTTTAAACATTAAAGACACAATAATTCGTGTAATAATGGGCTTGGTTAAACAATGAAAAAATTTGTACATATTTAACCAAAGTTATAAAATCTCTGAAAACAGTAACTTCAATCCTTATAATAACATTTTTAAACACTAAAGACACAATAATTCGTGTAATAATGGGCTTGGTTAAACAATGACAAAATTTGTACATATTTAACCAAAGTTATAAAATCTCTGAAAACAGTAACTTCAATCCTTATAATAACATTTTTAAACATTAAAGACAAAATAATTCGTGTAATAATGGGCTTGGTTAAACATTGACAAAATTTGTACATATTTAACCAAAGTTATAAAATCTCTGAAAACAGTAACTTCAATCCTTATAATAACATTTTTAAACATTAAAGACACAATAATTCGTGTAATAATGGGCTTGGTTAAACAATGACAAAATTTGTACATATTTAACCAAAGTTATAAAATCTCTGAAAACAGTAACTTCAATCCTTATAATAACATTTTCCAACACTAAAGACAAAATAATTCGTGTAATAATGGGCTTGGTTAAACATTGACAAAATTTGTACATATTTAACCAAAGTTATAAAATCTTTGAAAACAGTAACTTCAATCCTTATAATAACATTTTCCAACACTAAAGACACAATAATTCGTGTAATAATGGGTTTGGTTAAACAATGACCAAATTTGTACATATTTAACCAAAGTTATAAAATCTCTGAAAACAAAAACATCAATCCTTATAATAACATTTTTAAACATTAAAGACACAATAATTCGTGTAATAATGGGCTTGGTTAAACAATGACAAAATTTGTACATATTTAACCAAAGTTATAAAATCTCTGAAAACAGTAACTTCAATCCTTATAATAACATTTTTGAACATTAAAGACACAATAATTCGTGTAATAATGGGCTTGGTTAAACAATGACAAAATTTGTACATATTTAACCAAAGTTATAAAATCTCTGAAAACAGTAACTTCAATTCTTATAATAACATTTTCCAACACTAAAGACACAATAATTCGTGCAATAATGGGCTTGGTTAAACAATGACAAAATTTGTACATATTTAACCAAAGTTATAAAATCTCTGAAAACAGTAACTTCAATCCTTATAATAACATTTTTAAACATTAAAGACACAATAATTCGTGTAATAATGGGCTTTGTTAAACAATGAAAAAATTTGTACATATTTAACCAAAGTTATAAAATCTCTGAAAACAGTAACTTCAATCCTTATAATAACATTTTCCAACACTAAAGACACAATAATTCGTGTAATAATGGGCTTGGTTAAACAATGACAAAATTTGTACATATTTAACCAAAGTTATAAAATCTCTGAAAACAGTAACTTCAATCCTTATAATAACATTTTTAAACATTAAAGACAAAATAATTCGTGTAATAATGGGCTTGGTTAAACATTGACAAAATTTGTACATATTTAACCAAAGTTATAAAATCTCTGAAAACAGTAACTTCAATCCTTATAATAACATTTTTAAACATTAAAGACACAATAATTCGTGTAATAATGGGCTTGGTTAAACAATGACAAAATTTGTACATATTTAACCAAAGTTATAAAATCTCTGAAAACAGTAACTTCAATCCTTATAATAACATTTTCCAACACTAAAGACACAATAATTCGTGTAATAATGGGCTTGGTTAAACAATGACAAAATTTGTACATATTTAACCAAAGTTATAAAATCTCTGAAAACAGTAACTTCAATCCTTATAATAAAATTTTTAAACATTAAAGACACAATAATTCGTGTAATAATGGGCTTGGTTAAACAATGACAAAATTTGTACATATTTAACCAAAGTAATAAAATCTCTGAAAACAGTAACTTCAATCCTTATAATAACATTTTCAAACACTAGAGACACAATAATTCGTGTAATAATGGGCTTGGTTAAACAATGACAAAATTTGTACATATTTGACCAAAGTTATAAAATCTCTGAAAACAGTAACTTCAATCCTTATAATAACATTTTTAAACATTAAAGACAAAATAATTCGTGTAATAATAGGCTTGGTTAAACATTGACAAAATTTGTACTTATTTAACCAAAGTTATAAAATCTCTGAAAACAGTAACTTCAATCCTTATAAGAACATTTTTAAACATTAAAGACACAATAATTCGTGTAAGAATGGGCTTGGTTAAACAATGAAAAAATTTGTACATATTTAACCAAAGTTATAAAATCTCTGAAAACAGTAACTTCAATCCTTATAATAACATTTTCCAACACTAAAGACACAATAATTCGTGTAATAATGGGCTTGGTTAAACAATGACAAAATTTGTACATATTTAACCAAAGTTATAAAATCTCTGAAAACCGTAACTTCAATCCTTATAATAACATTTTTAAACATTAAAGACAAAATAATTCGTGTAATAATGGGCTTGGTTAAACATTGACAAAATTTGTACATATTTAACCAAAGTTATAAAATCTCTGAAAACAGTAACTTCAATCCTTATAATAACATTTTCCAACACTAAAGACACAATAATTCGTGTAATAATGGGCTTGGTTAAACAATGACCAAATTTGTACATATTTAACCAAAGTTATAAAATCTCTGAAAACCGTAACTTCAATCCTTATAATAACATTTTTAAACATTAAAGACAAAATAATTTGTGTAATAATGGGCTTGGTTAAACATTGACAAAATTTGTACGTATTTAACCAAAGTTATAAAATCTTTGAAAACAGTAACTTCAATCCTTATAATAACATTTTCCAACACTAAAGACACAATAATTCGTGTAATAATGGGCTTGGTTAAACAATGACCAAATTTGTACATATTTAACCAAAGTTGTAAAATCTCTGAAAACAAAAACATCAATCCTTATAATAACATTTTTAAACATTAAAGACACAATAATTCGTGTAATAATGGGCTTGGTTAAACAATGACAAAATTTGTACATATTTAACCAAAGTTATAAAATCTCTGAAAACAGTAACTTCAATCCTTATAATAACATTTTTGAACATTAAAGACACAATAATTCGTGTAATAATGGGCTTGGTTAAACAATGACAAAATTTGTACATATTTAACCAAAGTTATAAAATCTCTGAAAACAGTAACTTCAATCCTTATAATAACATTTTCCAACACTAAAGACACAATAATTCGTGTAATAATGGGCTTGGTTAAACAATGACAAAATTTGTACATATTTAACCAAAGTTATAAAATCTCTGAAAACAGTAACTTCAATCCTTATAATAACATTTTTAAACATTAAAGACAAAATAATTCGTGTAATAATGGGCTTGGTTAAACATTGACAAAATTTGTACATATTTAACCAAAGTTATAAAATCTCTGAAAACAGTAACTTCAATCCTTATAATAACATTTTCCAACACTGAAGACACAATAATTCGTGTAATAATGGGCTTGGTTAAACAATGACAAAATTTGTACATATTTAACCAAAGTTATAAAATCTCTGAAAACCGTAACTTCAATCCTTATAATAACATTTTCCAACACTGAAGACACAATAATTCGTGTAATAATGGGCTTGGTTAAACAATGACAAAATTTGTACATATTTAACCAAAGTTATAAAATCTCTGAAAACAGTAACTTCAATCCTTATAATAACATTTTTAAACATTAAAGACAAAATAATTCGTGTAATAATGGGCTTGGTTAAACATTGACAAAATTTGTACATATTTAACCAAAGTTATAAAATCTCTGAAAACAGTAACTTCAATCCTTATAATAACATTTTCCAACACTGAAGACACAATAATTCGTGTAATAATGGGCTTGGTTAAACAATGACAAAATTTGTACATATTTAACCAAAGTTATAAAATCTCTCAAAACAGTAACTTCAATCCTTATAATAACATTTTTAAACATTAAAGACACAATAATTCGTGTAATAATGGGCTTGGTTAAACAATGAAAAAATTTGTACATATTTAACCAAAGTTATAAAATCTCTGAAAACAGTAACTTCAATCCTTATAATAACATTTTCCAACACTAAAGACACAATAATTCGTGTAATAATGGGCTTGGTTAAACAATGACAAAATTTGTACATATTTAACCAAAGTTATAAAATCTCTGAAAACAGTAACTTCAATCCTTATAATAACATTTTTAAACATTAAAGACAAAATAATTCGTGTAATAATGGGCTTGGTTAAACATTGACAAAATTTGTACATATTTAACCAAAGTTATAAAATCTCTGAAAACAGTAACTTCAATCCTTATAATAACATTTTCCAACACTGAAGACACAATAATTCGTGTAATAATGGGCTTGGTTAAACAATGACAAAATTTGTACATATTTAACCAAAGTTATAAAATCTCTGAAAACCGTAACTTCAATCCTTATAATAACATTTTCCAACACTAAAGACACAATAATTCGTGTAATAATGGGCTTGGTTAAACAATGACAAAATTTGTACATATTTAACCAAAGTTATAAAATTTCTGAAAACAGTAACTTCAATCCTTATAATAACATTTTTAAACATTAAAGACAAAATACTTCGTGTAATAATGGGCTTGGTTAAACATTGACAAAATTTGTACATATTTAACCGAAGTTATAAAATCTCTGAAAACAGTAACTTCAATCCTTATAATAACATTTTTAAACATTAAAGACACAATAATTCGTGTAATAATGGGCTTGGTTAAACAATGACAAAATTTGTACATATTTAACCAAAGTTATAAAATCTCTGAAAACAGTAACTTCAATCCTTATAATAATATTTTCCAACACTAAAGACACAATAATTCGTGTAATAATGGGCTTGGTTAAACAATGACAAAATTTGTACATATTTAACCAAAGTTATAAAATCTCTGAAAACCGTAACTTCAATCCTTATAATAACATTTCTAAACATTAAAGACAAAATATTTCGTGTAATAATGGGCTTTGTTAAGCATTGACAAAATTTGTACATATTTAACCAAAGTTATAAAATCTCTGAAAACAGTAACTTCAATCCTTATAATAACATTTTTAAACATTAAAGACACAATAATTCGTGTAATAATGGGCTTGGTTAAACAATGACAAAATTTGTACATATTTAACCAAAGTTATAAAATCTCTGAAAACAGTAACTTCAATCCTTATAATAACATTTTCCAACACTAAAGACACAATAATTCGTGTAATAATGGGCTTGGTTAAACAATGACAAAATTTGTACATATTTAACCAAAGTTATAAAATCTCTGAAAACCGTAACTTCAATCCTTATAATAACATTTTTAAACATTAAAGACAAAATAATTCGTGTAATAATGGGCTTGGTTAAACATTGACAAAATTTGTACATATTTAACCAAAGTTATAAAATCTTTGAAAACAGTAACTTCAATCCTTATAATAACATTTTCCAACACTAAAGACACAATAATTCGTGTAATAATGGGCTTGGTTAAACAATGACCAAATTTGTACATATTTAACCAAAGTTATAAAATCTCTGAAAACAAAAACTTCAATCCTTATAATAACATTTTTAAACATTAAAGACACAATAATTCGTGTAATAATGGGTTTGGTTAAACATTGACAAAATTTGTACATATTTAACCAAAGTTATAAAATCTCTGAAAACAGTAACTTCAATCCTTATAATAACATTTTTAAACATTAAAGACACAATAATTCGTGTAATAATGGGCTTGGTTAAACAATGAATAAATTTGTACATATTTAACCAAAGTTATAAAATCTCTGAAAACAGTAACTTCAATCCTTATAATAAAATTTTCCAACACTAAAGACACAATAATTCGTGTAATAATGGGCTTGGTTAAACAATGACAAAATTTGTACATATTTAACCAAAGTTATAAAATCTCTGAAAACAGTAACTTCAATCCTTATAATAACATTTTTAAACATTAAAGACAAAATAATTCGTGTAATAATGGGCTTGGTTAAACATTGACAAAATTTGTACATATTTAACCAAAGTTATAAAATCTCTGAAAACAGTAACTTCAATCCTTATAATAACATTTTTAAACATTAAAGACAAAATAATTCGTGTAATAATGGGCTTGGTTAAACATTGACAAAATTTGTACATATTTAACCGAAGTTATAAAATCTCTGAAAACAGTAAAGACACAATAATTTGTGTAATAATGGGCTTGGTTAAACAATGACAAAATTTGTACATATTTAACCAAAGTTATAAAATCTCTGAAAACAGTAACTTCAATCCTTATAATAACATTTTCCAACACTAGAGACACAATAATTCGTGTAATAATGGGCTTGGTTAAACAATGACAAAATTTGTACATATTTAACCAAAGTTATAAAATCTCTGAAAACAGTAACTTCAATCCTTATAATAACATTTTTAAACATTAAAGACAAAATAATTCGTGTAATAATAGGCTTGGTTAAACATTGACAAAATTTGTACTTATTTAACCAAAGTTATAAAATCTCTGAAAACAGTAACTTCAATCCTTATAATAACATTTTTAAACATTAAAGACACAATAATTCGTGCAATAATGGGCTTGGTTAAACAATGAAAAAATTTGTACATATTTAACCAAAGTTATAAAATCTCTGAAAACAGTAACTTCAATCCTTATAATAACATTTTCCAACACTAAAGACACAATAATTCGTGAAATAATGGTCTTGGTTAAACATTGACAAAATTTGTACATATTTAACCAAAGTTATAAAATCTCTGAAAACAGTAACTTCAATCCTTATAATAACATTTTTAAACATTAAAGACACAATAATTCGTGTAATAATGGGCTTGGTTAAACATTGACAAAATTTGTACATATTTAACCAAAGTTATAAAATCTCTGAAAACAGTAACTTCAATCCTTATAATAACATTTTTAAACATTAAAGACACAATAATTCGTGTAATAATGGGCTTGGTTAAACAATGACAAAATTTGTACATATTTAACCAAAGTTATAAAATCTCTGAAAACAGTAACTTCAATCCTTATAATAACATTTTTAAACATTAAAGACAAAATAATTCGTGTAATAATGGGCTTGGTTAAACATTGACAAAATTTGTACATATTTAACAAAAGTTATAAAATCTTTGAAAACAGTAACTTCAATCCTTATAATAACATTTTCCAACACTAAAGACACAATAATTCGTGTAATAATGGGCTTGGTTAAACAATGACAAAATTTGTACATATTTAACCAAAGTTATAAAATCTCTGAAAACCGTAACTTCAATCCTTATAATAACATTTTTAAACATTAAAGACAAAATAATTCGTGTAATAATGGGCTTGGTTAAACATTGACAAAATTTGTACATATTTAACCAAAGTTATAAAATCTCTGAAAACAGTAACTTCAATCCTTATAATAACATTTTTAAACATTAAAGACACAATAATTCGTGTAATAATGGGCTTGGTTAAACAATGACAAAATTTGTACATATTTAACCAAAGTTATAAAATCTCTGAAAACAGTAACTTCAATCCTTATAATAACATTTTTAAACATTAAAGACAAAATAATTCGTGTAATAATGGGCTTGGTTAAACATTGACAAAATTTGTACATATTTAACAAAAGTTATAAAATCTTTGAAAACAGTAACTTCAATCCTTATAATAACATTTTCCAACACTAAAGACACAATAATTCGTGTAATAATGGGCTTGGTTAAACAATGACAAAATTTGTACATATTTAACCAAAGTTATAAAATCTCTGAAAACCGTAACTTCAATCCTTATAATAACATTTTTAAACATTAAAGACAAAATAATTCGTGTAATAATGGGCTTGGTTAAACATTGACAAAATTTGTACATATTTAACCAAAGTTATAAAATCTTTGAAAACAGTAACTTCAATCCTTATAATAACATTTTCCAACACTAAAGACACAATAATTCGTGTAATAATGGGCTTGGTTAAACAATGACCAAATTTGTACATATTTAACCAAAGTTATAAAATCTCTGAAAACAAAAACATCAATCCTTATAATAACATTTTTAAACATTAAAGACACAATAATTCGTGTAATAATGGGCTTGGTTAAACAATGACAAAATTTGTACATATTTAACCAAAGTTATAAAATCTTTGAAAACAGTAACTTCAATCCTTATAATAACATTTTTGAACATTAAAGACACAATAATTCGTGTAATAATGGGCTTGGTTAAACAATGACAAAATTTGTACATATTTAACCAAAGTTATAAAATCTCTGAAAACAGTAACTTCAATCCTTATAATAATATTTTCCAACACTAAAGACACAATAATTCGTGTAATAATGGGCTTGGTTAAACAATGACAAAATTTGTACATATTTAACCAAAGTTATAAAATCTCTGAAAACCGTAACTTCAATCCTTATAATAACATTTCTAAACATTAAAGACAAAATAATTCGTGTAATAATGGGCTTTGTTAAGCATTGACAAAATTTGTACATATTTAACCAAAGTTATAAAATCTCTGAAAACAGTAACTTCAATCCTTATAATAACATTTTTAAACATTAAAGACACAATAATTCGTGTAATAATGGGCTTGGTTAAACAATGACAAAATTTGTACATATTTAACCAAAGTTATAAAATCTCTGAAAACAGTAACTTCAATCCTTATAATAACATTTTCCAACACTAAAGACACAATAATTCGTGTAATAATGGGCTTGGTTAAACAATGACAAAATTTGTACATATTTAACCAAAGTTATAAAATCTCTGAAAACCGTAACTTCAATCCTTATAATAACATTTTTAAACATTAAAGACAAAATAATTCGTGTAATAATGGGCTTGGTTAAACATTGACAAAATTTGTACATATTTAACCAAAGTTATAAAATCTTTGAAAACAGTAACTTCAATCCTTATAATAACATTTTCCAACACTAAAGACACAATAATTCGTGTAATAATGGGCTTGGTTAAACAATGACCAAATTTGTACATATTTAACCAAAGTTATAAAACTCTGAAAACAAAAACTTCAATCCTTATAATAACATTTTTAAACATTAAAGACACAATAATTCGTGTAATAATGGGCTTGGTTAAACATTGACAAAATTTGTACATATTTAACCAAAGTTATAAAATCTCTGAAAACAGTAACTTCAATCCTTATAATAACATTTTTAAACATTAAAGACACAATAATTCGTGTAATAATGGGCTTGGTTAAACAATGAAAAAATTTGTACATATTTAACCAAAGTTATAAAATCTCTGAAAACAGTAACTTCAATCCTTATAATAAAATTTTCCAACACTAAAGACACAATAATTCGTGTAATAATGGGCTTGGTTAAACAATGACAAAATTTGTACATATTTAACCAAAGTTATAAAATCTCTGAAAACAGTAACTTCAATCCTTATAATAACATTTTTAAACATTAAAGACAAAATAATTCGTGTAATAATGGGCTTGGTTAAACATTGACAAAATTTGTACATATTTAACCAAAGTTATAAAATCTCTGAAAACAGTAACTTCAATCCTTATAATAACATTTTTAAACATTAAAGACAAAATAATTCGTGTAATAATGGGCTTGGTTAAACATTGACAAAATTTGTACATATTTAACCGAAGTTATAAAATCTCTGAAAACAGTAAAGACACAATAATTTGTGTAATAATGGGCTTGGTTAAACAATGACAAAATTTGTACAGATTTAACCAAAGTTATAAAATCTCTGAAAACAGTAACTTCAATCCTTATAATAACATTTTCCAACACTAGAGACACAATAATTCGTGTAATAATGGGCTTGGTTAAACAATGACAAAATTTGTACATATTTAACCAAAATTATAAAATCTCTGAAAACAGTAACTTCAATCCTTATAATAACATTTTTAAACATTAAAGACAAAATAATTCGTGTAATAATAGGCTTGGTTAAACATTGACAAAATTTGTACTTATTTAACCAAAGTTATAAAATCTCTGAAAACAGTAACTTCAATCCTTATAATAACATTTTTAAACATTAAAGACACAATAATTCGTGTAATAATGGGCTTGGTTAAACAATGAAAAAATTTGTACATATTTAACCAAAGTTATAAAATCTCTGAAAACAGTAACTTCAATCCTTATAATAACATTTTCCAACACTAAAGACACAATAATTCGTGTAATAATGGGCTTGGTTAAACAATGACAAAATTTGTACATATTTAACCAAAGTTATAAAATTTCTGAAAACCGTAACTTCAATCCTTATAATAACATTTTTAAACATTAAAGACAAAATAATTCGTGTAATAATGGGCTTGGTTAAACATTGACAAAATTTGTACTTATTTAACCAAAGTTATAAAATCTCTGAAAACAGTAACTTCAATCCTTATAATAACATTTTTAAACATTAAAGACACAATAATTCGTGTAATAATGGGCTTGGTTAAACAATGACAAAATTTGTACATATTTAACCAAAGTTATAAAATCTCTGAAAACAGTAACTTCAATCCTTATAATAACATTTTTAAACATTAAAGACAAAATAATTCGTGTAATAATGGGCTTGGTTAAACATTGACAAAATTTGTACATATTTAACAAAAGTTATAAAATCTTTGAAAACAGTAACTTCAATCCTTATAATAACATTTTCCAACACTAAAGACACAATAATTCGTGTAATAATGGGCTTGGTTAAACAATGACAAAATTTGTACATATTTAACCAAAGTTATAAAATCTCTGAAAACCGTAACTTCAATCCTTATAATAACATTTTTAAACATTAAAGACAAAATAATTCGTGTAATAATGGGCTTGGTTAAACATTGACAAAATTTGTACATGTTTAACCAAAGTTATAAAATCTTTGAAAACAGTAACTTCAATCCTTATAATAACATTTTCCAACACTAAAGACACAATAATTCGTGTAATAATGGGCTTGGTTAAACAATGACCAAATTTGTACATATTTAACCAAAGTTATAAAATCTCTGAAAACAAAAACATCAATCCTTATAATAACATTTTTAAACATTAAAGACACAATAATTCGTGTAATAATGGGCTTGGTTAAACAATGACAAAATTTGTACATATTTAACCAAAGTTATAAAATCTCTGAAAACAGTAACTTCAATCCTTATAATAACATTTTTGAACATTAAAGACACAATAATTCGTGTAATAATGGGCTTGGTTAAACAATGACAAAATTTGTACATATTTAACCAAAGTTATAAAATCTCTGAAAACAGTAACTTCAATCCTTATAATAACATTTTTAAACATTAAAGACACAATAATTCGTGTAATAATGGGCTTGGTTAAACAATGACAAAAATTGTACATATTTAACCAAAGTTATAAAATCTCTGAAAACAGTAACTTCAATCCTTATAATAACATTTTTAAACATTAAAGACACAATAATTCGTGTAATAATGGGCTTGGTTAAACAATGACAAAATTTGTACATATTTAACCAAAGTTATAAAATCTCTGAAAACAGTAACTTCAATCCTTATAATAACATTTTCCAACACTAAAGACACAATATATCGTGTAATAATGGGCTTGGTTAAACAATGACAAAATTTGTACATATTTAACCAAAGTTATAAAATCTCTGAAAACCGTAACTTCAATCCTTATAATAACATTTCTAAACATTAAAGACAAAATAATTCGTGTAATAATGGGTTTGGTTAAGCATTGACAAAATTTGTACATATTTAACCAAAGTTATAAAATCTCTGAAAACAGTAACTTCAATCCTTATAATAACATTTTTAAACATTAAAGACACAATAATTCGTGTAATAATGGGCTTGGTTAAACAATGACAAAATTTGTACATATTTAACCAAAGTTATAAAATCTCTGAAAACAGTAACTTCAATCCTTATAATAACATTTTCAAACACTAAAGACACAATAATTCGTGTAATAATGGGCTTGGTTAAACAATGACAAAATTTGTACATATTTAACCAAAGTTATAAAATCTCTGAAAACCGCAACTTCAATCCTTATAATAACATTTTTAAACATTAAAGACAAAATAATTCGTGTAATAATGGGCTTGGTTAAACATTGACAAAATTTGTACCTATTTAACCAAAGTTATAAAATCTCTGAAAACAGTAACTTCAATCCTTATAATAACATTTTTAAACATTAAAGACAAAATAATTCGTGTAATAATGGGCTTGGTTAAACATTGACAAAATTTGTACATATTTAACCGAAGTTATAAAATCTCTGAAAACAGTAACTTCAATCCTTATAATAACATTTTTAAACATTAAAGACACAATAATTCGTGTAATAATGGGCTTGGTTAAACAATGACAAAATTTGTACATATTTAACCAAAGTTATAAAATCTGTGAAAACAGTAACTTCAATCCTTATAATAACATTTTCCAACACTAAAGACACAATAATTCGTGTAATAATGGGCTTGGTTAAACAATGACAAAATTTGTACATATTTAACCAAAGTTATAAAATCTCTGAAAACCGTAACTTCAATCCTTATAATAACATTTCTAAACATTAAAGACAAAATAATTCGTGTAATAATGGGCTTGGTTAAGCATTGACAAAATTTGTACATATTTAACCAAAGTTATAAAATCTCTGAAAACAGTAACTTCAATCCTTATAATAACATTTTTAAACATTAAAGACACAATAATTCGTGTAATAATGGGCTTGGTTAAACAATGACAAAATTTGTACATATTTAACCAAAGTTATAAAATCTCTGAAAACAGTAACTTCAATCCTTATAATAACATTTTCCAACACTAAAGACACAATAATTCGTGTAATAATGGGCTTGGTTAAACAATGACAAAATTTGTACATATTTAACCAAAGTTATAAAATCTCTGAAAACCGTAACTTCAATCCTTATAATAACATTTTTAAACATTAAAGACAAAATAATTCGTGTAATAATGGGCTTGGTTAAACATTGACAAAATTTGTACATATTTAACCAAAGTTATAAAATCTTTGAAAACAGTAACTTCAATCCTTATAATAACATTTTCCAACACTAAAGACACAATAGTTCGTGTAATAATGGGCTTGGTTAAACAATGACCAAATTTGTACATATTTAACCAAAGTTATAAAATCTCTGAAAACAAAAACTTCAATCCTTATAATAACATTTTTAAACATTAAAGACACAATAATTCGTGTAATAATGGGCTTGGTTAAACATTGACAAAATTTGTACATATTTAACCAAAGTTATAAAATCTCTGAAAACAGTAACTTCAATCCTTATAATAACATTTTTAAACATTAAAGACACAATAATTCGTGTAATAATGGGCTTGGTAAAACAATGAAAAAATTTGTACATATTTAACCAAAGTTATAAAATCTCTGAAAACCGTAACTTCAATCCTTATAATAACATTTTTAAACATTAAAGACAAAATAATTCGTGTAATAATGGGCTTGGTTAAACATTGACAAAATTTGTACATATTTAACCAAAGTTATAAAATCTCTGAAAACAGTAACTTCAATCCTTATAATAACATTTTTAAACATTAAAGACACAATAATTCGTGTAATAATGGGCTTGGTTAAACAATGACAAAATTTGTACATATTTAACCAAAGTTATAAAATCTCTGAAAACAGTAACTTCAATCCTTATAATAACATTTTCCAACACTAAAGACACAATAATTCGTGTAATAATGGGCTTGGTTAAACAATGACCAAATTTGTACATATTTAACCAAAGTTATAAAATCTCTGAAAACAAAAACATCAATCCTTATAATAACATTTTTAAACATTAAAGACACAATAATTCGTGTAATAATGGGCTTGGTTAAACAATGACAAAATTTGTACATATTTAACCAAAGTTATAAAATCTCTGAAAACAGTAACTTCAATCCTTATAATAACATTTTTGAACATTAAAGACACAATAATTCGTGTAATAATGGGCTTGGTTAAACAATGACAAAATTTGTACATATTTAACCAAAGTTATAAAATCTCTGAAAACAGTAACTTCAATCCTTATAATAACATTTTTAAACATTAAAGACACAATAATTGGTGTAATAATGGGCTTGGTTAAACAATGACAAAATTTGTACATATTTAACAAAAGTTATAAAATCTCTGAAAACAGTAACTTCAATCCTTATAATAACATTTTTAAACATTAAAGACACAATAATTCGTGTAATAATGGGCTTGGTTAAACAATGAAAAAATTTGTACATATTTAACCAAAGTTATAAAATCTCTGAAAACAGTAACTTCAATCCTTATAATAACATTTTCCAACACTAAAGACACAATAATTCGTGTAATAATGGGCTTGGTTAAACAATGACAAAATTTGTACATATTTAACCAAAGTTATAAAATCTCTGAAAACAGTAACTTCAATCCTTATAATAACATTTTTAAACATTAAAGACAAAATAATTCGTGTAATAATGGGCTTGGTTAAACATTGACAAAATTTGTACATATTTAACCAAAGTTATAAAATCTCTGAAAACAGTAACTTCAATCCTTATAATAACATTTTTAAACATTAAAGACACAATAATTCGTGTAATAATGGGCTTGGTTAAACAATGAAAAAATTTGTACATATTTAACCAAAGTTATAAAATCTCTGAAAACAGTAACTTCAATCCTTATAATAACATTTTCCAACACTAAAGACACAATAATTCGTGTAATAATGGGCTTCGTTAAACAATGACAAAATTTGTACATATTTAACCAAAGTTATAAAATCTCTGAAAACAGTAACTTCAATCCGTATAATAACATTTTTAAACATTAAAGACAAAATAATTCGTGTAATAATGGGCTTGGTTAAACATTGACAAAATTTGTACATATTTAACCAAAGTTATAAAATCTCTGAAAACAGTAACTTCAATCCTTATAATAACATTTTTAAACATTAAAGACACAATAATTCGTGTAATAATGGGCTTGGTTAAACAATGACCAAATTTGTACATATTTAACCAAAGTTATAAAATCTCTGAAAACAAAAACATCAATCCTTATAATAACATTTTTAAACATTAAAGACACAATAATTCGTGTAATAATGGGCTTGGTTAAACAATGACAAAATTTGTACATATTTAACCAAAGTTATAAAATCTCTGAAAACAGTAACTTCAATCCTTATAATAACATTTTCCAACACTTAAGACAAAATAATTCGTGTAATAAGGGGCTTGGTTAAACATTGACAAAATTTGTACATATTTAACCAAAGTTATAAAATCTTTGAAAACAGTAACTTCAATCCTTATAATAACATTTTCCAACACTAAGGACACAATAATTCGTGTAATAATGGGCTTGGTTAAACAATGACCAAATTTGTACATATTTAACCAAAGTTATAAAATCTCTGAAAACAAAAACATCAATCCTTATAATAACATTTTTAAACATTAAAGACACAATAATTCGTGTAATAATGGGCTTGGTTAAACAATGACAAAATTTGTACATATTTAACCAAAGTTATAAAATCTCTGAAAACAGTAACTTCAATCCTTATAATAACATTTTTGAACATTAAAGACACAATAATTCGTGTAATAATGGGCTTGGTTAAACAATGACAAAATTTGTACATATTTAACCAAAGTTATAAAATCTCTGAAAACAGTAACTTCAATCCTTATAATAACATTTTTAAACATTAAAGACACAATAATTCGTGTAATAATGGGCTTGGTTAAACAATGAAAAAATTTGTACATATTTAACCAAAGTTATAAAATTTCTGAAAACAGTAACTTCAATCCTTATAATAACATTTTCCAACACTAAAGACACAATAATTCGTGTAATAATGGGCTTGGTTAAACAATGACAAAATTTGTACATATTTAACCAAAGTTATAAAATCTCTGAAAACAGTAACTTCAATCCTTATAATAACATTTTTAAACATTAAAGACAAAATAATTCGTGTAATAATGGGCTTGGTTAAACATTGACAAAATTTGTACATATTTAACCAAAGTTATAAAATCTCTGAAAACAGTAACTTCAATCCTTATAATAACATTTTTAAACATTAAAGACACAATAATTCGTGTAATAATGGGCTTGGTTAAACAATGACAAAATTTGTACATATTTAACCAAAGTTATAAAATCTCTGAAAACAGTAACTTCAATCCTTATAATAACATTTTCCAACACTAAAGACACAATAATTCGTGTAATAATGGGCTTGGTTAAACAATGACAAAATTTGTACATATTTAACCAAAGTTATAAAATCTCTGAAAACAGTAACTTCAATCCTTATAATAACATTTTTAAACATTAAAGACACAATAATTCGTGTAATAATGGGCTTGGTTAAACAATGACAAAATTTGTACATATTTAACCAAAGTTATAAAATCTCTGAAAACAGTAACTTCAATCCTTATAATAACATTTTCCAACACTAGAGACACAATAATTCGTGTAATAATGGGCTTGGTTAAACAATGACAAAATTTGTACATATTTAACTAAAGTTATAAAATCTCTGAAAACAGTAACTTCAATCCTTATAATAACATTTTTAAACATTAAAGACAAAATAATTCGTGTAATAATAGGCTTGGTTAAACATTGACAAAATTTGTACTTATTTAACCAAAGTTATAAAATCTCTGAAAACAGTAACTTCAATCCTTATAAGAACATTTTTAAACATTAAAGACACAATAATTCGTGTAATAATGGGCTTGGTTAAACAATGAAAAAATTTGTACATATTTAACCAAAGTTATAAAATCTCTGAAAACAGTAACTTCAATCCTTATAATAACATTTTCCAACACTAAAGACACAATAATTCGTGTAATAATGGGCTTGGTTAAACAATGACAAAATTTGTACATATTTAACCAAAGTTATAAAATCTCTGAAAACAGTAACTTCAATCCTTATAATAACATTTTTAAACATTAAAGACAAAATAATTCGTGTAATAATGGGCTTGGTTAAACATTGACAAAATTTGTACATATTTAACCAAAGTTATAAAATCTTTGAAAACAGTAACTTCAATCCTTATAATAACATTTTCCAACACCAAAGACACAATAATTCGTGTAATAATGGGCTTGGTTAAACAATGACAGAATTTGTACATATTTAACCAAAGTTATAAAATCTCTGAAAACCGTAACTTCAATCCTTATAATAACATTTTTAAACATTAAAGACAAAATAATTCGTGTAATAATGGGCTTGGTTAAACATTGACAAAATTTGTACATATTTAACCAAAGTTATAAAATCTTTGAAAACAGTAACTTCAATCCTTATAATAACATTTTCCAACACTAAAGACACAATAATTCGTGTAATAATGGGCTTGGTTAAACAATGACCAAATTTGTACATATTTAACCAAAGTTATAAAATCTCTGAAAACAAAAACATCAATCCTTATAATAACATTTTTAAACATTAAAGACACAATAATTCGTGTAATAATGGGCTTGGTTAAACAATGACAAAATTTGTACATATTTAACCAATGTTATAAAATCTCTGAAAACAGTAACTTCAATCCTTATAATAACATTTTTGAACATTAAAGACACAATAATTCGTGTAATAATGGGCTTGGTTAAACAATGACAAAATTTGTACATATTTAACCAAAGTTATAAAATCTCTGAAAACAGCAACTTCAATCCTTATAATAATATTTTCCAACACTAAAGACACAATAATTCGTGTAATAATGGGCTTGGTTAAACAATGACAAAATTTGTACATATTTAACCAAAGTTATAAAATCTCTGAAAACCGTAACTTCAATCCTTATAATAACATTTCTAAACATTAAAGACAAAATAATTCGTGTAATAATGGGCTTTGTTAAGCATTGACAAAATTTGTACATATTTAACCAAAGTTATAAAATCTCTGAAAACAGTAACTTCAATCCTTATAATAACATTTTTAAACATTAAAGACACAATAATTCGTGTAATAATGGGCTTGGTTAAACAATGACAAAATTTGTACATATTTAACCAAAGTTATAAAATCTCTGAAAACAGTAACTTCAATCCTTATAATAACATTTTCCAACACTAAAGACACAATAATTCGTGTAATAATGGGCTTGGTTAAACAATGACAAAATTTGTACATATTTAACCAAAGTTATAAAATCTCTGAAAACCGTAACTTCAATCCTTATAATAACATTTTTAAACATTAAAGACAAAATAATTCGTGTAATAATGGGCTTGGTTAAACATTGACAAAATTTGTACATATTTAACCAAAGTTATAAAATCTTTGAAAACAGTAACTTCAATCCTTATAATAACATTTTCCAACACTAAAGACACAATAATTCGTGTAATAATGGGCTTGGTTAAACAATGACCAAATTTGTACATATTTAACCAAAGTCATAAAATCTCTGAAAACAAAAACTTCAATCCTTATAATAACATTTTTAAACATTAAAGACACAATAATTCGTGTAATAATGGGCTTGGTTAAACATTGACAAAATTTGTACATATTTAACCAAAGTTATAAAATCTCTGAAAACAGTAACTTCAATCCTTATAATAACATTTTTAAACATTAAAGACACAATAATTCGTGTAATAATGGGCTTGGTTAAACAATGAAAAAATTTGTACATATTTAACCAAAGTTATAAAATCTCTGAAAACAATAACTTCAATCCTTATAATAAAATTTTCCAACACTAAAGACACAATAATTCGTGTAATAATGGGCTTGGTTAAACAATGACAAAATTTGTACATATTTAACCAAAGTTATAAAATCTCTGAAAACAGTAACTTCAATCCTTATAATAACATTTTTAAACATTAAAGACAAAATAATTCGTGTAATAATGGGCTTGGTTAAACATTGACAAAATTTGTACATATTTAACCAAAGTTATAAAATCTCTGAAAACAGTAACTTCAATCCTTATAATAACATTTTTAAACATTAAAGACAAAATAATTCGTGTAATAATGGGCTTGGTTAAACATTGACAAAATTTGTACATATTTAACCAAAGTTATAAAATCTCTGAAAACAGTAAAGACACAATAATTTGTGTAATAATGGGCTTGGTTAAACAATGACAAAATTTGTACATATTTAACCAAAGTTATAAAATCTCTGAAAACGGTAACTTCAATCCTTATAATAACATTTTCCAACACTAGAGACACAATAATTCGTGTAATAATGGGCTTGGTTAAACAATGACAAAATTTGTACATATTTAACCAAAGTTATAAAATCTCTGAAAACAGTAACTTCAATCCTTATAATAACATTTTTAAACATTAAAGACAAAATAATTCGTGTAATAATAGGCTTGGTTAAACATTGACAAAATTTGTACTTATTTAACCAAAGTTATAAAATCTCTGAAAACAGTAACTTCAATCCTTATAATAACATTTTTAAACATTAAAGACACAATAATTCGTGTAATAATGGGCTTGGTTAAACAATGAAAAAATTTGTACATATTTAACCAAAGTTATAAAATCTCTGAAAACAGTAACTTCAATCCTTATAATAACATTTTCCAACACTAAAGACACAATAATTCGTGTAATAATGGGCTTGGTTAAACAATGACAAAATTTGTACATATTTAACCAAAGTTATAAAATCTCTGAAAACCGTAACTTCAATCCTTATAATAACATTTTTAAACATTAAAGACAAAATAATTCGTGTAATAATGGGCTTGGTTAAACATTGACAAAATTTGTACATATTTAACCAAAGTTATAAAATCTCTGAAAACAGTAACTTCAATCCTTATAATAACATTTTTAAACATTAAAGACACAATAATTCGTGTAATAATGGGCTTGGTTAAACAATGACAAAATTTGTACATATTTAACCAAAGTTATAAAATCTCTGAAAACAGTAACTTCAATCCTTATAATAACATTTTTAAACATTAAAGACAAAATAATTCGTGTAATAATGGGCTTGGTTAAACATTGACAAAATTTGTACATATTTAACAAAAGTTATAAAATCTTTGAAAACAGTAACTTCAATCCTTATAATAACATTTTCCAACACTGAAGACACAATAATTCGTGTAATAATGGGCTTGGTTAAACAATGACAAAATTTGTACATATTTAACCAAAGTTATAAAATCTCTGAAAACCGTAACTTCAATCCTTATAATAACATTTTTAAACATTAAAGACAAAATAATTCGTGTAATAATGGGCTTGGTTAAACATTGACAAAATTTGTACATATTTAACCAAAGTTATAAAATCTCTGAAAACAGTAACTTCAATCCTTATAATAACATTTTCCAACACTAAAGACACAATAATTCGTGTAATAATGGGCTTGGTTAAACAATGACCAAATTTGTACATATTTAACCAAAGTTATAAAATCTCTGAAAACAAAAACATCAATCCTTATAATAACATTTTTAAACATTAAAGACACAATAATTCGTGTAATAATGGGCTTGGTTAAACAATGACAAAATTTGTACATATTTAACCAAAGTTATAAAATCTCTGAAAACAGTAACTTCAATCCTTATAATAACATTTTTGAACATTAAAGACACAATAATTCGTGTAATAATGGGCTTGGTTAAACAATGACAAAATTTGTACATATTTAACCAAAGTTATAAAATCTCTGAAAACAGTAACTTCAATCCTTATAATAACATTTTTAAACATTAAAGACACAATAATTCGTGTAATAATGGGCTTGGTTAAACAATGACAAAATTTGTACATATTTAACCAAAGTTATAAAATCTCTGAAAACAGTAACTTCAATCCTTATAATAACATTTTTAAACATTAAAGACACAATAATTCGTGTAATAATGGGCTTGGTTAAACAATGACAAAATTTGTACATATTTAACCAAAGTTATAAAATCTCTGAAAACAGTAACTTCAATCCTTATAATAACATTTTCCAACACTAAAGACACAATAATTCGTGTAATAATGGGCTTGGTTAAACAATGACAAAATTTGTACATATTTAACCAAAGTTATAAAATCTCTGAAAACCGTAACTTCAATCCTTATAATAACATTTCTAAACATTAAAGACAAAATAATTCGTGTAATAATGGGCTTGGTTAAGCATTGACAAAATTTGTACATATTTAACCAAAGTTATAAAATCTCTGAAAACAGTAACTTCAATCCTTATAATAACATTTTTAAACATTAAAGACACAATAATTCGTGTAATAATGGGCTTGGTTAAACAATGACAAAATTTGTACATATTTAACCAAAGTTATAAAATCTCTGAAAACAGTAACTTCAATCCTTATAATAACATTTTCCAACACTAAAGACACAATAATTCGTGTAATAATGGGCTTGGTTAAACAATGACAAAATTTGTACATATTTAACCAAAGTTATAAAATCTCTGAAAACCGCAACTTCAATCCTTATAATAACATTTTTAAACATTAAAGACAAAATAATTCGTGTAATAATGGGCTTGGTTAAACATTGACAAAATTTGTACATATTTAACCAAAGTTATAAAATCTCTGAAAACAGTAACTTCAATCCTTATAATAACATTTTTAAACATTAAAGACAAAATAATTCGTGTAATAATGGGCTTGGTTAAACAATGACAAAATTTGTACATATTTAACCAAAGTTATAAAATCTGTGAAAACAGTAACTTCAATCCTTATAATAACATTTTCCAACACTAAAGACACAATAATTCGTGTAATAATGGGCTTGGTTAAACAATGACAAAATTTGTACATATTTAACCAAAGTTATAAAATCTCTGAAAACCGTAACTTCAATCCTTATAATAACATTTCTAAACATTAAAGACAAAATAATTCGTGTAATAATGGGCTTGGTTAAGCATTGACAAAATTTGTACATATTTAACCAAAGTTATAAAATCTCTGAAAACAGTAACTTCAATCCTTATAATAACATTTTTAAACATTAAAGACACAATAATTCGTGTAATAATGGGCTTGGTTAAACATTGACAAAATTTGTACATATTTAACCAAAGTTATAAAATCTCTGAAAACAGTAACTTCAATCCTTATAATAACATTTTCCAACACTAAAGACACAATAATTCGTGTAATAATGGGCTTGGTTAAACAATGACAAAATTTGTACATATTTAACCAAAGTTATAAAATCTCTGAAATACGTAACTTCAATCCTTATAATAACATTTTTAAACATTAAAGACAAAATAATTCGTGTAATAATGGGCTTGGTTAAACATTGACAAAATTTGTACATATTTAACCAAAGTTATAAAATCTTTGAAAACAGTAACTTCAATCCTTATAATAACATTTTCCAACACTAAAGACACAATAATTCGTGTAATAATGGGCTTGGTTAAACAATGACCAAATTTGTACATATTTAACCAAAGTTATAAAATCTCTGAAAACAAAAACTTCAATCCTTATAATAACATTTTTAAACATTAAAGACACAATAATTCGTGTAATAATGGGCTTGGTTAAACATTGACAAAATTTGTACATATTTAACCAAAGTTATAAAATCTCTGAAAACAGTAACTTCAATCCTTATAATAACATTTTTAAACATTAAAGACACAATAATTCGTGTAATAATGGGCCTGGTTAAACAATGAAAAAATTTGTACATATTTAACCAAAGTTATAAAATCTCTGAAAACCGTAACTTCAATCCTTATAATAACATTTTTAAACATTAAAGACAAAATAATTCGTGTAATAATGGGCTTAGTTAAACATTGACAAAATTTGTACATATTTAACCAAAGTTATAAAATCTCTGAAAACAGTAACTTCAATCCTTATAATAACATTTTTAAACATTAAAGACACAATAATTCGTGTAATAATGGGCTTGGTTAAACAATGACAAAATTTGTACATATTTAACCAAAGTTATAAAATCTCTGAAAACAGTAACTTCAATCCTTATAATAACAATTTTAAACATTAAAGACAAAATAATTCGTGTAATAATGGGCTTGGTTAAACAATGACCAAATTTGTACATATTTAACCAAAGTTATAAAATCTCTGAAAACAAAAACATCAATCCTTATAATAACATTTTTAAACATTAAAGACACAATAATTCGTGTAATAATGGGCTTGGTTAAACAATGACAAAATTTGTACATATTTAACCAAAGTTATAAAATCTCTGAAAACAGTAACTTCAATCCTTATAATAACATTTTTGAACATTAAAGACACAATAATTCGTGTAATAATGGGCTTGGTTAAACAATGACAAAATTTGTACATATTTAACCAAAGTTATAAAATCTCTGAAAACAGTAACTTCAATCCTTATAATAACATTTTTAAACATTAAAGACACAATAATTCGTGTAATAATGGGCTTGGTTAAACAATGACAAAATTTGTACATATTTAACCAAAGTTATAAAATCTCTGAAAACAGTAACTTCAATCCTTATAATAACATTTTTAAACATTAAAGACACAATAATTCGTGTAATAATGGGCTTGGTTAAACAATGACAAAATTTGTACATATTTAACCAAAGTTATAAAATCTCTGAAAACAGTAACTTCAATCCTTATAATAACATTTTCCAACACTAAAGACACAATAATTCGTGTAATAATGGGCTTGGTTAAACAATGACAAAATTTGTACATATTTAACCAAAGTTATAAAATCTCTGAAAACCGTAACTTCAATCCTTATAATAACATTTCTAAACATTAAAGACAAAATAATTCGTGTAATAATGGGCTTGGTTAAGCATTGACAAAATTTGTACATATTTAACCAAAGTTATAAAATCTCTGAAAACAGTAACTTCAATCCTTATAATAACATTTTTAAACATTAAAGACACAATAATTCGTGTAATAATGGGCTTGGTTAAACAATGACAAAATTTGTACATATTTAACCAAAGTTATAAAATCTCTGAAAACAGTAACTTCAATCCTTATAATAACATTTTCCAACACTAAAGACACAATAATTCGTGTAATAATGGGCTTGGTTAAACAATGACAAAATTTGTACATATTTAACCAAAGTTATAAAATCTCTGAAAACCGCAACTTCAATCCTTATAATAACATTTTTAAACATTAAAGACAAAATAATTCGTGTAATAATGGGCTTGGTTAAACATTGACAAAATTTGTACATATTTAACCAAAGTTATAAAATCTCTGAAAACAGTAACTTCAATCCTTATAATAACATTTTTAAACATTAAAGACAAAATAATTCGTGTAATAATGGGCTTGGTTAAACAATGACAAAATTTGTACATATTTAACCAAAGTTATAAAATCTGTGAAAACAGTAACTTCAATCCTTATAATAACATTTTCCAACACTAAAGACACAATAATTCGTGTAATAATGGGCTTGGTTAAACAATGACAAAATTTGTACATATTTAACCAAAGTTATAAAATCTCTGAAAACCGTAACTTCAATCCTTATAATAACATTTCTAAACATTAAAGACAAAATAATTCGTGTAATAATGGGCTTGGTTAAGCATTGACAAAATTTGTACATATTTAACCAAAGTTATAAAATCTCTGAAAACAGTAACTTCAATCCTTATAATAACATTTTTAAACATTAAAGACACAATAATTCGTGTAATAATGGGCTTGGTTAAACATTGACAAAATTTGTACATATTTAACCAAAGTTATAAAATCTCTGAAAACAGTAACTTCAATCCTTATAATAACATTTTCCAACACTAAAGACACAATAATTCGTGTAATAATGGGCTTGGTTAAACAATGACAAAATTTGTACATATTTAACCAAAGTTATAAAATCTCTGAAATACGTAACTTCAATCCTTATAATAACATTTTTAAACATTAAAGACAAAATAATTCGTGTAATAATGGGCTTGGTTAAACATTGACAAAATTTGTACATATTTAACCAAAGTTATAAAATCTTTGAAAACAGTAACTTCAATCCTTATAATAACATTTTCCAACACTAAAGACACAATAATTCGTGTAATAATGGGCTTGGTTAAACAATGACCAAATTTGTACATATTTAACCAAAGTTATAAAATCTCTGAAAACAAAAACTTCAATCCTTATAATAACATTTTTAAACATTAAAGACACAATAATTCGTGTAATAATGGGCTTGGTTAAACATTGACAAAATTTGTACATATTTAACCAAAGTTATAAAATCTCTGAAAACAGTAACTTCAATCCTTATAATAACATTTTTAAACATTAAAGACACAATAATTCGTGTAATAATGGGCCTGGTTAAACAATGAAAAAATTTGTACATATTTAACCAAAGTTATAAAATCTCTGAAAACCGTAACTTCAATCCTTATAATAACATTTTTAAACATTAAAGACAAAATAATTCGTGTAATAATGGGCTTAGTTAAACATTGACAAAATTTGTACATATTTAACCAAAGTTATAAAATCTCTGAAAACAGTAACTTCAATCCTTATAATAACATTTTTAAACATTAAAGACACAATAATTCGTGTAATAATGGGCTTGGTTAAACAATGACAAAATTTGTACATATTTAACCAAAGTTATAAAATCTCTGAAAACAGTAACTTCAATCCTTATAATAACATTTTTAAACATTAAAGACAAAATAATTCGTGTAATAATGGGCTTGGTTAAACATTGACAAAATTTGTACATATTTAACAAAAGTTATAAAATCTTTGAAAACAGTAACTTCAATCCTTATAATAACATTTTCCAACACTAAAGACACAATAATTCGTGTAATAATGGGCTTGGTTAAACAATGACCAAATTTGTACATATTTAACCAAAGTTATAAAATCTCTGAAAACCGTAACTTCAATCCTTATCATAACATTTTTAAACATTAAAGACAAAATGATTCGTGTAATAATGGGCTTGGTTAAACATTGACAAAATTTGTACATATTTAACCAAAGTTATAAAATCTCTGAAAACAGTAACTTCAATCCTTATAATAACATTTTTAAACATTAAAGACAAAATAATTCGTGTAATAATGGGCTTGGTTAAACAATGACAAAATTTGTACATATTTAACCAAAGTTATAAAATCTCTGAAAACAGTAACTTCAATCCTTATAATAACATTTTTAAACATTAAAGACACAATAATTCGTATAATAATGGGCTTGGTTAAACAATGACAAAATTTGTACATATTTAACCAAAGTTATAAAATCTCTGAAAACAGTAACTTCAATCCTTATAATAACATTTTTAAACATTAAAGACACAATAATTCGTGTAATAATGGGCTTGGTTAAACAATGACAAAATTTGTACATATTTAACCAAAGTTATAAAGTCTCTGAAAACAGTAACTTCAATCCTTATAATAACATTTTCCAACACTAAAGACACAATAATTCGTGTAATAATGGGCTTGGTTAAACAATGACAAAATTTGTACATATTTAACCAAAGTTATAAAATCTCTGAAAACAGTAACTTCAATCCTTATAATAACATTTTTAAACATTAAAGACACAATAATTCGTGTAATAATGGGCTTGGTTAAACATTGACAAAATTTGTACATATTTAACCAAAGTTATAAAATCTCTGAAAACAGTAACTTCAATCCTTATAATAACATTTTTAAACATTAAAGACACAACAATTCGTGTAATAATGGGCTTCGTTAAACAATGAAAAAATTTGTACATATTTAACCAAAGTTATAAAATCTCTGAAAACAGTAACTTCAATCCTTATAATAACATTTTCCAACACTAAAGACACAATAATTCGTGTAATAATGGGCTTGGTTAAACATTGACAAAATTTGTACATATTTAACCAAAGTTATAAAATCTTTGAAAACAGTAACTTCAATCCTTATAATAACATTTTCCAACACTAAAGACACAATAATTCGTGTAATAATGGGCTTGGTTAAACAATGACCAAATTTGTACATATTTAACCAAAGTTATAAAATCTCTGAAAACAAAAACATCAATCCTTATAATAACATTTTTAAACATTAAAGACACAATAATTCGTGTAATAATGGGCTTGGTTAAACAATGACAAAATTTGTACATATTTAACCAAAGTTATAAAATCTCTGAAAACAGTAACTTCAATCCTTATAATAACATTTTTGAACATTAAAGACACAATAATTCGTGTAATAATGGGCTTGGTTAAACAATGACAAAATTTGTACATATTTAACCAAAGTTATAAAATCTCTGAAAACAGCAACTTCAATCCTTATAATAATATTTTCCAACACTAAAGACACAATAATTCGTGTAATAATGGGCTTGGTTAAACAATGACAAAATTTGTACATATTTAACCAAAGTTATAAAATCTCTGAAAACCGTAACTTCAATCCTTATAATAACATTTCTAAACATTAAAGACAAAATAATTCGTGTAATAATGGGCTTTGTTAAGCATTGACAAAATTTGTACATATTTAACCAAAGTTATAAAATCTCTGAAAACAGTAACTTCAATCCTTATAATAACATTTTTAAACATTAAAGACACAATAATTCGTGTAATAATGGGCTTGGTTAAACAATGACAAAATTTGTACATATTTAACCAAAGTTATAAAATCTCTGAAAACAGTAACTTCAATCCTTATAATAACATTTTCCAACACTAAAGACACAATAATTCGTGTAATAATGGGCTTGGTTAAACAATGACAAAATTTGTACATATTTAACCAAAGTTATAAAATCTCTGAAAACCGTAACTTCAATCCTTATAATAACATTTTTAAACATTAAAGACAAAATAATTCGTGTAATAATGGGCTTGGTTAAACATTGACAAAATTTGTACATATTTAACCAAAGTTATAAAATCTTTGAAAACAGTAACTTCAATCCTTATAATAACATTTTCCAACACTAAAGACACAATAATTCGTGTAATAATGGGCTTGGTTAAACAATGACCAAATTTGTACATATTTAACCAAAGTCATAAAATCTCTGAAAACAAAAACTTCAATCCTTATAATAACATTTTTAAACATTAAAGACACAATAATTCGTGTAATAATGGGCTTGGTTAAACATTGACAAAATTTGTACATATTTAACCAAAGTTATAAAATCTCTGAAAACAGTAACTTCAATCCTTATAATAACATTTTTAAACATTAAAGACACAATAATTTGTGTAATAATGGGCTTGGTTAAACAATGAAAAAATTTGTACATATTTAACCAAAGTTATAAAATCTCTGAAAACAATAACTTCAATCCTTATAATAAAATTTTCCAACACTAAAGACACAATAATTCGTGTAATAATGGGCTTGGTTAAACAATGACAAAATTTGTACATATTTAACCAAAGTTATAAAATCTCTGAAAACAGTAACTTCAATCCTTATAATAACATTTTTAAACATTAAAGACAAAATAATTCGTGTAATAATGGGCTTGGTTAAACATTGACAAAATTTGTACATATTTAACCAAAGTTATAAAATCTCTGAAAACAGTAACTTCAATCCTTATAATAACATTTTTAAACATTAAAGACAAAATAATTCGTGTAATAATGGGCTTGGTTAAACATTGACAAAATTTGTACATATTTAACCAAAGTTATAAAATCTCTGAAAACAGTAAAGACACAATAATTTGTGTAATAATGGGCTTGGTTAAACAATGACAAAATTTGTACATATTTAACCAAAGTTATAAAATCTCTGAAAACAGTAACTTCAATCCTTATAATAACATTTTCCAACACTAGAGACACAATAATTCGTGTAATAATGGGCTTGGTTAAACAATGACAAAATTTGTACATATTTAACCAAAGTTATAAAATCTCTGAAAACAGTAACTTCAATCCTTATAATAACATTTTTAAACATTAAAGACAAAATAATTCGTGTAATAATAGGCTTGGTTAAACATTGACAAAATTTGTACTTATTTAACCAAAGTTATAAAATCTCTGAAAACAGTAACTTCAATCCTTATAATAACATTTTTAAACATTAAAGACACAATAATTCGTGTAATAATGGGCTTGGTTAAACAATGAAAAAATTTGTACATATTTAACCAAAGTTATAAAATCTCTGAAAACAGTAACTTCAATCCTTATAATAACATTTTTAAACATTAAAGACAAAATAATTCGTGTAATAATGGGCTTGGTTAAACATTGACAAAATTTGTACATATTTAACCAAAGTTATAAAATCTCTGAAAACAGTAACTTCAATCCTTATAATAACATTTTTAAACATTAAAGACACAATAATTCGTGTAATAATGGGCTTGGTTAAACAATGACAAAATTTGTACATATTTAACCAAAGTTATAAAATCTCTGAAAACAGTAACTTCAATCCTTATAATAACATTTTTAAACATTAAAGACAAAATAATTCGTGTAATAATGGGCTTGGTTAAACATTGACAAAATTTGTACATATTTAACAAAAGTTATAAAATCTTTGAAAACAGTAACTTCAATCCTTATAATAACATTTTCCAACACTGAAGACACAATAATTCGTGTAATAATGGGCTTGGTTAAACAATGACAAAATTTGTACATATTTAACCAAAGTTATAAAATCTCTGAAAACCGTAACTTCAATCCTTATAATAACATTTTTAAACATTAAAGACAAAATAATTCGTGTAATAATGGGCTTGGTTAAACATTGACAAAATTTGTACATATTTAACCAAAGTTATAAAATCTCTGAAAACAGTAACTTCAATCCTTATAATAACATTTTCCAACACTAAAGACACAATAATTCGTGTAATAATGGGCTTGGTTAAACAATGACCAAATTTGTACATATTTAACCAAAGTTATAAAATCTCTGAAAACAAAAACATCAATCCTTATAATAACATTTTTAAACATTAAAGACACAATAATTCGTGTAATAATGGGCTTGGTTAAACAATGACAAAATTTGTACATATTTAACCAAAGTTATAAAATCTCTGAAAACAGTAACTTCAATCCTTATAATAACATTTTTGAACATTAAAGACACAATAATTCGTGTAATAATGGGCTTGGTTAAACAATGACAAAATTTGTACATATTTAACCAAAGTTATAAAATCTCTGAAAACAGTAACTTCAATCCTTATAATAACATTTTTAAACATTAAAGACACAATAATTCGTGTAATAATGGGCTTGGTTAAACAATGACAAAATTTGTACATATTTAACCAAAGTTATAAAATCTCTGAAAACAGTAACTTCAATCCTTATAATAACATTTTTAAACATTAAAGACACAATAATTCGTGTAATAATGGGCTTGGTTAAACAATGACAAAATTTGTACATATTTAACCAAAGTTATAAAATCTCTGAAAACAGTAACTTCAATCCTTATAATAACATTTTCCAACACTAAAGACACAATAATTCGTGTAATAATGGGCTTGGTTAAACAATGACAAAATTTGTACATATTTAACCAAAGTTATAAAATCTCTGAAAACCGTAACTTCAATCCTTATAATAACATTTCTAAACATTAAAGACAAAATAATTCGTGTAATAATGGGCTTGGTTAAGCATTGACAAAATTTGTACATATTTAACCAAAGTTATAAAATCTCTGAAAACAGTAACTTCAATCCTTATAATAACATTTTTAAACATTAAAGACACAATAATTCGTGTAATAATGGGCTTGGTTAAACAATGACAAAATTTGTACATATTTAACCAAAATTATAAAATCTCTGAAAACAGTAACTTCAATCCTTATAATAACATTTTCCAACACTAAAGACACAATAATTCGTGTAATAATGGGCTTGGTTAAACAATGACAAAATTTGTACATATTTAACCAAAGTTATAAAATCTCTGAAAACCGCAACTTCAATCCTTATAATAACATTTTTAAACATTAAAGACAAAATAATTCGTGTAATAATGGGCTTGGTTAAACATTGACAAAATTTGTACATATTTAACCAAAGTTATAAAATCTCTGAAAACAGTAACTTCAATCCTTATAATAACATTTTTAAACATTAAAGACAAAATAATTCGTGTAATAATGGGCTTGGTTAAACAATGACAAAATTTGTACATATTTAACCAAAGTTATAAAATCTGTGAAAACAGTAACTTCAATCCTTATAATAACATTTTCCAACACTAAAGACACAATAATTCGTGTAATAATGGGCTTGGTTAAACAATGACAAAATTTGTACATATTTAACCAAAGTTATAAAATCTCTGAAAACCGTAACTTCAATCCTTATAATAACATTTCTAAACATTAAAGACAAAATAATTCGTGTAATAATGGGCTTGGTTAAGCATTGACAAAATTTGTACATATTTAACCAAAGTTATAAAATCTCTGAAAACAGTAACTTCAATCCTTATAATAACATTTTTAAACATTAAAGACACAATAATTCGTGTAATAATGGGCTTGGTTAAACATTGACAAAATTTGTACATATTTAACCAAAGTTATAAAATCTCTGAAAACAGTAACTTCAATCCTTATAATAACATTTTCCAACACTAAAGACACAATAATTCGTGTAATAATGGGCTTGGTTAAACAATGACAAAATTTGTACATATTTAACCAAAGTTATAAAATCTCTGAAAACCGTAACTTCAATCCTTATAATAACATTTTTAAACATTAAAGACAAAATAATTCGTGTAATAATGGGCTTGGTTAAACATTGACAAAATTTGTATATATTTAACCAAAGTTATAAAATCTTTGAAAACAGTAACTTCAATCCTTATAATAACATTTTCCAACACTAAAGACACAATAATTCGTGTAATAATGGGCTTGGTTAAACAATGACCAAATTTGTACATATTTAACCAAAGTTATAAAATCTCTGAAAACAAAAACTTCAATCCTTATAATAACATTTTTAAACATTAAAGACACAATAATTCGTGTAATAATGGGCTTGGTTAAACATTGACAAAATTTGTACATATTTAACCAAAGTTATAAAATCTCTGAAAACAGTAACTTCAATCCTTATAATAACATTTTTAAACATTAAAGACACAATAATTCGTGTAATAATGGGCTTGGTTAAACAATGAAAAAATTTGTACATATTTAACCAAAGTTATAAAATCTCTGAAAACCGTAACTTCAATCCTTATAATAACATTTTTAAACATTAAAGACAAAATAATTCGTGTAATAATGGGCTTAGTTAAACATTGACAAAATTTGTACATATTTAACCAAAGTTATAAAATCTCTGAAAACAGTAACTTCAATCCTTATAATAACATTTTTAAACATTAAAGACACAATAATTCGTGTAATAATGGGCTTGGTTAAACAATGACAAAATTTGTACATATTTAACCAAAGTTATAAAATCTCTGAAAACAGTAACTTCAATCCTTATAATAACATTTTTAAACATTAAAGACAAAATAATTCGTGTAATAATGGGCTTGGTTAAACATTGACAAAATTTGTACATATTTAACAAAAGTTATAAAATCTTTGAAAACAGTAACTTCAATCCTTATAATAACATTTTCCAACACTAAAGACACAATAATTCGTGTAATAATGGGCTTGGTTAAACAATGACCAAATTTGTACATATTTAACCAAAGTTATAAAATCTCTGAAAACCGTAACTTCAATCCTTATCATAACATTTTTAAACATTAAAGACAAAATAATTCGTGTAATAATGGGCTTGGTTAAACATTGACAAAATTTGTACATATTTAACCAAAGTTATAAAATCTCTGAAAACAGTAACTTCAATCCTTATAATAACATTTTTAAACATTAAAGACAAAATAATTCGTGTAATAATGGGCTTGGTTAAACAATGACAAAATTTGTACATATTTAACCAAAGTTATAAAATCTCTGAAAACAGTAACTTCAATCCTTATAATAACATTTTTAAACATTAAAGACACAATAATTCGTATAATAATGGGCTTGGTTAAACAATGACAAAATTTGTACATATTTAACCAAAGTTATAAAATCTCTGAAAACAGTAACTTCAATCCTTATAATAACATTTTTAAACATTAAAGACACAATAATTCGTGTAATAATGGGCTTGGTTAAACAATGAAAAAATTTGTACATATTTAACCAAAGTTATAAAGTCTCTGAAAACAGTAACTTCAATCCTTATAATAACATTTTCCAACACTAAAGACACAATAATTCGTGTAATAATGGGCTTGGTTAAACAATGACAAAATTTGTACATATTTAACCAAAGTTATAAAATCTCTGAAAACAGTAACTTCAATCCTTATAATAACATTTTTAAACATTAAAGACACAATAATTCGTGTAATAATGGGCTTGGTTAAACATTGACAAAATTTGTACATATTTAACCAAAGTTATAAAATCTCTGAAAACAGTAACTTCAATCCTTATAATAACATTTTTAAACATTAAAGACACAATAATTCGTGTAATAATGGGCTTCGTTAAACAATGAAAAAATTTGTACATATTTAACCAAAGTTATAAAATCTCTGAAAACAGTAACTTCAATCCTTATAATAACATTTTCCAACACTAAAGACACAATAATTCGTGTAATAATGGGCTTCGTTAAACAATGACAAAATTTGTACATATTTAACCAAAGTTATAAAATCTCTGAAAACAGTAACTTCAATCCGTATAATAACATTTTTAAACATTAAAGACAAAATAATTCGTGTAATAATGGGCTTGGTGAAACATTGACAAAATTTGTACATATTTAACCAAAGTTATAAAATCTCTGAAAACAGTAACTTCAATCCTTATAATAACATTTTTAAACATTAAAGACACAATAATTCGTGTAATAATGGGCTTGGTTAAACAATGACAAAATTTGTACATATTTAACCAAAGTTATAAAATCTCTGAAAACAGTAACTTCAATCCTTATAATAACATTTTCCAACACTAAAGACAAAATAATTCGTGTAATAAGGGGCTTGGTTAAACATTGACAAAATTTGTACATATTTAACCAAAGTTATAAAATCTTTGAAAACAGTAACTTCAATCCTTATAATAACATTTTCCAACACTAAAGACACAATAATTCGTGTAATAATGGGCTTGGTTAAACAATGACCAAATTTGTACATATTTAACCAAAGTTATAAAATCTCTGAAAACAAAAACATCAATCCTTATAATAACATTTTTAAACATTAAAGACACAATAATTCGTGTAATAATGGGCTTGGTTAAACAATGACAAAATTTGTACATATTTAACCAAAGTTATAAAATCTCTGAAAACAGTAACTTCAATCCTTATAATAACATTTTTGAACATTAAAGACACAATAATTCGTGTAATAATGGGCTTGGTTAAACAATGACAAAATTTGTACATATTTAACCAAAGTTATAAAATCTCTGAAAACAGTAACTTCAATCCTTATAATAACATTTTTAAACATTAAAGACACAATAATTCGTGTAATAATGGGCTTGGTTAAACAATGACAAAATTTGTACATATTTAACCAAAGTTATAAAATCTCTGAAAACAGTAACTTCAATCCTTATAATAACATTTTCCAACACTAAAGACAAAATAATTCGTGTAATAAGGGGCTTGGTTAAACATTGACAAAATTTGTACATATTTAACCAAAGTTATAAAATCTTTGAAAACAGTAACTTCAATCCTTATAATAACATTTTCCAACACTAAAGACACAATAATTCGTGTAATAATGGGCTTGGTTAAACAATGACCAAATTTGTACATATTTAACCAAAGTTATAAAATCTCTGAAAACAAAAACATCAATCCTTATAATAACATTTTTAAACATTAAAGACACAATAATTCGTGTAATAATGGGCTTGGTTAAACAATGACAAAATTTGTACATATTTAACCAAAGTTATAAAATCTCTGAAAACAGTAACTTCAATCCTTATAATAACATTTTTGAACATTAAAGACACAATAATTCGTGTAATAATGGGCTTGGTTAAACAATGACAAAATTTGTACATATTTAACCAAAGTTATAAAATCTCTGAAAACAGTAACTTCAATCCTTATAACAACATTTTTAAACATTAAAGACACAATAATTCGTGTAATAATGGGCTTGGTTAAACAATGAAAAAATTTGTACATATTTAACCAAAGTTATAAAATCTCTGAAAACAGTAACTTCAATCCTTATAATAACATTTTCCAACACTAAAGACACAATAATTCGTGTAATAATGGGCTTGGTTAAACAATGACAAAATTTGTACATATTTAACCAAAGTTATAAAATCTCTGAAAACAGTAACTTCAATCCTTATAATAACATTTTTAAACATTAAAGACAAAATAATTCGTGTAATAATGGGCTTGGTTAAACATTGACAAAATTTGTACATATTTAACCAAAGTTATAAAATCTCTGAAAACAGTAACTTCAATCCTTATAATAACATTTTTAAACATTAAAGACACAATAATTCGTGTAATAATGGGCTTGGTTAAACAATGACAAAATTTGTACATATTTAACCAAAGTTATAAAATCTCTGAAAACAGTAACTTCAATCCTTATAATAACATTTTCCAACACTAAAGACACAATAGTTCGTGTAATAATGGGCTTGGTTAAACAATGACAAAATTTGTACATATTTAACCAAAGTTATAAAATCTCTGAAAACAGTAACTTCAATCCTTATAATAACATTTTTGAACATTAAAGACACAATAATTCGTGTAATAATGGGCTTGGTTAAACAATGACAAAATTTGTACATATTTAACCAAAGTTATAAAATCTCTGAAAACAGTAACTTCAATCCTTATAATAACATTTTTAAACATTAAAGACACAATAATTCGTGTAATAATGGGCTTGGTTAAACAATGAAAAAATTTGTACATATTTAACCAAAGTTATAAAATCTCTGAAAACAGTAACTTCAATCCTTATAATAACATTTTCCAACACTAAAGACACAATAATTCGTGTAATAATGGGCTTGGTTAAACAATGACAAAATTTGTACATATTTAACCAAAGTTATAAAATCTCTGAAAACCGTAACTTCAATCCTTATAATAACATTTTTAAACATTAAAGACAAAATAATTCGTGTAATAATGGGCTTGGTTAAACATTGACAAAATTTGTACATATTTAACCAAAGTTATAAAATCTCTGAAAACAGTAACTTCAATCCTTATAATAACATTTTTAAACATTAAAGACACAATAATTCGTGTAATAATGGGCTTGGTTAAACAATGACAAAATTTGTACATATTTAACCAAAGTTATAAAATCTCTGAAAACAGTAACTTCAATCCTTATAATAACATTTTTAAACATTAAAGACACAATAATTCGTGTAATAATGGGCTTGGTTAAACAATGACAAAATTTGTACATATTTAACAAAAGTTATAAAATCTCTGAAAACAGTAACTTCAATCCTTATAATAACATTTTTAAACATTAAAGACACAATAATTCGTGTAATAATGGGCTTGGTTAAACAATGAAAAAATTTGTACATATTTAACCAAAGTTATAAAATCTCTGAAAACAGTAACTTCAATCCTTATAATAACATTTTCCAACACTAAAGACACAATAATTCGTGTAATAATGGGCTTGGTTAAACAATGACAAAATTTGTACATATTTAACCAAAGTTATAAAATCTCTGAAAACAGTAACTTCAATCCTTATAATAACATTTTTAAACATTAAAGACAAAATAATTCGTGTAATAATGGGCTTGGTTAAACATTGACAAAATTTGTACATATTTAACCAAAGTTATAAAATCTCTGAAAACAGTAACTTCAATCCTTATAATAACATTTTTAAACATTAAAGACACAATAATTCGTGTAATAATGGGCTTGGTTAAACAATGAAAAAATTTGTACATATTTAACCAAAGTTATAAAATCTCTGAAAACAGTAACTTCAATCCTTATAATAACATTTTCCAACACTAAAGACACAATAATTCGTGTAATAATGGGCTTCGTTAAACAATGACAAAATTTGTACATATTTAACCAAAGTTATAAAATCTCTGAAAACAGTAACTTCAATCCGTATAATAACATTTTTAAACATTAAAGACAAAATAATTCGTGTAATAATGGGCTTGGTTAAACATTGACAAAATTTGTACATATTTAACCAAAGTTATAAAATCTCTGAAAACAGTAACTTCAATCCTTATAATAACATTTTTAAACATTAAAGACACAATAATTCGTGTAATAATGGGCTTGGTTAAACAATGACAAAATTTGTACATATTTAACCAAAGTTATAAAATCTCTGAAAACAGTAACTTCAATCCTTATAATAACATTTTCCAACACTAAAGACAAAATAATTCGTGTAATAAGGGGCTTGGTTAAACATTGACAAAATTTGTACATATTTAACCAAAGTTATAAAATCTTTGAAAACAGTAACTTCAATTATTATAATAACATTTTCCAACACTAAAGACACAATAATTCGTGTAATAATGGGCTTGGTTAAACAATGACCAAATTTGTACATATTTAACCAAAGTTATAAAATCTCTGAAAACAAAAACATCAATCCTTATAATAACATTTTTAAACATTAAAGACACAATAATTCGTGTAATAATGGGCTTGGTTAAACAATGACAAAATTTGTACATATTTAACCAAAGTTATAAAATCTCTGAAAACAGTAACTTCAATCCTTATAATAACATTTTTGAACATTAAAGACACAATAATTCGTGTAATAATGGGCTTGGTTAAACAATGACAAAATTTGTACATATTTAACCAAAGTTATAAAATCTCTGAAAACAGTAACTTCAATCCTTATAATAACATTTTTAAACATTAAAGACACAATAATTCGTGTAATAATGGGCTTGGTTAAACAATGAAAAAATTTGTACATATTTAACCAAAGTTATAAAATCTCTGAAAACAGTAACTTCAATCCTTATAATAACATTTTCCAACACTAAAGACACAATAATTCGTGTAATAATGGGCTTGGTTAAACAATGACAAAATTTGTACATATTTAACCAAAGTTATAAAATCTCTGAAAACAGTAACTTCAATCCTTATAATAACATTTTTAAACATTAAAGACAAAATAATTCGTGTAATAATGGGCTTGGTTAAACATTGACAAAATTTGTACATATTTAACCAAAGTTATAAAATCTCTGAAAACAGTAACTTCAATCCTTATAATAACATTTTTAAACATTAAAGACACAATAATTCGTGTAATAATGGGCTTGGTTAAACAATGACAAAATTTGTACATATTTAACCAAAGTTATAAAATCTCTGAAAACAGTAACTTCAATCCTTATAATAACATTTTCCAACACTAAAGACACAATAATTCGTGTAATAATGGGCTTGGTTAAACAATGACAAAATTTGTACATATTTAACCAAAGTTATAAAATCTCTGAAAACAGTAACTTCAATCCTTATAATAACATTTTTAAACATTAAAGACACAATAATTCGTGTAATAATGGGCTTGGTTAAACAATGACAAAATTTGTACATATTTAACCAAAGTTATAAAATCTCTGAAAACAGTAACTTCAATCCTTATAATAACATTTTCCAACACTAGAGACACAATAATTCGTGTAATAATGGGCTTGGTTAAACAATGACAAAATTTGTACATATTTAACTAAAGTTATAAAATCTCTGAAAACAGTAACTTCAATCCTTATAATAACATTTTTAAACATTAAAGACAAAATAATTCGTGTAATAATAGGCTTGGTTAAACATTGACAAAATTTGTACTTATTTAACCAAAGTTATAAAATCTCTGAAAACAGTAACTTCAATCCTTATAAGAACATTTTTAAACATTAAAGACACAATAATTCGTGTAATAATGGGCTTGGTTAAACAATGAAAAAATTTGTACATATTTAACCAAAGTTATAAAATCTCTGAAAACAGTAACTTCAATCCTTATAATAACATTTTCCAACACTAAAGACACAATAATTCGTGTAATAATGGGCTTGGTTAAACAATGACAAAATTTGTACATATTTAACCAAAGTTATAAAATCTCTGAAAACAGTAACTTCAATCCTTATAATAACATTTTTAAACATTAAAGACAAAATAATTCGTGTAATAATGGGCTTGGTTAAACATTGACAAAATTTGTACATATTTCACCAAAGTTATAAAATCTTTGAAAACAGTAACTTCAATCCTTATAATAACATTTTCCAACACTAAAGACACAATAATTCGTGTAATAATGGGCTTGGTTAAACAATGACAGAATTTGTACATATTTAACCAAAGTTATAAAATCTCTGAAAACCGTAACTTCAATCCTTATAATAACATTTTTAAACATTAAAGACAAAATAATTCGTGTAATAATGGGCTTGGTTAAACATTGACAAAATTTGTACATATTTAACCAAAGTTATAAAATCTTTTAAAACAGTAACTTCAATCCTTATAATAACATTTTCCAACACTAAAGACACAATAATTCGTGTAATAATGGGCTTGGTTAAACAATGACCAAATTTGTACATATTTAACCAAAGTTATAAAATCTCTGAAAACAAAAACATCAATCCTTATAATAACATTTTTAAACATTAAAGACACAATAATTCGTGTAATAATGGGCTTGGTTAAACAATGACAAAATTTGTACATATTTAACCAAAGTTATAAAATCTCTGAAAACAGTAACTTCAATCCTTATAATAACATTTTTGAACATTAAAGACACAATAATTCGTGTAATAATGGGCTTGGTTAAACAATGACAAAATTTGTACATATTTAACCAAAGTTATAAAATCTCTGAAAACAGCAACTTCAATCCTTATAATAATATTTTCCAACACTAAAGACACAATAATTCGTGTAATAATGGGCTTGGTTAAACAATGACAAAATTTGTACATATTTAACCAAAGTTATAAAATCTCTGAAAACCGTAACTTCAATCCTTATAATAACATTTCTAAACATTAAAGACAAAATAATTCGTGTAATAATGGGCTTTGTTAAGCATTGACAAAATTTGTACATATTTAACCAAAGTTATAAAATCTCTGAAAACAGTAACTTCAATCCTTATAATAACATTTTTAAACATTAAAGACACAATAATTCGTGTAATAATGGGCTTGGTTAAACAATGACAAAATTTGTACATATTTAACCAAAGTTATAAAATCTCTGAAAACAGTAACTTCAATCCTTATAATAACATTTTCCAACACTAAAGACACAATAATTCGTGTAATAATGGGCTTGGTTAAACAATGACAAAATTTGTACATATTTAACCAAAGTTATAAAATCTCTGAAAACCGTAACTTCAATCCTTATAATAACATTTTTAAACATTAAAGACAAAATAATTCGTGTAATAATGGGCTTGGTTAAACATTGACAAAATTTGTACATATTTAACCAAAGTTATAAAATCTTTGAAAACAGTAACTTCAATCCTTATAATAACATTTTCCAACACTAAAGACACAATAATTCCTGTAATAATGGGCTTGGTTAAACAATGACCAAATTTGTACATATTTAACCAAAGTCATAAAATCTCTGAAAACAAAAACTTCAATCCTTATAATAACATTTTTAAACATTAAAGACACAATAATTCGTGTAATAATGGGCTTGGTTAAACAATGACAAAATTTGTACATATTTAACCAAAGTTATAAAATCTCTGAAAACCGTAACTTCAATCCTTATAATAACATTTTTAAACATTAAAGACAAAATAATTCGTGTAATAATGGGCTTGGTTAAACATTGACAAAATTTGTACATATTTAACCAAAGTTATAAAATCTTTGAAAACAGTAACTTCAATCCTTATAATAACATTTTCCAACACTAAAGACACAATAATTCCTGTAATAATGGGCTTGGTTAAACAATGACCAAATTTGTACATATTTAACCAAAGTCATAAAATCTCTGAAAACAAAAACTTCAATCCTTATAATAACATTTTTAAACATTAAAGACACAATAATTCGTGTAATAATGGGCTTGGTTAAACATTGACAAAATTTGTACATATTTAACCAAAGTTATAAAATCTCTGAAAACAGTAACTTCAATCCTTATAATAACATTTTTAAACATTAAAGACACAATAATTCGTGTAATAATGGGCTTGGTTAAACAATGAAAAAATTTGTACATATTTAACCAAAGTTATAAAATCTCTGAAAACAGTAACTTCAATCCTTATAATAAAATTTTCCAACACTAAAGACACAATAATTCGTGTAATAATGGGCTTGGTTAAACAATGACAAAATTTGTACATATTTAACCAAAGTTATAAAATCTCTGAAAACAGTAACTTCAATCCTTATAATAACATTTTTAAACATTAAAGACAAAATAATTCGTGTAATAATGGGCTTGGTTAAACATTGACAAAATTTGTACATATTCAACCAAAGTTATAAAATCTTTGAAAACAGTAACTTCAATCCTTATAATAACATTTTCCAACACTAAAGACACAATAATTCGTGTAATAATGGGCTTGGTTAAACAATGACAGAATTTGTACATATTTAACCAAAGTTATAAAATCTCTGAAAACCGTAACTTCAATCCTTATAATAACATTTTTAAACATTAAAGACAAAATAATTCGTGTAATAATGGGCTTGGTTAAACATTGACAAAATTTGTACATATTTAACCAAAGTTATAAAATCTTTGAAAACAGTAACTTCATCCCTTATAATAACATTTTCCAACACTAAAGACACAATAATTCGTGTAATAATGGGCTTGGTTAAACAATGACCAAATTTGTACATATTTAACCAAAGTTATAAAATCTCTGAAAACAAAAACATCAATCCTTATAATAACATTTTTAAACATTAAAGACACAATAATTCGTGTAATAATGGGCTTGGTTAAACAATGACAAAATTTGTACATATTTAACCAAAGTTATAAAATCTCTGAAAACAGTAACTTCAATCCTTATAATAACATTTTTGAACATTAAAGACACAATAATTCGTGTAATAATGGGCTTGGTTAAACAATGACAAAATTTGTACATATTTAACCAAAGTTATAAAATCTCTGAAAACAGCAACTTCAATCCTTATAATAATATTTTCCAACACTAAAGACACAATAATTCGTGTAATAATGGGCTTGGTTAAACAATGACAAAATTTGTACATATTTAACCAAAGTTATAAAATCTCTGAAAACCGTAACTTCAATCCTTATAATAACATTTCTAAACATTAAAGACAAAATAATTCGTGTAATAATGGGCTTTGTTAAGCATTGACAAAATTTGTACATATTTAACCAAAGTTATAAAATCTCTGAAAACAGTAACTTCAATCCTTATAATAACATTTTTAAACATTAAAGACACAATAATTCGTGTAATAATAGGCTTGGTTAAACAATGACAAAATTTGTACATATTTAACCAAAGTTATAAAATCTCTGAAAACAGTAACTTCAATCCTTATAATAACATTTTCCAACACTAAAGACACAATAATTCGTGTAATAATGGGCTTGGTTAAACAATGACAAAATTTGTACATATTTAACCAAAGTTATAAAATCTCTGAAAACCGTAACTTCAATCCTTATAATAACATTTTTAAACATTAAAGACAAAATAATTCGTGTAATAATGGGCTTGGTTAAACATTGACAAAATTTGTACATATTTAACCAAAGTTATAAAATCTTTGAAAACAGTAACTTCAATCCTTATAATAACATTTTCCAACACTAAAGACACAATAATTCGTGTAATAATGGGCTTGGTTAAACAATGACCAAATTTGTACATATTTAACCAAAGTCATAAAATCTCTGAAAACAAAAACTTCAATCCTTATAATAACATTTTTAAACATTAAAGACACAATAATTCGTGTAATAATGGGCTTGGTTAAACATTGACAAAATTTGTACATATTTAACCAAAGTTATAAAATCTCTGAAAACAGTAACTTCAATCCTTATAATAACATTTTTAAACATTAAAGACACAATAATTCGTGTAATAATGGGCTTGGTTAAACAATGAAAAAATTTGTACATATTTAACCAAAGTTATAAAATCTCTGAAAACAGTAACTTCAATCCTTATAATAAAATTTTCCAACACTAAAGACACAATAATTCGTGTAATAATGGGCTTGGTTAAACAATGACAAAATTTGTACATATTTAACCAAAGTTATAAAATCTCTGAAAACAGTAACTTCAATCCTTATAATAACATTTTTAAACATTAAAGACAAAATAATTCGTGTAATAATGGGCTTGGTTAAACATTGACAAAATTTGTACATATTTAACCAAAGTTATAAAATCTCTGAAAACAGTAACTTCAATCCTTATAATAACATTTTTAAACATTAAAGACAAAATAATTCGTGTAATAATGGGCTTGGTTAAACATTGACAAAATTTGTACATATTTAACCAAAGTTATAAAATCTCTGAAAACAGTAAAGACACAATAATTTGTGTAATAATGGGCTTGGTTAAACAATGACAAAATTTGTACATATTTAACCAAAGTTATAAAATCTCTGAAAACAGTAACTTCAATCCTTATAATAACATTTTCCAACACTAGAGACACAATAATTCGTGTAATAATGGGCTTGGTTAAACAATGACAAAATTTGTACATATTTAACCAAAGTTATAAAATCTCTGAAAACAGTAACTTCAATCCTTATAATAACATTTTTAAACATTAAAGACAAAATAATTCGTGTAATAATAGGCTTGGTTAAACATTGACAAAATTTGTACTTATTTAACCAAAGTTATAAAATCTCTGAAAACAGTAACTTCAATCCTTATAATAACATTTTTAAACATTAAAGACACAATAATTCGTGTAATAATGGGCTTGGTTAAACAATGAAAAAATTTGTACATATTTAACCAAAGTTATAAAATCTCTGAAAACAGTAACTTCAATCCTTATAATAACATTTTCCAACACTAAAGACACAATAATTCGTGTAATAATGGGCTTGGTTAAACAATGACAAAATTTGTACATATTTAACCAAAGTTATAAAATCTCTGAAAACCGTAACTTCAATCCTTATAATAACATTTTTAAACATTAAAGACAAAATAATTCGTGTAATAATGGGCTTGGTTAAACATTGACAAAATTTGTACATATTTAACCAAAGTTATAAAATCTCTGAAAACAGTAACTTCAATCCTTATAATAACATTTTTAAACATTAAAGACACAATAATTCGTGTAATAATGGGCTTGGTTAAACAATGACAAAATTTGTACATATTTAACCAAAGTTATAAAATCTCTGAAAACAGTAACTTCAATCCTTATAATAACATTTTTAAACATTAAAGACAAAATAATTCGTGTAATAATGGGCTTGGTTAAACATTGATAAAATTTGTACATATTTAACAAAAGTTATAAAATCTTTGAAAACAGTAACTTCAATCCTTATAATAACATTTTCCAACACTGAAGACACAATAATTCGTGTAATAATGGGCTTGGTTAAACAATGACAAAATTTGTACATATTTAACCAAAGTTATAAAATCTCTGAAAACCGTAACTTCAATCCTTATAATAACATTTTTAAACATTAAAGACAAAATAATTCGTGTAATAATGGGCTTGGTTAAACATTGACAAAATTTGTACATATTTAACCAAAGTTATAAAATCTCTGAAAACAGTAACTTCAATCCTTATAATAACATTTTCCAACACTAAAGACACAATAATTCGTGTAATAATGGGCTTGGTTAAACAATGACCAAATTTGTACATATTTAACCAAAGTTATAAAATCTCTGAAAACAAAAACATCAATCCTTATAATAACATTTTTAAACATTAAAGACACAATAATTCGTGTAATAATGGGCTTGGTCAAACAATGACAAAATTTGTACATATTTAACCAAAGTTATAAAATCTCTGAAAACAGTAACTTCAATCCTTATAATAACATTTTTGAACATTAAAGACACAATAATTCGTGTAATAATGGGCTTGGTTAAACAATGACAAAATTTGTACATATTTAACCAAAGTTATAAAATCTCTGAAAACAGTAACTTCAATCCTTATAATAACATTTTTAAACATTAAAGACACAATAATTCGTGTAATAATGGGCTTGGTTAAACAATGACAAAATTTGTACATATTTAACCAAAGTTATAAAATCTCTGAAAACAGTAACTTCAATCCTTATAATAACATTTTTAAACATTAAAGACACAATAATTCGTGTAATAATGGGCTTGGTTAAACAATGACAAAATTTGTACATATTTAACCAAAGTTATAAAATCTCTGAAAACAGTAACTTCAATCCTTATAATAACATTTTCCAACACTAAAGACACAATAATTCGTGTAATAATGGGCTTGGTTAAACAATGAAAAATTTGTACATATTTAACCAAAGTTATAAAATCTCTGAAAACCGTAACTTCAATCCTTATAATAACATTTCTAAACATTAAAGACAAAATAATTCGTGTAATAATGGGCTTGGTTAAGCATTGACAAAATTTGTACATATTTAACCAAAGTTATAAAATCTCTGAAAACAGTAACTTCAATCCTTATAATAACATTTTTAAACATTAAAGACACAATAATTCGTGTAATAATGGGCTTGGTTAAACAATGACAAAATTTGTACATATTTAACCAAAGTTATAAAATCTCTGAAAACAGTAACTTCAATCCTTATAATAACATTTTCCAACACTAAAGACACAATAATTCGTGTAATAATGGGCTTGGTTAAACAATGACAAAATTTGTACATATTTAACCAAAGTTATAAAATCTCTGAAAACCGCAACTTCAATCCTTATAATAACATTTTTAAACATTAAAGACAAAATAATTCGTGTAATAATGGGCTTGGTTAAACATTGACAAAATTTGTACATATTTAACCAAAGTTATAAAATCTCTGAAAACAGTAACTTCAATCCTTATAATAACATTTTTAAACATTAAAGACAAAATAATTCGTGTAATAATGGGCTTGGTTAAACAATGACAAAATTTGTACATATTTAACCAAAGTTATAAAATCTGTGAAAACAGTAACTTCAATCCTTATAATAACATTTTCCAACACTAAAGACACAATAATTCGTGTAATAATGGGCTTGGTTAAACAATGACAAAATTTGTACATATTTAACCAAAGTTATAAAATCTCTGAAAACCGTAACTTCAATCCTTATAATAACATTTCTAAACATTAAAGACAAAATAATTCGTGTAATAATGGGCTTGGTTAAGCATTGACAAAATTTGTACATATTTAACCAAAGTTATAAAATCTCTGAAAACAGTAACTTCAATCCTTATAATAACATTTTTAAACATTAAAGACACAATAATTCGTGTAATAATGGGCTTGGTTAAACATTGACAAAATTTGTACATATTTAACCAAAGTTATAAAATCTCTGAAAACAGTAACTTCAATCCTTATAATAACATTTTCCAACACTAAAGACACAATAATTCGTGTAATAATGGGCTTGGTTAAACAATGACAAAATTTGTACATATTTAACCAAAGTTATAAAATCTCTGAAAACCGTAACTTCAATCCTTATAATAACATTTTTAAACATTAAAGACAAAATAATTCGTGTAATAATGGGCTTGGTTAAACATTGACAAAATTTGTACATATTTAACCAAAGTTATAAAATCTTTGAAAACAGTAACTTCAATCCTTATAATAACATTTTCCAACACTAAAGACACAATAATTCGTGTAATAATGGGCTTGGTTAAACAATGACCAAATTTGTACATATTTAACCAAAGTTATAAAATCTCTGAAAACAAAAACTTCAATCCTTATAATAACATTTTTAAACATTAAAGACACAATAATTCGTGTAATAATGGGCTTGGTTAAACATTGACAAAATTTGTACATATTTAACCAAAGTTATAAAATCTCTGAAAACAGTAACTTCAATCCTTATAATAACATTTTTAAACATTAAAGACACAATAATTCGTGTAATAATGGGCTTGGTTAAACAATGAAAAAATTTGTACATATTTAACCAAAGTTATAAAATCTCTGAAAACCGTAACTTCAATCCTTATAATAACATTTTTAAACATGGAAGACAAAATAATTCGTGTAATAATGGGCTTAGTTAAACATTGACAAAATTTGTACATATTTAACCAAAGTTATAAAATCTCTGAAAACAGTAACTTCAATCCTTATAATAACATTTTTAAACATTAAAGACACAATAATTCGTGTAATAATGGGCTTGGTTAAACAATGACAAAATTTGTACATATTTAACCAAAGTTATAAAATCTCTGAAAACAGTAACTTCAATCCTTATAATAACATTTTTAAACATTAAAGACAAAATAATTCGTGTAATAATGGGCTTGGTTAAACATTGACAAAATTTGTACATATTTAACAAAAGTTATAAAATCTTTGAAAACAGTAACTTCAATCCTTATAATAACATTTTCCAACACTAAAGACACAATAATTCGTGTAATAATGGGCTTGGTTAAACAATGACCAAATTTGTACATATTTAACCAAAGTTATAAAATCTCTGAAAACCGTAACTTCAATCCTTATAATAACATTTTTAAACATTAAAGACAAAATAATTCGTGTAATAATGGGCTTGGTTAAACATTGACAAAATTTGTACATATTTAACCAAAGTTATAAAATCTCAGAAAACAGTAACTTCAATCCTTATAATAACATTTTTAAACATTAAAGACAAAATAATTCGTGTAATAATGGGCTTGGTTAAACAATGACAAAATTTGTACATATTTAACCAAAGTTATAAAATCTCTGAAAACAGTAACTTCAATCCTTATAATAACATTTTTAAACATTAAAGACACAATAATTCGTATAATAATGGGCTTGGTTAAACAATGACAAAATTTGTACATATTTAACCAAAGTTATAAAATCTCTGAAAACAGTAACTTCAATCCTTATAATAACATTTTTAAACATTAAAGACACAATAATTCGTGTAATAATGGGCTTGGTTAAACAATGAAAAAATTTGTACATATTTAACCAAAGTTATAAAGTCTCTGAAAACAGTAACTTCAATCCTTATAATAACATTTTCCAACACTAAAGACACAATAATTCGTGTAATAATGGGCTTGGTTAAACATTGACAAAATTTGTACATATTTAACCAAAGTTATAAAATCTCTGAAAACAGTAACTTCAATCCTTATAATAACATTTTTAAACATTAAAGACACAATAATTCGTGTAATAATGGGCTTGGTTAAACAATGAAAAAATTTGTACATATTTAACCAAAGTTATAAAATCTCTGAAAACAGTAACTTCAATCCTTATAATAACATTTTCCAACACTAAAGACACAATAATTCGTGTAATAATGGGCTTCGTTAAACAATGACAAAATTTGTACATATTTAACCAAAGTTATAAAATCTCTGAAAACAGTAACTTCAATCCTTATAATAACATTTTTAAACATTAAAGACACAATAATTCGTATAATAATGGGCTTGGTTAAACAATGACAAAATTTGTACATATTTAACCAAAGTTATAAAATCTCTGAAAACAGTAACTTCAATCCTTATAATAACATTTTTAAACATTAAAGACACAATAATTCGTGTAATAATGGGCTTGGTTAAACAATGAAAAAATTTGTACATATTTAACCAAAGTTATAAAGTCTCTGAAAACAGTAACTTCAATCCTTATAATAACATTTTCCAACACTAAAGACACAATAATTCGTGTAATAATGGGCTTGGTTAAACATTGACAAAATTTGTACATATTTAACCAAAGTTATAAAATCTCTGAAAACAGTAACTTCAATCCTTATAATAACATTTTTAAACATTAAAGACACAATAATTCGTGTAATAATGGGCTTGGTTAAACAATGAAAAAATTTGTACATATTTAACCAAAGTTATAAAATCTCTGAAAACAGTAACTTCAATCCTTATAATAACATTTTCCAACACTAAAGACACAATAATTCGTGTAATAATGGGCTTCGTTAAACAATGACAAAATTTGTACATATTTAACCAAAGTTATAAAATCTCTGAAAACAGTAACTTCAATCCGTATAATAACATTTTTAAACATTAAAGACAAAATAATTCGTGTAATAATGGGCTTGGTTAAACATTGACAAAATTTGTACATATTTAACCAAAGTTATAAAATCTCTGAAAACAGTAACTTCAATCCTTATAATAACATTTTTAAACATTAAAGACACAATAATTCGTGTAATAATGGGCTTGGTTAAACAATGACAAAATTTGTACATATTTAACCAAAGTTATAAAATCTCTGAAAACAGTAACTTCAATCCTTATAATAACATTTTCCAACACTAAAGACAAAATAATTCGTGTAATAAGGGGCTTGGTTAAACATTGACAAAATTTGTACATATTTAACCAAAGTTATAAAATCTTTGAAAACAGTAACTTCAATCCTTATAATAACATTTTCCAACACTAAAGACACAATAATTCGTGTAATAATGGGCTTGGTTAAACAATGACCAAATTTGTACATATTTAACCAAAGTTATAAAATCTCTGAAAACAAAAACATCAATCCTTATAATAACATTTTTAAACATTAAAGACACAATAATTCGTGTAATAATGGGCTTGGTTAAACAATGACAAAATTTGTACATATTTAACCAAAGTTATAAAATCTCTGAAAACAGTAACTTCAATCCTTATAATAACATTTTTGAACATTAAAGACACAATAATTCGTGTAATAATGGGCTTGGTTAAACAATGACAAAATTTGTACATATTTAACCAAAGTTATAAAATCTCTGAAAACAGTAACTTCAATCCTTATAACAACATTTTTAAACATTAAAGACACAATAATTCGTGTAATAATGGGCTTGGTTAAACAATGAAAAAATTTGTACATATTTAACCAAAATTATAAAATCTCTGAAAACAGTAACTTCAATCCTTATAATAACATTTTCCAACACTAAAGACACAATAATTCGTGTAATAATGGGCTTGGTTAAACAATGACAAAATTTGTACATATTTAACCAAAGTAATAAAATCTCTGAAAACAGTAACTTCAATCCTTATAATAACATTTTTAAACATTAAAGACAAAATAATTCGTGTAATAATGGGCTTGGTTAAACATTGACAAAATTTGTACATATTTAACCAAAGTTATAAAATCTCTGAAAACAGTAACTTCAATCCTTATAATAACATTTTTAAACATTAAAGACACAATAATTCGTGTAATAATGGGCTTGGTTAAACAATGACAAAATTTGTACATATTTAACCAAAGTTATAAAATCTCTGAAAACAGTAACTTCAATCCTTATAATAACATTTTCCAACACTAAAGACACAATAATTCGTGTAATAATGGGCTTGGTTAAACAATGACAAAATTTGTACATATTTAACCAAAGTTATAAAATCTCTGAAAACAGTAACTTCAATCCTTATAATAACATTTTTAAACATTAAAGACACAATAATTCGTGTAATAATGGGCTTGGTTAAACAATGACAAAATTTGTACATATTTAACCAAAGTTATAAAATCTCTGAAAACAGTAACTTCAATCCTTATAATAACATTTTCCAACACTAGAGACACAATAATTCGTGTAATAATGGGCTTGGTTAAACAATGACAAAATTTGTACATATTTAACCAAAGTTATAAAATCTCTGAAAACAGTAACTTCAATCCTTATAATAACATTTTTAAACATTAAAGACAAAATAATTCGTGTAATAATAGGCTTGGTTAAACATTGACAAAATTTGTACTTATTTAACCAAAGTTATAAAATCTTTGAAAACAGTAACTTCAATCCTTATAATAACATTTTCCAACACTAAAGACACAATAATTCGTGTAATAATGGGCTTGGTTAAACAATGACCAAATTTGTACATATTTAACCAAAGTTATAAAATCTCTGAAAACAAAAACATCAATCCTTATAATAACATTTTTAAACATTAAAGACACAATAATTCGTGTAATAATGGGCTTGGTTAAACAATGACAAAATTTGTACATATTTAACCAAAGTTATAAAATCTCTGAAAACAGTAACTTCAATCCTTATAATAACATTTTTGAACATTAAAGACACAATAATTCGTGTAATAATGGGCTTGGTTAAACAATGACAAAATTTGTACATATTTAACCAAAGTTATAAAATCTCTGAAAACAGTAACTTCAATCCTTATAACAACATTTTTAAACATTAAAGACACAATAATTCGTGTAATAATGGGCTTGGTTAAACAATGAAAAAATTTGTACATATTTAACCAAAATTATAAAATCTCTGAAAACAGTAACTTCAATCCTTATAATAACATTTTCCAACACTAAAGACACAATAATTCGTGTAATAATGGGCTTGGTTAAACAATGACAAAATTTGTACATATTTAACCAAAGTTATAAAATCTCTGAAAACAGTAACTTCAATCCTTATAATAACATTTTTAAACATTAAAGACAAAATAATTCGTGTAATAATGGGCTTGGTTAAACATTGACAAAATTTGTACATATTTAACCAAAGTTATAAAATCTCTGAAAACAGTAACTTCAATCCTTATAATAACATTTTTAAACATTAAAGACACAATAATTCGTGTAATAATGGGCTTGGTTAAACAATGACAAAATTTGTACATATTTAACCAAAGTTATAAAATCTCTGAAAACAGTAACTTCAATCCTTATAATAACATTTTCCAACACTAAAGACACAATAATTCGTGTAATAATGGGCTTGGTTAAACAATGACAAAATTTGTACATATTTAACCAAAGTTATAAAATCTCTGAAAACAGTAACTTCAATCCTTATAATAACATTTTTAAACATTAAAGACACAATAATTCGTGTAATAATGGGCTTGGTTAAACAATGACAAAATTTGTACATATTTAACCAAAGTTATAAAATCTCTGAAAACAGTAACTTCAATCCTTATAATAACATTTTCCAACACTAGAGACACAATAATTCGTGTAATAATGGGCTTGGTTAAACAATGACAAAATTTGTACATATTTAACCAAAGTTATAAAATCTCTGAAAACAGTAACTTCAATCCTTATAATAACATTTTTAAACATTAAAGACAAAATAATTCGTGTAATAATAGGCTTGGTTAAACATTGACAAAATTTGTACATATTTAACCAAAGTTATAAAATCTCTGAAAACAGTAACTTCAATCCTTATAATAACATTTTTAAACATTAAAGACACAATAATTCGTGTAATAATGGGCTTGGTTAAACAATGACAAAATTTGTACATATTTAACCAAAGTTATAAAATCTCTGAAAACAGTAACTTCAATCCTTATAATAACATTTTCCAACACTAAAGACACAATAATTCGTGTAATAATGGGCTTGGTTAAACAATGACAAAATTTGTACATATTTAACCAAAGTTATAAAATCTCTGAAAACAGTAACTTCAATCCTTATAATAACATTTTTAAACATTAAAGACACAATAATTCGTGTAATAATGGGCTTGGTTAAACAATGACAAAATTTGTACATATTTAACCAAAGTTATAAAATCTCTGAAAACAGTAACTTCAATCCTTATAATAACATTTTCCAACACTAGAGACACAATAATTCGTGTAATAATGGGCTTGGTTAAACAATGACAAAATTTGTACATATTTAACCAAAGTTATAAAATCTCTGAAAACAGTAACTTCAATCCTTATAATAACATTTTTAAACATTAAAGACAAAATAATTCGTGTAATAATAGGCTTGGTTAAACATTGACAAAATTTGTACTTATTTAACCAAAGTTATAAAATCTTTGAAAACAGTAACTTCAATCCTTATAATAACATTTTCCAACACTAAAGACACAATAATTCGTGTAATAATGGGCTTGGTTAAACAATGACCAAATTTGTACATATTTAACCAAAGTTATAAAATCTCTGAAAACAAAAACATCAATCCTTATAATAACATTTTTAAACATTAAAGACACAATAATTCGTGTAATAATGGGCTTGGTTAAACAATGACAAAATTTGTACATATTTAACCAAAGTTATAAAATCTCTGAAAACAGTAACTTCAATCCTTATAATAACATTTTTGAACATTAAAGACACAATAATTCGTGTAATAATGGGCTTGGTTAAACAATGACAAAATTTGTACATATTTAACCAAAGTTATAAAATCTCTGAAAACAGTAACTTCAATCCTTATAACAACATTTTTAAACATTAAAGACACAATAATTCGTGTAATAATGGGCTTGGTTAAACAATGAAAAAATTTGTACATATTTAACCAAAATTATAAAATCTCTGAAAACAGTAACTTCAATCCTTATAATAACATTTTCCAACACTAAAGACACAATAATTCGTGTAATAATGGGCTTGGTTAAACAATGACAAAATTTGTACATATTTAACCAAAGTTATAAAATCTCTGAAAACAGTAACTTCAATCCTTATAATAACATTTTTAAACATTAAAGACAAAATAATTCGTGTAATAATGGGCTTGGTTAAACATTGACAAAATTTGTACATATTTAACCAAAGTTATAAAATCTCTGAAAACAGTAACTTCAATCCTTATAATAACATTTTTAAACATTAAAGACACAATAATTCGTGTAATAATGGGCTTGGTTAAACAATGACAAAATTTGTACATATTTAACCAAAGTTATAAAATCTCTGAAAACAGTAACTTCAATCCTTATAATAACATTTTCCAACACTAAAGACACAATAATTCGTGTAATAATGGGCTTGGTTAAACAATGACAAAATTTGTACATATTTAACCAAAGTTATAAAATCTCTGAAAACAGTAACTTCAATCCTTATAATAACATTTTTAAACATTAAAGACACAATAATTCGTGTAATAATGGGCTTGGTTAAACAATGACAAAATTTGTACATATTTAACCAAAGTTATAAAATCTCTGAAAACAGTAACTTCAATCCTTATAATAACATTTTCCAACACTAGAGACACAATAATTCGTGTAATAATGGGCTTGGTTAAACAATGACAAAATTTGTACATATTTAACCAAAGTTATAAAATCTCTGAAAACAGTAACTTCAATCCTTATAATAACATTTTTAAACATTAAAGACAAAATAATTCGTGTAATAATAGGCTTGGTTAAACATTGACAAAATTTGTACTTATTTAACCAAAGTTATAAAATCTCTGAAAACAGTAACTTCAATCCTTATAAGAACATTTTTAAACATTAAAGACACAATAATTCGTGTAATAATGGGCTTGGTTAAACAATGACAAAATTTGTACATATTTAACCAAAGTTATAAAATCTCTGAAAACAGTAACTTCAATCCTTATTATAACATTTTCCAACACTAAAGACACAATAATTCGTGTAATAATGGGCTTGGTTAAACAATGACCAAATTTGTACATATTTAACCAAAGTCATAAAATCTCTGAAAACAAAAACTTCAATCCTTATAATAACATTTTTAAACATTAAAGACACAATAATTCGTGTAATAATGGGCTTGGTTAAACATTGACAAAATTTGTACATATTTAACCAAAGTTATAAAATCTCTGAAAACAGTAACTTCAATCCTTATAATAACATTTTTAAACATTAAAGACACAATAATTCGTGTAATAATGGGCTTGGTTAAACAATGAAAAAATTTGTACATATTTAACCAAAGTTATAAAATCTCTGAAAACAGTAACTTCAATCCTTATAATAAAATTTTCCAACACTAAAGACACAATAATTCGTGTAATAATGGGCTTGGTTAAACAATGACAAAATTTGTACATATTTAACCAAAGTTATAAAATCTCTGAAAACAGTAACTTCAATCCTTATAATAACATTTTTAAACATTAAAGACAAAATAATTCGTGTAATAATGGGCTTGGTTAAACATTGACAAAATTTGTACATATTTAACCAAAGTTATAAAATCTCTGAAAACAGTAACTTCAATCCTTATAATAACATTTTTAAACATTAAAGACAAAATAATTCGTGTAATAATGGGCTTGGTTAAACATTGACAAAATTTGTACATATTTAACCAAAGTTATAAAATCTCTGAAAACAGTAAAGACACAATAATTTGTGTAATAATGGGCTTGGTTAAACAATTACAAAATTTGTACATATTTAACCAAAGTTATAAAATCTCTGAAAACAGTAACTTCAATCCTTATAATAACATTTTCCAACACTAGAGACACAATAATTCGTGTAATAATGGGCTTGGTTAAACAATGACAAAATTTGTACATATTTAACCAAAGTTATAAAATCTCTGAAAACAGTAACTTCAATCCTTATAATAACATTTTTAAACATTAAAGACAAAATAATTCGTGTAATAATAGGCTTGGTTAAACATTGACAAAATTTGCACTTATTTAACCAAAGTTATAAAATCTCTGAAAACAGTAACTTCAATCCTTATAATAACATTTTTAAACATTAAAGACACAATAATTCGTGTAATAATGGGCTTGGTTAAACAATGAAAAAATTTGTACATATTTAACCAAAGTTATAAAATCTCTGAAAACAGTAACTTCAATCCTTATAATAACATTTTCCAACACTAAAGACACAATAATTCGTGTAATAATGGGCTTGGTTAAACAATGACAAAATTTGTACATATTTAACCAAAGTTATAAAATCTCTGAAAACCGTAACTTCAATCCTTATAATAACATTTTTAAACATTAAAGACAAAATAATTCGTGTAATAATGGGCTTGGTTAAACATTGACAAAATTTGTACATATTTAACCAAAGTTATAAAATCTCTGAAAACAGTAACTTCAATCCTTATAATAACATTTTTAAACATTAAAGACACAATAATTCGTGTAATAATGGGCTTGGTTAAACAATGACAAAATTTGTACATATTTAACCAAAGTTATAAAATCTCTGAAAACAGTAACTTCAATCCTTATAATAACATTTTTAAACATTAAAGACAAAATAATTCGTGTAATAATGGGCTTGGTTAAACATTGACAAAATTTGTACATATTTAACAAAAGTTATAAAATCTTTGAAAACAGTAACTTCAATCCTTATAATAACATTTTCCAACACTGAAGACACAATAATTCGTGTAATAATGGGCTTGGTTAAACAATGACAAAATTTGTACATATTTAACCAAAGTTATAAAATCTCTGAAAACCGTAACTTCAATCCTTATAATAACATTTTTAAACATTAAAGACAAAATAATTCGTGTAATAATGGGCTTGGTTAAACATTGACAAAATTTGTACATATTTAACCAAAGTTATAAAATCTCTGAAAACAGTAACTTCAATCCTTATAATAACATTTTCCAACACTAAAGACACAATAATTCGTGTAATAATGGGCTTGGTTAAACAATGACCAAATTTGTACATATTTAACCAAAGTTATAAAATCTCTGAAAACAAAAACATCAATCCTTATAATAACATTTTTAAACATTAAAGACACAATAATTCGTGTAATAATGGGCTTGGTTAAACAATGACAAAATTTGTACATATTTAACCAAAGTTATAAAATCTCTGAAAACAGTAACTTCAATCCTTATAATAACATTTTTGAACATTAAAGACACAATAATTCGTGTAATAATGGGCTTGGTTAAACAATGACAAAATTTGTACATATTTAACCAAAGTTATAAAATCTCTGAAAACAGTAACTTCAATCCTTATAATAACATTTTTAAACATTAAAGACACAATAATTCGTGTAATAATGGGCTTGGTTAAACAATGACAAAATTTGTACATATTTAACCAAAGTTATAAAATCTCTGAAAACAGTAACTTCAATCCTTATAATAACATTTTTAAACATTAAAGACACAATAATTCGTGTAATAATGGGCTTGGTTAAACAATGACAAAATTTGTACATATTTAACCAAAGTTATAAAATCTCTGAAAACAGTAACTTCAATCCTTATAATAACATTTTCCAACACTAAAGACACAATAATTCGTGTAATAATGGGCTTGGTTAAACAATGAAAAATTTGTACATATTTAACCAAAGTTATAAAATCTCTGAAAACCGTAACTTCAATCCTTATAATAACATTTCTAAACATTAAAGACAAAATAATTCGTGTAATAATGGGCTTGGTTAAACAATGACAAAATTTGTACATATTTAACCAAAGTTATAAAATCTCTGAAAACAGTAACTTCAATCCTTATAATAACATTTTTAAACATTAAAGACACAATAATTCGTGTAATAATGGGCTTGGTTAAACAATGACAAAATTTGTACATATTTAACCAAAGTTATAAAATCTCTGAAAACAGTAACTTCAATCCTTATAATAACATTTTCCAACACTAAAGACACAATAATTCGTGTAATAATGGGCTTGGTTAAACAATGACAAAATTTGTACATATTTAACCAAAGTTATAAAATCTCTGAAAACCGCAACTTCAATCCTTATAATAACATTTTTAAACATTAAAGACAAAATAATTCGTGTAATAATGGGCTTGGTTAAACATTGACAAAATTTGTACATATTTAACCAAAGTTATAAAATCTCTGAAAACAGTAACTTCAATCCTTATAATAACATTTTTAAACATTAAAGACAAAATAATTCGTGTAATAATGGGCTTGGTTAAACAATGACAAAATTTGTACATATTTAACCAAAGTTATAAAATCTGTGAAAACAGTAACTTCAATCCTTATAATAACATTTTCCAACACTAAAGACACAATAATTCGTGTAATAATGGGCTTGGTTAAACAATGACAAAATTTGTACATATTTAACCAAAGTTATAAAATCTCTGAAAACAGTAACTTCAATCCTTATAATAACATTTTTAAACATTAAAGACACAATAATTCGTGTAATAATGGGCTTGGTTAAACAATGACAAAATTTGTACATATTTAACCAAAGTTATAAAATCTCTGAAAACAGTAACTTCAATCCTTATAATAACATTTTCCAACACTAGAGACACAATAATTCGTGTAATAATGGGCTTGGTTAAACAATGACAAAATTTGTACATATTTAACCAAAGTTATAAAATCTCTGAAAACAGTAACTTCAATCCTTATAATAACATTTTTAAACATTAAAGACAAAATAATTCGTGTAATAATAGGCTTGGTTAAACATTGACAAAATTTGTACTTATTTAACCAAAGTTATAAAATCTCTGAAAACAGTAACTTCAATCCTTATAAGAACATTTTTAAACATTAAAGACACAATAATTCGTGTAATAATGGGCTTGGTTAAACAATGACAAAATTTGTACATATTTAACCAAAGTTATAAAATCTCTGAAAACAGTAACTTCAATCCTTATTATAACATTTTCCAACACTAAAGACACAATAATTCGTGTAATAATGGGCTTGGTTAAACAATGACCAAATTTGTACATATTTAACCAAAGTCATAAAATCTCTGAAAACAAAAACTTCAATCCTTATAATAACATTTTTAAACATTAAAGACACAATAATTCGTGTAATAATGGGCTTGGTTAAACATTGACAAAATTTGTACATATTTAACCAAAGTTATAAAATCTCTGAAAACAGTAACTTCAATCCTTATAATAACATTTTTAAACATTAAAGACACAATAATTCGTGTAATAATGGGCTTGGTTAAACAATGAAAAAATTTGTACATATTTAACCAAAGTTATAAAATCTCTGAAAACAGTAACTTCAATCCTTATAATAAAATTTTCCAACACTAAAGACACAATAATTCGTGTAATAATGGGCTTGGTTAAACAATGACAAAATTTGTACATATTTAACCAAAGTTATAAAATCTCTGAAAACAGTAACTTCAATCCTTATAATAACATTTTTAAACATTAAAGACAAAATAATTCGTGTAATAATGGGCTTGGTTAAACATTGACAAAATTTGTACATATTTAACCAAAGTTATAAAATCTCTGAAAACAGTAACTTCAATCCTTATAATAACATTTTTAAACATTAAAGACAAAATAATTCGTGTAATAATGGGCTTGGTTAAACATTGACAAAATTTGTACATATTTAACCAAAGTTATAAAATCTCTGAAAACAGTAAAGACACAATAATTTGTGTAATAATGGGCTTGGTTAAACAATTACAAAATTTGTACATATTTAACCAAAGTTATAAAATCTCTGAAAACAGTAACTTCAATCCTTATAATAACATTTTCCAACACTAGAGACACAATAATTCGTGTAATAATGGGCTTGGTTAAACAATGACAAAATTTGTACATATTTAACCAAAGTTATAAAATCTCTGAAAACAGTAACTTCAATCCTTATAATAACATTTTTAAACATTAAAGACAAAATAATTCGTGTAATAATAGGCTTGGTTAAACATTGACAAAATTTGCACTTATTTAACCAAAGTTATAAAATCTCTGAAAACAGTAACTTCAATCCTTATAATAACATTTTTAAACATTAAAGACACAATAATTCGTGTAATAATGGGCTTGGTTAAACAATGAAAAAATTTGTACATATTTAACCAAAGTTATAAAATCTCTGAAAACAGTAACTTCAATCCTTATAATAACATTTTCCAACACTAAAGACACAATAATTCGTGTAATAATGGGCTTGGTTAAACAATGACAAAATTTGTACATATTTAACCAAAGTTATAAAATCTCTGAAAACCGTAACTTCAATCCTTATAATAACATTTTTAAACATTAAAGACAAAATAATTCGTGTAATAATGGGCTTGGTTAAACATTGACAAAATTTGTACATATTTAACCAAAGTTATAAAATCTCTGAAAACAGTAACTTCAATCCTTATAATAACATTTTTAAACATTAAAGACACAATAATTCGTGTAATAATGGGCTTGGTTAAACAATGACAAAATTTGTACATATTTAACCAAAGTTATAAAATCTCTGAAAACAGTAACTTCAATCCTTATAATAACATTTTTAAACATTAAAGACAAAATAATTCGTGTAATAATGGGCTTGGTTAAACATTGACAAAATTTGTACATATTTAACAAAAGTTATAAAATCTTTGAAAACAGTAACTTCAATCCTTATAATAACATTTTCCAACACTGAAGACACAATAATTCGTGTAATAATGGGCTTGGTTAAACAATGACAAAATTTGTACATATTTAACCAAAGTTATAAAATCTCTGAAAACCGTAACTTCAATCCTTATAATAACATTTTTAAACATTAAAGACAAAATAATTCGTGTAATAATGGGCTTGGTTAAACATTGACAAAATTTGTACATATTTAACCAAAGTTATAAAATCTCTGAAAACAGTAACTTCAATCCTTATAATAACATTTTCCAACACTAAAGACACAATAATTCGTGTAATAATGGGCTTGGTTAAACAATGACCAAATTTGTACATATTTAACCAAAGTTATAAAATCTCTGAAAACAAAAACATCAATCCTTATAATAACATTTTTAAACATTAAAGACACAATAATTCGTGTAATAATGGGCTTGGTTAAACAATGACAAAATTTGTACATATTTAACCAAAGTTATAAAATCTCTGAAAACAGTAACTTCAATCCTTATAATAACATTTTTGAACATTAAAGACACAATAATTCGTGTAATAATGGGCTTGGTTAAACAATGACAAAATTTGTACATATTTAACCAAAGTTATAAAATCTCTGAAAACAGTAACTTCAATCCTTATAATAACATTTTTAAACATTAAAGACACAATAATTCGTGTAATAATGGGCTTGGTTAAACAATGACAAAATTTGTACATATTTAACCAAAGTTATAAAATCTCTGAAAACAGTAACTTCAATCCTTATAATAACATTTTTAAACATTAAAGACACAATAATTCGTGTAATAATGGGCTTGGTTAAACAATGACAAAATTTGTACATATTTAACCAAAGTTATAAAATCTCTGAAAACAGTAACTTCAATCCTTATAATAACATTTTCCAACACTAAAGACACAATAATTCGTGTAATAATGGGCTTGGTTAAACAATGAAAAATTTGTACATATTTAACCAAAGTTATAAAATCTCTGAAAACCGTAACTTCAATCCTTATAATAACATTTCTAAACATTAAAGACAAAATAATTCGTGTAATAATGGGCTTGGTTAAACAATGACAAAATTTGTACATATTTAACCAAAGTTATAAAATCTCTGAAAACAGTAACTTCAATCCTTATAATAACATTTTTAAACATTAAAGACACAATAATTCGTGTAATAATGGGCTTGGTTAAACAATGACAAAATTTGTACATATTTAACCAAAGTTATAAAATCTCTGAAAACAGTAACTTCAATCCTTATAATAACATTTTCCAACACTAAAGACACAATAATTCGTGTAATAATGGGCTTGGTTAAACAATGACAAAATTTGTACATATTTAACCAAAGTTATAAAATCTCTGAAAACCGCAACTTCAATCCTTATAATAACATTTTTAAACATTAAAGACAAAATAATTCGTGTAATAATGGGCTTGGTTAAACATTGACAAAATTTGTACATATTTAACCAAAGTTATAAAATCTCTGAAAACAGTAACTTCAATCCTTATAATAACATTTTTAAACATTAAAGACAAAATAATTCGTGTAATAATGGGCTTGGTTAAACAATGACAAAATTTGTACATATTTAACCAAAGTTATAAAATCTGTGAAAACAGTAACTTCAATCCTTATAATAACATTTTCCAACACTAAAGACACAATAATTCGTGTAATAATGGGCTTGGTTAAACAATGACAAAATTTGTACATATTTAACCAAAGTTATAAAATCTCTGAAAACCGTAACTTCAATCCTTATAATAACATTTCTAAACATTAAAGACAAAATAATTCGTGTAATAATGGGCTTGGTTAAGCATTGACAAAATTTGTACATATTTAACCAAAGTTATAAAATCTCTGAAAACAGTAACTTCAATCCTTATAATAACATTTTTAAACATTAAAGACACAATAATTCGTGTAATAATGGGCTTGGTTAAACATTGACAAAATTTGTACATATTTAACCAAAGTTATAAAATCTCTGAAAACAGTAACTTCAATCCTTATAATAACATTTTCCAACACTAAAGACACAATAATTCGTGTAATAATGGGCTTGGTTAAACAATGACAAAATTTGTACATATTTAACCAAAGTTATAAAATCTCTGAAAACCGTAACTTCAATCCTTATAATAACATTTTTAAACATTAAAGACAAAATAATTCGTGTAATAATGGGCTTGGTTAAACATTGACAAAATTTGTACATATTTAACCAAAGTTATAAAATCTTTGAAAACAGTAACTTCAATCCTTATAATAACATTTTCCAACACTAAAGACACAATAATTCGTGTAATAATGGGCTTGGTTAAACAATGACCAAATTTGTACATATTTAACCAAAGTTATAAAATCTCTGAAAACAAAAACTTCAATCCTTATAATAACATTTTTAAACATTAAAGACACAATAATTCGTGTAATAATGGGCTTGGTTAAACATTGACAAAATTTGTACATATTTAACCAAAGTTATAAAATCTCTGAAAACAGTAACTTCAATCCTTATAATAACATTTTTAAACATTAAAGACACAATAATTCGTGTAATAATGGGCTTGGTTAAACAATGAAAAAATTTGTACATATTTAACCAAAGTTATAAAATCTCTGAAAACCGTAACTTCAATCCTTATAATAACATTTTTAAACATTAAAGACAAAATAATTCGTGTAATAATGGGCTTAGTTAAACATTGACAAAATTTGTACATATTTAACCAAAGTTATAAAATCTCTGAAAACAGTAACTTCAATCCTTATAATAACATTTTTAAACATTAAAGACACAATAATTCGTGTAATAATGGGCTTGGTTAAACAATGACAAAATTTGTACATATTTAACCAAAGTTATAAAATCTCTGAAAACAGTAACTTCAATCCTTATAATAACATTTTTAAACATTAAAGACAAAATAATTCGTGTAATAATGGGCTTGGTTAAACATTGACAAAATTTGTACATATTTAACAAAAGTTATAAAATCTTTGAAAACAGTAACTTCAATCCTTATAATAACATTTTCCAACACTAAAGACACAATAATTCGTGTAATAATGGGCTTGGTTAAACAATGACCAAATTTGTACATATTTAACCAAAGTTATAAAATCTCTGAAAACCGTAACTTCAATCCTTATAATAACATTTTTAAACATTAAAGACAAAATAATTCGTGTAATAATGGGCTTGGTTACACATTGACAAAATTTGTACATATTTAACCAAAGTTATAAAATCTCAGAAAACAGTAACTTCAATCCTTATAATAACATTTTTAAACATTAAAGACAAAATAATTCGTGTAATAATGGGCTTGGTTAAACAATGACAAAATTTGTACATATTTAACCAAAGTTATAAAATCTCTGAAAACAGTAACTTCAATCCTTATAATAACATTTTTAAACATTAAAGACACAATAATTCTTATAATAATGGGCTTGGTTAAACAATGACAAAATTTGTACATATTTAACCAAAGTTATAAAATCTCTGAAAACAGTAACTTCAATCCTTATAATAACATTTTTAAACATTAAAGACACAATAATTCGTGTAATAATGGGCTTGGTTAAACAATGAAAAAATTTGTACATATTTAACCAAAGTTATAAAGTCTCTGAAAACAGTAACTTCAATCCTTATAATAACATTTTCCAACACTAAAGACACAATAATTCGTGTAATAATGGGCTTGGTTAAACAATGACAAAATTTGTACATATTTAACCAAAGTTATAAAATCTCTGAAAACAGTAACTTCAATCCTTATAATAACATTTTTAAACATTAAAGACACAATAATTCGTGTAATAATGGGCTTGGTTAAACATTGACAAAATTTGTACATATTTAACCAAAGTTATAAAATCTCTGAAAACAGTAACTTCAATCCTTATAATAACATTTTTAAACATTAAAGACAAAATAATTCGTGTAATAATGGGCTTGGTTAAACATTGACAAAATTTGTACATATTTAACCAAAGTTATAAAATCTCTGAAAACAGTAACTTCAATCCTTATAATAACATTTTTAAACATTAAAGACACAATAATTCGTGTAATAATGGGCTTGGTTAAACAATGACAAAATTTGTACATATTTAACCAAAGTTATAAAATCTCTGAAAACAGTAACTTCAATCCTTATAATAACATTTTCCAACACTAAAGACAAAATAATTCGTGTAATAAGGGGCTTGGTTAAACATTGACAAAATTTGTACATATTTAACCAAAATTATAAAATCTTTGAAAACAGTAACTTCAATCCTTATAATAACATTTTCCAACACTAAACACACAATAATTCGTGTAATAATGGGCTTGGTTAAACAATGACCAAATTTGTACATATTTAACCAAAGTTATAAAATCTCTGAAAACAAAAACATCAATCCTTATAATAACATTTTTAAACATTAAAGACACAATAATTCGTGTAATAATGGGCTTGGTTAAACAATGACAAAATTTGTACATATTTAACCAAAGTTATAAAATCTCTGAAAACAGTAACTTCAATCCTTATAATAACATTTTTGAACATTAAAGACACAATAATTCGTGTAATAATGGGCTTGGTTAAACAATGACAAAATTTGTACATATTTAACCAAAGTTATAAAATCTCTGAAAACAGTAACTTCAATCCTTATAACAACATTTTTAAACATTAAAGACACAATAATTCGTGTAATAATGGGCTTGGTTAAACAATGAAAAAATTTGTACATATTTAACCAAAATTATAAAATCTCTGAAAACAGTAACTTCAATCCTTATAATAACATTTTCCAACACTAAAGACACAATAATTCGTGTAATAATGGGCTTGGTTAAACAATGACAAAATTTGTACATATTTAACCAAAGTTATAAAATCTCTGAAAACAGTAACTTCAATCCTTATAATAACATTTTTAAACATTAAAGACAAAATAATTCGTGTAATAATGGGCTTGGTTAAACATTGACAAAATTTGTACATATTTAACCAAAGTTATAAAATCTCTGAAAACAGTAACTTCAATCCTTATAATAACATTTTTAAACATTAAAGACACAATAATTCGTGTAATAATGGGCTTGGTTAAACAATGACAAAATTTGTACATATTTAACCAAAGTTATAAAATCTCTGAAAACAGTAACTTCAATCCTTATAATAACATTTTCCAACACTAAAGACACAATAATTCGTGTAATAATGGGCTTGGTTAAACAATGACAAAATTTGTACATATTTAACCAAAGTTATAAAATCTCTGAAAACAGTAACTTCAATCCTTATAATAACATTTTTAAACATTAAAAACACAATAATTCGTGTAATAATGGGCTTGGTTAAACAATGACAAAATTTGTACATATTTAACCAAAGTTATAAAATCTCTGAAAACAGTAACTTCAATCCTTATAATAACATTTTCCAACACTAGAGACACAATAATTCGTGTAATAATGGGCTTGGTTAAACAATGACAAAATTTGTACATATTTAACCAAAGTTATAAAATCTCTGAAAACAGTAACTTCAATCCTTATAATAACATTTTTAAACATTAAAGACAAAATAATTCGTGTAATAATAGGCTTGGTTAAACATTGACAAAATTTGTACTTATTTAACCAAAGTTATAAAATCTCTGAAAACAGTAACTTCAATCCTTATAAGAACATTTTTAAACATTAAAGACACAATAATTCGTGTAATAATGGGCTTGGTTAAACAATGACAAAATTTGTACATATTTAACCAAAGTTATAAAATCTCTGAAAACAGTAACTTCAATCCTTATAATAACATTTTTGAACATTAAAGACACAATAATTCGTGTAATAATGGGCTTGGTTAAACAATGACAAAATTTGTACATATTTAACCAAAGTTATAAAATCTCTGAAAACAGTAACTTCAATCCTTATAACAACATTTTTAAACATTAAAGACACAATAATTCGTGTAATAATGGGCTTGGTTAAACAATGAAAATATTTGTACATATTTAACCAAAGTTATAAAATCTCTGAAAACAGTAACTTCAATCCTTATAATAACATTTTCCAACACTAAAGACACAATAATTCGTGTAATAATGGGCTTGGTTAAACAATGACAAAATTTGTACATATTTAACCAAAGTTATAAAATCTCTGAAAACAGTAACTTCAATCCTTATAATAACATTTTTAAACATTAAAGACAAAATAATTCGTGTAATAATGGGCTTGGTTAAACATTGACAAAATTTGTACATATTTAACCAAAGTTATAAAATCTCTGAAAACAGTAACTTCAATCCTTATAATAACATTTTTAAACATTAAAGACACAATAATTCGTGTAATAATGGGCTTGGTTAAACAATGACAAAATTTGTACATATTTAACCAAAGTTATAAAATCTCTGAAAACAGTAACTTCAATCCTTATAATAACATTTTCCAACACTAAAGACACAATAATTCGTGTAATAATGGGCTTGGTTAAACAATGACAAAATTTGTACATATTTAACCAAAGTTATAAAATCTCTGAAAACAGTAACTTCAATCCTTATAATAACATTTTTAAACATTAAAGACACAATAATTCGTGTAATAATGGGCTTGGTTAAACAATGACAAAATTTGTACATATTTAACCAAAGTTATAAAATCTCTGAAAACAGTAACTTCAATCCTTATAATAACATTTTTAAACATTAAAGACACAATAATTCGTGTAATAATGGGCTTGGTTAAACAATGACAAAATTTGTACATATTTAACCAAAGTTATAAAATCTCTGAAAACAGTAACTTCAATCCTTATAATAACATTTTCCAACACTAGAGACACAATAATTCGTGTAATAATGGGCTTGGTTAAACAATGACAAAATTTGTACATATTTAACCAAAGTTATAAAATCTCTGAAAACAGTAACTTCAATCCTTATAATAACATTTTTAAACATTAAAGACAAAATAATTCGTGTAATAATAGGCTTGGTTAAACATTGACAAAATTTGTACTTATTTAACCAAAGTTATAAAATCTCTGAAAACAGTAACTTCAATCCTTATAAGAACATTTTTAAACATTAAAGACACAATAATTCGTGTAATAATGGGCTTGGTTAAACAATGACAAAATTTGTACATATTTAACCAAAGTTATAAAATCTCTGAAAACAGTAACTTCAATCCTTATAATAACATTTTTGAACATTAAAGACACAATAATTCGTGTAATAATGGGCTTGGTTAAACAATGACAAAATTTGTACATATTTAACCAAAGTTATAAAATCTCTGAAAACAGTAACTTCAATCCTTATAACAACATTTTTAAACATTAAAGACACAATAATTCGTGTAATAATGGGCTTGGTTAAACAATGAAAAAATTTGTACATATTTAACCAAAGTTATAAAATCTCTGAAAACAGTAACTTCAATCCTTATAATAACATTTTCCAACACTAAAGACACAATAATTCGTGTAATAATGGGCTTGGTTAAACAATGACAAAATTTGTACATATTTAACCAAAGTTATAAAATCTCTGAAAACAGTAACTTCAATCCTTATAATAACATTTTTAAACATTAAAGACAAAATAATTCGTGTAATAATGGGCTTGGTTAAACATTGACAAAATTTGTACATATTTAACCAAAGTTATAAAATCTCTGAAAACAGTAACTTCAATCCTTATAATAACATTTTTAAACATTAAAGACACAATAATTCGTGTAATAATGGGCTTGGTTAAACAATGACAAAATTTGTACATATTTAACCAAAGTTATAAAATCTCTGAAAACAGTAACTTCAATCCTTATAATAACATTTTCCAACACTAAAGACACAATAATTCGTGTAATAATGGGCTTGGTTAAACAATGACAAAATTTGTACATATTTAACCAAAGTTATAAAATCTCTGAAAACAGTAACTTCAATCCTTATAATAACATTTTTAAACATTAAAGACACAATAATTCGTGTAATAATGGGCTTGGTTAAACAATGACAAAATTTGTACATATTTAACCAAAGTTATAAAATCTCTGAAAACAGTAACTTCAATCCTTATAATAACATTTTCCAACACTAGAGACACAATAATTCGTGTAATAATGGGCTTGGTTAAACAATGACAAAATTTGTACATATTTAACCAAAGTTATAAAATCTCTGAAAACAAAAACATCAATCGTTATAATAACATTTTTAAACATTAAAGACACAATAATTCGTGTAATAATGGGCTTGGTTAAACAATGACAAAATTTGTACATATTTAACCAAAGTTATAAAATCTCTGAAAACAGTAACTTCAATCCTTATAATAACATTTTTGAACATTAAAGACACAATAATTCGTGTAATAATGGGCTTGGTTAAACAATGACAAAATTTGTACATACTTAACCAAAGTTATAAAATCTCTGAAAACAGTAACTTCAATCCTTATAATAACATTTTCCAACACTAAAGACACAATAATTCGTGTAATAATGGGCTTGGTTAAACAATGACAAAATTTGTACATATTTAACCAAAGTTATAAAATCTCTGAAAACAGTAACTTCAATCCTTATAATAACATTTTTAAACATTAAAGACACAATAATTCGTGTAATAATGGGCTTGGTTAAACAATGAAAAAATTTGTACATATTTAACCAAAGTTATAAAATCTCTGAAAACAGTAACTTCAATCCTTATAATAACATTTTCCAACACTAAAGACACAATAATTCGTGTAATAATGGGCTTGGTTAAACAATGACCAAATTTGTACATATTTAACCAAAGTTATAAAATCTCTGAAAACAGTAACTTCAATCCTTATAATAACATTTTTAAACATTAAAGACAAAATAATTCGTGTAATAATGGGCTTGGTTAAACATTGACAAAATTTGTACATATTTAACCAAAGTTATAAAATCTCTGAAAACAGTAACTTCAATCCTTATAATAACATTTTTAAACATTAAAGACACAATAATTCGTGTAATAATGGGCTTGATTAAACAATGACAAAATTTGTACATATTTAACCAAAGTTATAAAATCTCTGAAAACAGTAACTTCAATCCTTATAATAACATTTTCCAACACTAAAGACACAATAATTCGTGTAATAATGGGCTTGGTTAAACAATGACAAAATTTGTACATATTTAACCAAAGTTATAAAATCTCTGAAAACAGTAACTTCAATCCTTATAATAACATTTTTAAACATTAAAGACAAAATAATTCGTGTAATAATGGGCTTGGTTAAACATTGACAAAATTTGTACATATTTAACCGAAATTATAAAATCTCTGAAAACAGTAACTTCAATCCTTATAATAACATTTTTAAACATTAAAGACACAATAATTCGTGTAATAATGGGCTTGGTTAAACAATGACAAAATTTGTACATATTTAACCAAAGTTATAAAATCTGTGAAAAAAGTAACTTCAATCCTTATAATAATATTTTCCAACACTAAAGACACAATAATTCGTGTAATAATGGGCTTGGTTAAACAATGACAAAATTTGTACATATTTAACCAAAGTTATAAAATCTCTGAAAACAGTAACTTCAATCCTTATAATAACATTTTTAAACATTAAAGACAAAATAATTCGTGTAATAATGGGCTTGGTTAAACATTGACAAAATTTGTACATATTTAACCGAAGTTATAAAATCTCTGAAAACAGTAACTTCAATCCTTATAATAACATTTTTAAACATTAAAGACACAATAATTCGTGTAATAATGGGCTTGGTTAAACAATGACAAAATTTGTACATATTTAATCAAAGTTATAAAATCTCTGAAAACAGTAACTTCAATCCTTATAATAACATTTTCCAACACTAAAGACACAATAATTCGTGTAATAATGGGCTTCGTTAAACAATAACCAAATTTGTACATATTTAACCAAAGTTATAAAATCTCTGAAAACAAAAACTTCAATCCTTATAATAACATTTTTAAACATTAAAGACACAATAATTCGTGTAATAATGGGCTTGGTTAAACATTGACAAAATTTGTACATATTTAACCAAAGTTAAAAAATCTCTGAAAACAGTAACTTCAATCCTTATAATAACATTTTTAAACATTAAAGACACAATAATTCGTGTAATAATGGGCTTGGTTAAACAATGACAAAATTTGTAAATATTTAACCAAAGTTATAAAATCTCTGAAAACAGTAACTTCAATCCTTATAATAACATTTTCCAACGCTAAAGACACAATAATTCGTGTAATAATGGGCTTGGTTAAACAATGACAAAATTTGTACATATTTAACCAAAGTTATAAAATCTCTGAAAACAGTAACTTCGATCCTTATAATAACATTTTTAAACATTAAAGACAAAATAATTCGTGTAATAATGGGCTTGGTTAAACATTGACAAAATTTGTACATATTTAACCAAAGTTATAAAATCTCTGAAAACAGTAACTTCAATCCTTATAATAACATTTTTAAACATTAAAGACACAATAATTCGTGTAATAATGGGCTTGGTTAAACAATGACAAAATTTCTACATATTTAACCAAAGTTATAAAATCTCTGAAAACAGTAACTTCAATCCTTATAATAACATTTTCCAACACTAAAGGCACAATAATTCGTGTAATAATGGGCTTGGTTAAACAATGACAAAATTTGTACATATTTAACCAAAGTTATAAAATCTCTGAAAACCGTAACTTCAATCCTTATAATAACATTTTTAAACATTAAAGACAAAATAATTCGTGTAATAATTGGCTTGGTTAAACATTGACAAAATTTGTACATATTTAACCAAAGTTAAAAAATCTCTGAAAACAGTAACTTCAATCCTTATAATAACATTTTTAAACATTAAAGACACAATAATTCGTGTAATAATGGGCTTGGTTAAACAATGACCAAATTTGTACATATTTAACCAAAGTTATAAAATCTCTGAAAACAAAAACTTCAATCCTTATAATAACATTTTTAAACATTAAAGACACAATAATTCGTGTAATAATGGGCTTGGTTAAACATTGACAAAATTTGTACATATTTAACCAAAGTTATAAAATCTCTGAAAACAGTAACTTCAATCCTTATAATAACATTTTTAAACATTAAAGACACAATAATTCGTGTAATAATGGGCTTGGTTAAACAATGACAAAATTTGTACATATTTAACCAAAGTTATAAAATCTCTGAAAACAGTAACTTCAATCCTTATAATAACATTTTCCAACACTAAAGACACAATAATTCCTGTAATAATGGGCTTGGTTAAACAATGACAAAATTTGTACATATTTAACCAAAGTTATAAAATCTCTGAAAACCGTAACGTCAATCAGTATAATAACATTTTTAAACATTAAAGACAAAATAAATCGTGTAATAATGGGCTTGGTTAAACAATGACAAAATTTGTACATATTTAACCAAAGTTATAAAATCTCTGAAAACAGTAACTTCAATCCTTATAATAACATTTTTAAACATTAAAGACACAATAATTCGTGTAATAATGGGCTTGGTTAAACAATGACAAAATTTGTACATATTTAACCAAAGTTATAAAATCTCTGAAAACAGTAACTTCAATCCTTATAATAACATTTTCCAACGCTAAAGACACAATAATTCGTGTAATAATGGGCTTGCTTAAACAATGACAAAATTTGTACATATTTAACCAAAGTTATAAAATCTCTGAAAACAGTAACTTCGATCCTTATAATAACATTTTTAAACATTAAAGACAAAATAATTCGTGTAATAATGGGCTTGGTTAAACATTGACAAAATTTGTACATATTTAACCAAAGTTATAAAATCTCTGAAAACAGTAACTTCAATCCTTATAATAACATTTTTGAACATTAAAGACACAATAATTCGTGTAATAATGGGCTTGGTTAAACAATGACAAAATTTCTACATATTTAACCAAAGTTATAAAATCTCTGAAAACAGTAACTTCAATCCTTATAATAACATTTTCCAACACTAAAGGCACAATAATTCGTGTAATAATGGGCTTGGTTAAACAATGACAAAATTTGTACATATTTAACCAAAGTTATAAAATCTCTGAAAACCGTAACTTCAATCCTTATAATAACATTTTTAAACATTAAAGACACAATAATTCGTGTAATAATGGGCTTGGTTAAACAATGACCAAATTTGTACATATTTAACCAAAGTTATAAAATCTCTGAAAACAAAAACTTCAATCCTTATAATAACATTTTTAAACATTAAAGACACAATAATTCGTGTAATAATGGGCTTGGTTAAACATTGACAAAATTTGTACATATTTAACCAAAGTTATAAAATCTCTGAAAACAGTAACTTCAATCCTTATAATAACATTTTTAAACATTAAAGACACAATAATTCGTGTAATAATGGGCTTGGTTAAACAATGACAAAATTTGTACATATTTAACCAAAGTTATAAAATCTCTGAAAACAGTAACTTCAATCCTTATAATAACATTTTCCAACACTAAAGACACAATAATTCCTGTAATAATGGGCTTGGTTAAACAATGACAAAATTTGTACATATTTAACCAAAGTTATAAAATCTCTGAAAACCGTAACGTCAATCCTTATAATAACATTTTTAAACATTAAACACAAAATAAATCGTGTAATAATGGGCTTGGTTAAACAATGACAAAATTTGTACATATTTAACCAAAGTTATAAAATCTCTGAAAACAGTAACTTCAATCCTTATAATAACATTTTTAAACATTAAAGACAAAATAATTCGTGTAATAATGGGCTTGGTTAAACAATGACAAAATTTGTACATATTTAACCAAAGTTATAAAATCTCTGAAAACAGTAACTTCAATCCTTATAATAACATTTTCCAACACTAAAGACACAATAATTCCTGTAATAATGGGCTTGGTTAAACAATGACAAAATTTGTACATATTTAACCAAAGTTATAAAATCTCTGAAAACCGTAACGTCAATCCTTATAATAACATTTTTAAACATTAAACACAAAATAAATCGTGTAATAATGGGCTTGGTTAAACAATGACAAAATTTGTACATATTTAACCAAAGTTATAAAATCTCTGAAAACAGTAACTTCAATCCTTATAATAACATTTTTAAACATTAAAGACACAATAATTCGTGTAATAATGGGCTTGGTTAAACAATGACAAAATTTGTACATATTTAACCAAAGTTATAAAATCTCTGAAAACAGTAACTTCAATCCTTATAATAACATTTTCCAACGCTAAAGACACAATAATTCGTGTAATAATGGGCTTGGTTAAACAATGACAAAATTTGTAAATATTTAACCAAAGTTATAAAATCTCTGAAAACAGTAACTTCGATCCTTATAATAACATTTTTAAACATTAAAGACAAAATAATTCGTGTAATAATGGGCTTGGTTAAACATTGACAAAATTTGTACATATTTAACCAAAGTTATAAAATCTCTGAAAACAGTAACTTCAATCCTTATAATAACATTTTTGAACATTAAAGACACAATAATTCGTGTAATAATGGGCTTGGTTAAACAATGACAAAATTTCTACATATTTAACCAAAGTTATAAAATCTCTGAAAACAGTAACTTCAATCCTTATAATAACATTTTCCAACACTAAAGGCACAATAATTCGTGTAATAATGGGCTTGGTTAAACAATGACAAAATTTGTACATATTTAACCAAAGTTATAAAATCTCTGAAAACCGTAACTTCAATCCTTATAATAACATTTTTAAACATTAAAGACAAAATAATTCGTGTAATAATGGGCTTGGTTAAACATTGACAAAATTTGTACATATTTAACCAAAGTTATAAAATCTCTGAAAACAGTAACTTCAATCCTTATAATAACATTTTCCAACACTAAAGACACAATAATTCGTGTAATAATGGGCTTGGTTAAACAATGACCAAATTTGTACATATTTAACCAAAGTTATAAAATCTCTGAAAACAGTAACTTCAATCCTTATAATAACATTTTTAAACATTAAAGACAAAATAATTCGTGTAATAATGGGCTTGGTTAAACATTGACAAAATTTGTACATATTTAACCAAAGTTATAAAATCTCTGAAAACAGTAACTTCAATCCTTATAATAACATTTTTAAACATTAAAGACACAATAATTCGTGTAATAATGGGCTTGATTAAACAATGACAAAATTTGTACATATTTAACCAAAGTTATAAAATCTCTGAAAACAGTAACTTCAATCCTTATAATAACATTTTCCAACACTAAAGACACAATAATTCGTGTAATAATGGGCTTGGTTAAACAATGACAAAATTTGTACATATTTAACCAAAGTTATAAAATCTCTGAAAACAGTAACTTCAATCCTTATAATAACATTTTTAAACATTAAAGACAAAATAATTCGTGTAATAATGGGCTTGGTTAAACATTGACAAAATTTGTACATATTTAACCGAAGTTATAAAATCTCTGAAAACAGTAACTTCAATCCTTATAATAACATTTTTAAACATTAAAGACACAATAATTCGTGTAATAATGGGCTTGGTTAAACAATGACAAAATTTGTACATATTTAACCAAAGTTATAAAATCTGTGAAAACAGTAACTTCAATCCTTATAATAATATTTTCCAACACTAAAGACACAATAATTCGTGTAATAATGGGCTTGGTTAAACAATGACAAAATTTGTACATATTTAACCAAAGTTATAAAATCTCTGAAAACAGTAACTTCAATCCTTATAATAACATTTTTAAACATTAAAGACAAAATAATTCGTGTAATAATGGGCTTGGTTAAACATTGACAAAATTTGTACATATTTAACCGAAGTTATAAAATCTCTGAAAACAGTAACTTCAATCCTTATAATAACATTTTTAAACATTAAAGACACAATAATTCGTGTAATAATGGGCTTGGTTAAACAATGACAAAATTTGTACATATTTAATCAAAGTTATAAAATCTCTGAAAACAGTAACTTCAATCCTTATAATAACATTTTCCAACACTAAAGACACAATAATTCGTGTAATAATGGGCTTCGTTAAACAATAACCAAATTTGTACATATTTAACCAAAGTTATAAAATCTCTGAAAACAAAAACTTCAATCCTTATAATAACATTTTTAAACATTAAAGACACAATAATTCGTGTAATAATGGGCTTGGTTAAACATTGACAAAATTTGTACATATTTAACCAAAGTTAAAAAATCTCTGAAAACAGTAACTTCAATCCTTATAATAACATTTTTAAACATTAAAGACACAATAATTCGTGTAATAATGGGCTTGGTTAAACAATGACAAAATTTGTAAATATTTAACCAAAGTTATAAAATCTCTGAAAACAACAACTTCAATCCTTATAATAACATTTTCCAACGCTAAAGACACAATAATTCGTGTAATAATGGGCTTGGTTAAACAATGACAAAATTTGTACATATTTAACCAAAGTTATAAAATCTCTGAAAACAGTAACTTCAATCCTTATAATAACATTTTCCAACACTAAAGACACAATAATTCGTGTAATAATGGGCTTGGTTAAACAATGACAAAATTTGTACATATTTAACCAAAGTTATAAAATCTCTGAAAACCGTAACTTCAATCCTTATAATAACATTTTTAAACATTAAAGACAAAATAATTCGTGTAATAATGGGCTTGGTTAAACATTGACAAAATTTGTACATATTTAACCAAAGTTATAAAATCTTTGAAAACAGTAACTTCAATCCTTATAATAACATTTTCCAACACTAAAGACACAATAATTCGTGTAATAATGGGCTTGGTTAAACAATGACCAAATTTGTACATATTTAACCAAAGTTATAAAATCTCTGAAAACAAAAACATCAATCGTTATAATAACATTTTTAAACATTAAAGACACAATAATTCGTGTAATAATGGGCTTGGTTAAACAATGACAAAATTTGTACATATTTAACCAAAGTTATAAAATCTCTGAAAACAGTAACTTCAATCCTTATAATAACATTTTTGAACATTAAAGACACAATAATTCGTGTAATAATGGGCTTGGTTAAACAATGACAAAATTTGTACATACTTAACCAAAGTTATAAAATCTCTGAAAACAGTAACTTCAATCCTTATAATAACATTTTCCAACACTAAAGACACAATAATTCGTGTAATAATGGGCTTGGTTAAACAATGACAAAATTTGTACATATTTAACCAAAGTTATAAAATCTCTGAAAACAGTAACTTCAATCCTTATAATAACATTTTTAAACATTAAAGACACAATAATTCGTGTAATAATGGGCTTGGTTAAACAATGAAAAAATTTGTACATATTTAACCAAAGTTATAAAATCTCTGAAAACAGTAACTTCAATCCTTATAATAACATTTTCCAACACTAAAGACACAATAATTCGTGTAATAATGGGCTTGGTTAAACAATGACCAAATTTGTACATATTTAACCAAAGTTATAAAATCTCTGAAAACAGTAACTTCAATCCTTATAATAACATTTTTAAACATTAAAGACAAAATAATTCGTGTAATAATGGGCTTGGTTAAACATTGACAAAATTTGTACATATTTAACCAAAGTTATAAAATCTCTGAAAACAGTAACTTCAATCCTTATAATAACATTTTTAAACATTAAAGACACAATAATTCGTGTAATAATGGGCTTGATTAAACAATGACAAAATTTGTACATATTTAACCAAAGTTATAAAATCTCTGAAAACAGTAACTTCAATCCTTATAATAACATTTTCCAACACTAAAGACACAATAATTCGTGTAATAATGGGCTTGGTTAAACAATGACAAAATTTGTACATATTTAACCAAAGTTATAAAATCTCTGAAAACAGTAACTTCAATCCTTATAATAACATTTTTAAACATTAAAGACAAAATAATTCGTGTAATAATGGGCTTGGTTAAACATTGACAAAATTTGTACATATTTAACCGAAGTTATAAAATCTCTGAAAACAGTAACTTCAATCCTTATAATAACATTTTTAAACATTAAAGACACAATAATTCGTGTAATAATGGGCTTGGTTAAACAATGACAAAATTTGTACATATTTAACCAAAGTTATAAAATCTGTGAAAAAAGTAACTTCAATCCTTATAATAATATTTTCCAACACTAAAGACACAATAATTCGTGTAATAATGGGCTTGGTTAAACAATGACAAAATTTGTACATATTTAACCAAAGTTATAAAATCTCTGAAAACAGTAACTTCAATCCTTATAATAACATTTTTAAACATTAAAGACAAAATAATTCGTGTAATAATGGGCTTGGTTAAACATTGACAAAATTTGTACATATTTAACCGAAGTTATAAAATCTCTGAAAACAGTAACTTCAATCCTTATAATAACATTTTTAAACATTAAAGACACAATAATTCGTGTAATAATGGGCTTGGTTAAACAATGACAAAATTTGTACATATTTAACCAAAGTTATAAAATCTGTGAAAAAAGTAACTTCAATCCTTATAATAATATTTTCCAACACTAAAGACACAATAATTCGTGTAATAATGGGCTTGGTTAAACAATGACAAAATTTGTACATATTTAACCAAAGTTATAAAATCTCTGAAAACAGTAACTTCAATCCTTATAATAACATTTTTAAACATTAAAGACAAAATAATTCGTGTAATAATGGGCTTGGTTAAACATTGACAAAATTTGTACATATTTAACCGAAGTTATAAAATCTCTGAAAACAGTAACTTCAATCCTTATAATAACATTTTTAAACATTAAAGACACAATAATTCGTGTAATAATGGGCTTGGTTAAACAATGACAAAATTTGTACATATTTAATCAAAGTTATAAAATCTCTGAAAACAGTAACTTCAATCCTTATAATAACATTTTCCAACACTAAAGACACAATAATTCGTGTAATAATGGGCTTCGTTAAACAATAACCAAATTTGTACATATTTAACCAAAGTTATAAAATCTCTGAAAACAAAAACTTCAATCCTTATAATAACATTTTTAAACATTAAAGACACAATAATTCGTGTAATAATGGGCTTGGTTAAACATTGACAAAATTTGTACATATTTAACCAAAGTTAAAAAATCTCTGAAAACAGTAACTTCAATCCTTATAATAACATTTTTAAACATTAAAGACACAATAATTCGTGTAATAATGGGCTTGGTTAAACAATGACAAAATTTGTAAATATTTAACCAAAGTTATAAAATCTCTGAAAACAGTAACTTCAATCCTTATAATAACATTTTCCAACGCTAAAGACACAATAATTCGTGTAATAATGGGCTTGGTTAAACAATGACAAAATTTGTACATATTTAACCAAAGTTATAAAATCTCTGAAAAGAGTAACTTCGATCCTTATAATAACATTTTTAAACATTAAAGACAAAATAATTCGTGTAATAATGGGCTTGGTTAAACATTGACAAAATTTGTACATATTTAACCAAAGTTATAAAATCTCTGAAAACAGTAACTTCAATCCTTATAATAACATTTTTAAACATTAAAGACACAATAATTCGTGTAATAATGGGCTTGGTTAAACAATGACAAAATTTCTACATATTTAACCAAAGTTATAAAATCTCTGAAAACAGTAACTTCAATCCTTATAATAACATTTTCCAACACTAAAGGCACAATAATTCGTGTAATAATGGGCTTGGTTAAACAATGACAAAATTTGTACATATTTAACCAAAGTTATAAAATCTCTGAAAACCGTAACTTCAATCCTTATAATAACATTTTTAAACATTAAAGACAAAATAATTCGTGTAATAATTGGCTTGGTTAAACATTGACAAAATTTGTACATATTTAACCAAAGTTAAAAAATCTCTGAAAACAGTAACTTCAATCCTTATAATAACATTTTTAAACATTAAAGACACAATAATTCGTGTAATAATGGGCTTGGTTAAACAATGACCAAATTTGTACATATTTAACCAAAGTTATAAAATCTCTGAAAACAAAAACTTCAATCCTTATAATAACATTTTTAAACATTAAAGACACAATAATTCGTGTAATAATGGGCTTGGTTAAACATTGACAAAATTTGTACATATTTAACCAAAGTTATAAAATCTCTGAAAACAGTAACTTCAATCCTTATAATAACATTTTTAAACATTAAAGACACAATAATTCGTGTAATAATGGGCTTGGTTAAACAATGACAAAATTTGTACATATTTAACCAAAGTTATAAAATCTCTGAAAACAGTAACTTCAATCCTTATAATAACATTTTCCAACACTAAAGACACAATAATTCCTGTAATAATGGGCTTGGTTAAACAATGACAAAATTTGTACATATTTAACCAAAGTTATAAAATCTCTGAAAACCGTAACGTCAATCCTTATAATAACATTTTTAAACATTAAAGACAAAATAAATCGTGTAATAATGGGCTTGGTTAAACAATGACAAAATTTGTACATATTTAACCAAAGTTATAAAATCTCTGAAAACAGTAACTTCAATCCTTATAATAACATTTTTAAACATTAAAGACACAATAATTCGTGTAATAATGGGCTTGGTTAAACAATGACAAAATTTGTACATATTTAACCAAAGTTATAAAATCTCTGAAAACAGTAACTTCAATCCTTATAATAACATTTTCCAACGCTAAAGACACAATAATTCGTGTAATAATGGGCTTGCTTAAACAATGACAAAATTTGTACATATTTAACCAAAGTTATAAAATCTCTGAAAACAGTAACTTCGATCCTTATAATAACATTTTTAAACATTAAAGACAAAATAATTCGTGTAATAATGGGCTTGGTTAAACATTGACAAAATTTGTACATATTTAACCAAAGTTATAAAATCTCTGAAAACAGTAACTTCAATCCTTATAATAACATTTTTGAACATTAAAGACACAATAATTCGTGTAATAATGGGCTTGGTTAAACAATGACAAAATTTCTACATATTTAACCAAAGTTATAAAATCTCTGAAAACAGTAACTTCAATCCTTATAATAACATTTTCCAACACTAAAGGCACAATAATTCGTGTAATAATGGGCTTGGTTAAACAATGACAAAATTTGTACATATTTAACCAAAGTTATAAAATCTCTGAAAACCGTAACTTCAATCCTTATAATAACATTTTTAAACATTAAAGACAAAATAATTCGTGTAATAATGGGCTTGGTTAAACATTGACAAAATTTGTACATATTTAACCAAAGTTATAAAATCTCTGAAAACAGTAACTTCAATCCTTATAATAACATTTTTAAACATTAAAGACACAATAATTCGTGTAATAATGGGCTTGGTTAAACAATGACCAAATTTGTACATATTTAACCAAAGTTATAAAATCTCTGAAAACAAAAACTTCAATCCTTATAATAACATTTTTAAACATTAAAGACACAATAATTCGTGTAATAATGGGCTTGGTTAAACATTGACAAAATTTGTACATATTTAACCAAAGTTATAAAATCTCTGAAAACAGTAACTTCAATCCTTATAATAACATTTTTAAACATTAAAGACACAATAATTCGTGTAATAATGGGCTTGGTTAAACAATGACAAAATTTGTACATATTTAACCAAAGTTATAAAATCTCTGAAAACAGTAACTTCAATCCTTATAATAACATTTTCCAACACTAAAGACACAATAATTCCTGTAATAATGGGCTTGGTTAAACAATGACAAAATTTGTACATATTTAACCAAAGTTATAAAATCTCTGAAAACCGTAACGTCAATCCTTATAATAACATTTTTAAACATTAAACACAAAATAAATCGTGTAATAATGGGCTTGGTTAAACAATGACAAAATTTGTACATATTTAACCAAAGTTATAAAATCTCTGAAAACAGTAACTTCAATCCTTATAATAACATTTTTAAACATTAAAGACACAATAATTCGTGTAATAATGGGCTTGGTTAAACAATGACAAAATTTGTACATATTTAACCAAAGTTATAAAATCTCTGAAAACAGTAACTTCAATCCTTATAATAACATTTTCCAACACTAAAGACACAATAATTCCTGTAATAATGGGCTTGGTTAAACAATGACAAAATTTGTACATATTTAACCAAAGTTATAAAATCTCTGAAAACCGTAACGTCAATCCTTATAATAACATTTTTAAACATTAAACACAAAATAAATCGTGTAATAATGGGCTTGGTTAAACAATGACAAAATTTGTACATATTTAACCAAAGTTATAAAATCTCTGAAAACAGTAACTTCAATCCTTATAATAACATTTTTAAACATTAAAGACACAATAATTCGTGTAATAATGGGCTTGGTTAAACAATGACAAAATTTGTACATATTTAACCAAAGTTATAAAATCTCTGAAAACAGTAACTTCAATCCTTATAATAACATTTTCCAACGCTAAAGACACAATAATTCGTGTAATAATGGGCTTGCTTAAACAATGACAAAATTTGTACATATTTAACCAAAGTTATAAAATCTCTGAAAACAGTAACTTCGATCCTTATAATAACATTTTTAAACATTAAAGACAAAATAATTCGTGTAATAATGGGCTTGGTTAAACATTGACAAAATTTGTACATATTTAACCAAAGTTATAAAATCTCTGAAAACAGTAACTTCAATCCTTATAATAACATTTTTGAACATTAAAGACACAATAATTCGTGTAATAATGGGCTTGGTTAAACAATGACAAAATTTCTACATATTTAACCAAAGTTATAAAATCTCTGAAAACAGTAACTTCAATCCTTATAATAACATTTTCCAACACTAAAGGCACAATAATTCGTGTAATAATGGGCTTGGTTAAACAATGACAAAATTTGTACATATTTAACCAAAGTTATAAAATCTCTGAAAACCGTAACTTCAATCCTTATAATAACATTTTTAAACATTAAAGACAAAATAATTCGTGTAATAATGGGCTTGGTTAAACATTGACAAAATTTGTACATATTTAACCAAAGTTATAAAATCTCTGAAAACAGTAACTTCAATCCTTATAATAACATTTTTAAACATTAAAGACACAATAATTCGTGTAATAATGGGCTTGGTTAAACAATGAAAAAATTTGTACATATTTAACCAAAGTTATAAAATCTCTGAAAACAGTAACTTCAATCCTTATAATAACATTTTCCAACACTAAAGACACAATAATTCGTGTAATAATGGGCTTGGTTAAACAATGACCAAATTTGTACATATTTAACCAAAGTTATAAAATCTCTGAAAACAGTAACTTCAATCCTTATAATAACATTTTTAAACATTAAAGACAAAATAATTCGTGTAATAATGGGCTTGGTTAAACATTGACAAAATTTGTACATATTTAACCAAAGTTATAAAATCTCTGAAAACAGTAACTTCAATCCTTATAATAACATTTTTAAACATTAAAGACACAATAATTCGTGTAATAATGGGCTTGATTAAACAATGACAAAATTTGTACATATTTAACCAAAGTTATAAAATCTCTGAAAACAGTAACTTCAATCCTTATAATAACATTTTCCAACACTAAAGACACAATAATTCGTGTAATAATGGGCTTGGTTAAACAATGACAAAATTTGTACATATTTAACCAAAGTTATAAAATCTCTGAAAACAGTAACTTCAATCCTTATAATAACATTTTTAAACATTAAAGACAAAATAATTCGTGTAATAATGGGCTTGGTTAAACATTGACAAAATTTGTACATATTTAACCGAAGTTATAAAATCTCTGAAAACAGTAACTTCAATCCTTATAATAACATTTTTAAACATTAAAGACACAATAATTCGTGTAATAATGGGCTTGGTTAAACAATGACAAAATTTGTACATATTTAACCAAAGTTATAAAATCTGTGAAAACAGTAACTTCAATCCTTATAATAATATTTTCCAACACTAAAGACACAATAATTCGTGTAATAATGGGCTTGGTTAAACAATGACAAAATTTGTACATATTTAACCAAAGTTATAAAATCTCTGAAAACAGTAACTTCAATCCTTATAATAACATTTTTAAACATTAAAGACAAAATAATTCGTGTAATAATGGGCTTGGTTAAACATTGACAAAATTTGTACATATTTAACCGAAGTTATAAAATCTCTGAAAACAGTAACTTCAATCCTTATAATAACATTTTTAAACATTAAAGACACAATAATTCGTGTAATAATGGGCTTGGTTAAACAATGACAAAATTTGTACATATTTAATCAAAGTTATAAAATCTCTGAAAACAGTAACTTCAATCCTTATAATAACATTTTCCAACACTAAAGACACAATAATTCGTGTAATAATGGGCTTCGTTAAACAATAACCAAATTTGTACATATTTAACCAAAGTTATAAAATCTCTGAAAACAAAAACTTCAATCCTTATAATAACATTTTTAAACATTAAAGACACAATAATTCGTGTAATAATGGGCTTGGTTAAACATTGACAAAATTTGTACATATTTAACCAAAGTTAAAAAATCTCTGAAAACAGTAACTTCAATCCTTATAATAACATTTTTAAACATTAAAGACACAATAATTCGTGTAATAATGGGCTTGGTTAAACAATGACAAAATTTGTAAATATTTAACCAAAGTTATAAAATCTCTGAAAACAGTAACTTCAATCCTTATAATAACATTTTCCAACGCTAAAGACACAATAATTCGTGTAATAATGGGCTTGGTTAAACAATGACAAAATTTGTACATATTTAACCAAAGTTATAAAATCTCTGAAAACAGTAACTTCGATCCTTATAATAACATTTTTAAACATTAAAGACAAAATAATTCGTGTAATAATGGGCTTGGTTAAACATTGACAAAATTTGTACATATTTAACCAAAGTTATAAAATCTCTGAAAACAGTAACTTCAATCCTTATAATAACATTTTTAAACATTAAAGACACAATAATTCGTGTAATAATGGGCTTGGTTAAACAATGACAAAATTTCTACATATTTAACCAAAGTTATAAAATCTCTGAAAACAGTAACTTCAATCCTTATAATAACATTTTCCAACACTAAAGGCACAATAATTCGTGTAATAATGGGCTTGGTTAAACAATGACAAAATTTGTACATATTTAACCAAAGTTATAAAATCTCTGAAAACCGTAACTTCAATCCTTATAATAACATTTTTAAACATTAAAGACAAAATAATTCGTGTAATAATTGGCTTGGTTAAACATTGACAAAATTTGTACATATTTAACCAAAGTTAAAAAATCTCTGAAAACAGTAACTTCAATCCTTATAATAACATTTTTAAACATTAAAGACACAATAATTCGTGTAATAATGGGCTTGGTTAAACAATGACCAAATTTGTACATATTTAACCAAAGTTATAAAATCTCTGAAAACAAAAACTTCAATCCTTATAATAACATTTTTAAACATTAAAGACACAATAATTCGTGTAATAATGGGCTTGGTTAAACATTGACAAAATTTGTACATATTTAACCAAAGTTATAAAATCTCTGAAAACAGTAACTTCAATCCTTATAATAACATTTTTAAACATTAAAGACACAATAATTCGTGTAATAATGGGCTTGGTTAAACAATGACAAAATTTGTACATATTTAACCAAAGTTATAAAATCTCTGAAAACAGTAACTTCAATCCTTATAATAACATTTTCCAACACTAAAGACACAATAATTCCTGTAATAATGGGCTTAGTTAAACAATGACAAAATTTGTACATATTTAACCAAAGTTATAAAATCTCTGAAAACCGTAACGTCAATCCTTATAATAACATTTTTAAACATTAAAGACAAAATAAATCGTGTAATAATGGGCTTGGTTAAACAATGACAAAATTTGTACATATTTAACCAAAGTTATAAAATCTCTGAAAACAGTAACTTCAATCCTTATAATAACATTTTTAAACATTAAAGACACAATAATTCGTGTAATAATGGGCTTGGTTAAACAATGACAAAATTTGTACATATTTAACCAAAGTTATAAAATCTCTGAAAACAGTAACTTCAATCCTTATAATAACATTTTCCAACGCTAAAGACACAATAATTCGTGTAATAATGGGCTTGCTTAAACAATGACAAAATTTGTACATATTTAACCAAAGTTATAAAATCTCTGAAAACAGTAACTTCGATCCTTATAATAACATTTTTAAACATTAAAGACAAAATAATTCGTGTAATAATGGGCTTGGTTAAACATTGACAAAATTTGTACATATTTAACCAAAGTTATAAAATCTCTGAAAACAGTAACTTCAATCCTTATAATAACATTTTTGAACATTAAAGACACAATAATTCGTGTAATAATGGGCTTGGTTAAACAATGACAAAATTTCTACATATTTAACCAAAGTTATAAAATCTCTGAAAACAGTAACTTCAATCCTTATAATAACATTTTCCAACACTAAAGGCACAATAATTCGTGTAATAATGGGCTTGGTTAAACAATGACAAAATTTGTACATATTTAACCAAAGTTATAAAATCTCTGAAAACCGTAACTTCAATCCTTATAATAACATTTTTAAACATTAAAGACAAAATAATTCGTGTAATAATGGGCTTGGTTAAACATTGACAAAATTTGTACATATTTAACCAAAGTTATAAAATCTCTGAAAACAGTAACTTCAATCCTTATAATAACATTTTTAAACATTAAAGACACAATAATTCGTGTAATAATGGGCTTGGTTAAACAATGACCAAATTTGTACATATTTAACCAAAGTTATAAAATCTCTGAAAACAAAAACTTCAATCCTTATAATAACATTTTTAAACATTAAAGACAAAATAATTCGTGTAATAATGGGCTTGGTTAAACATTGACAAAATTTGTACATATTTAACCAAAGTTATAAAATCTCTGAAAACAGTAACTTCAATCCTTATAATAACATTTTTAAACATTAAAGACACAATAATTCGTGTAATAATGGGCTTGGTTAAACAATGACAAAATTTCTACATATTTAACCAAAGTTATAAAATCTCTGAAAACAGTAACTTCAATCCTTATAATAACATTTTCCAACACTAAAGGCACAATAATTCGTGTAATAATGGGCTTGGTTAAACAATGACAAAATTTGTACATATTTAACCAAAGTTATAAAATCTCTGAAAACCGTAACTTCAATCCTTATAATAACATTTTTAAACATTAAAGACAAAATAATTCGTGTAATAATTGGCTTGGTTAAACATTGACAAAATTTGTACATATTTAACCAAAGTTAAAAAATCTCTGAAAACAGTAACTTCAATCCTTATAATAACATTTTTAAACATTAAAGACACAATAATTCGTGTAATAATGGGCTTGGTTAAACAATGACCAAATTTGTACATATTTAACCAAAGTTATAAAATCTCTGAAAACAAAAACTTCAATCCTTATAATAACATTTTTAAACATTAAAGACACAATAATTCGTGTAATAATGGGCTTGGTTAAACATTGACAAAATTTGTACATATTTAACCAAAGTTATAAAATCTCTGAAAACAGTAACTTCAATCCTTATAATAACATTTTTAAACATTAAAGACACAATAATTCGTGTAATAATGGGCTTGGTTAAACAATGACAAAATTTGTACATATTTAACCAAAGTTATAAAATCTCTGAAAACAGTAACTTCAATCCTTATAATAACATTTTCCAACACTAAAGACACAATAATTCCTGTAATAATGGGCTTAGTTAAACAATGACAAAATTTGTACATATTTAACCAAAGTTATAAAATCTCTGAAAACCGTAACGTCAATCCTTATAATAACATTTTTAAACATTAAAGACAAAATAAATCGTGTAATAATGGGCTTGGTTAAACAATGACAAAATTTGTACATATTTAACCAAAGTTATAAAATCTCTGAAAACAGTAACTTCAATCCTTATAATAACATTTTTAAACATTAAAGACACAATAATTCGTGTAATAATGGGCTTGGTTAAACAATGACAAAATTTGTACATATTTAACCAAAGTTATAAAATCTCTGAAAACAGTAACTTCAATCCTTATAATAACATTTTCCAACGCTAAAGACACAATAATTCGTGTAATAATGGGCTTGCTTAAACAATGACAAAATTTGTACATATTTAACCAAAGTTATAAAATCTCTGAAAACAGTAACTTCGATCCTTATAATAACATTTTTAAACATTAAAGACAAAATAATTCGTGTAATAATGGGCTTGGTTAAACATTGACAAAATTTGTACATATTTAACCAAAGTTATAAAATCTCTGAAAACAGTAACTTCAATCCTTATAATAACATTTTTGAACATTAAAGACACAATAATTCGTGTAATAATGGGCTTGGTTAAACAATGACAAAATTTCTACATATTTAACCAAAGTTATAAAATCTCTGAAAACAGTAACTTCAATCCTTATAATAACATTTTCCAACACTAAAGGCACAATAATTCGTGTAATAATGGGCTTGGTTAAACAATGACAAAATTTGTACATATTTAACCAAAGTTATAAAATCTCTGAAAACCGTAACTTCAATCCTTATAATAACATTTTTAAACATTAAAGACAAAATAATTCGTGTAATAATGGGCTTGGTTAAACATTGACAAAATTTGTACATATTTAACCAAAGTTATAAAATCTCTGAAAACAGTAACTTCAATCCTTATAATAACATTTTTAAACATTAAAGACACAATAATTCGTGTAATAATGGGCTTGGTTAAACAATGACCAAATTTGTACATATTTAACCAAAGTTATAAAATCTCTGAAAACAAAAACTTCAATCCTTATAATAACATTTTTAAACATTAAAGACACAATAATTCGTGTAATAATGGGCTTGGTTAAACATTGAAAAATTTGTACATATTTAACCAAAGTTATAAAATCTCTGAAAACAGTAACTTCAATCCTTATAATAACATTTTTAAACATTAAAGACACAATAATTCGTGTAATAATGGGCTTGGTTAAACAATGACAAAATTTGTACATATTTAACCAAAGTTATAAAATCTCTGAAAACAGTAACTTCAATCCTTATAATAACATTTTCCAACACTAAAGACACAATAATTCCTGTAATAATGGGCTTGGTTAAACAATGACAAAATTTGTACATATTTAACCAAAGTTATAAAATCTCTGAAAACCGTAACGTCAATCCTTATAATAACATTTTTAAACATTAAACACAAAATAAATCGTGTAATAATGGGCTTGGTTAAACAATGACAAAATTTGTACATATTTAACCAAAGTTATAAAATCTCTGAAAACAGTAACTTCAATCCTTATAATAACATTTTTAAACATTAAAGACACAATAATTCGTGTAATAATGGGCTTGGTTAAACAATGACAAAATTTGTACATATTTAACCAAAGTTATAAAATCTCTGAAAACAGTAACTTCAATCCTTATAATAACATTTTTAAACATTAAAGACACAATAATTCGTGTAATAATGGGCTTGCTTAAACAATGACAAAATTTGTACATATTTAACCAAAGTTATAAAATCTCTGAAAACAGTAACTTCAATCCTTATAATAACATTTTCCAACACTAAAGACACAATAATTCGTGTAATAATGGGCTTGGTTAAACAATGACAAAATTTGTACATATTTAACCAAAGTTATAAAATCTCTGAAAACAGTAACTTCAATCCTTATAATAACATTTTTAAACATTAAAGACAAAATAATTCGTGTAATAATGGGCTTGGTTAAACATTGACAAAATTTGTACATATTTAACCGAAGTTATAAAATCTCTGAAAACAGTAACTTCAATCCTTATAATAACATTTTTAAACATTAAAGACACAATAATTCGTGTAATAATGGGCTTGGTTAAACAATGACAAAATTTGTACATATTTAACCAAAGTTATAAAATCTGTGAAAACAGTAACTTCAATCCTTATAATAATATTTTCCAACACTAAAGACACAATAATTCGTGTAATAATGGGCTTGGTTAAACAATGACAAAATTTGTACATATTTAACCAAAGTTATAAAATCTCTGAAAACAGTAACTTCAATCCTTATAATAACATTTTTAAACATTAAAGACAAAATAATTCGTGTAATAATGGGCTTGGTTAAACATTGACAAAATTTGTACATATTTAACCGAAGTTATAAAATCTCTGAAAACAGTAACTTCAATCCTTATAATAACATTTTTAAACATTAAAGACACAATAATTCGTGTAATAATGGGCTTGGTTAAACAATGACAAAATTTGTACATATTTAATCAAAGTTATAAAATCTCTGAAAACAGTAACTTCAATCCTTATAATAACATTTTCCAACACTAAAGACACAATAATTCGTGTAATAATGGGCTTCGTTAAACAATAACCAAATTTGTACATATTTAACCAAAGTTATAAAATCTCTGAAAACAAAAACTTCAATCCTTATAATAACATTTTTAAACATTAAAGACACAATAATTCGTGTAATAATGGGCTTGGTTAAACATTGACAAAATTTGTACATATTTAACCAAAGTTAAAAAATCTCTGAAAACAGTAACTTCAATCCTTATAATAACATTTTTAAACATTAAAGACACAATAATTCGTGTAATAATGGGCTTGGTTAAACAATGACAAAATTTGTAAATATTTAACCAAAGTTATAAAATCTCTGAAAACAGTAACTTCAATCCTTATAATAACATTTTCCAACGCTAAAGACACAATAATTCGTGTAATAATGGGCTTGGTTAAACAATGACAAAATTTGTACATATTTAACCAAAGTTATAAAATCTCTGAAAACAGTAACTTCGATCCTTATAATAACATTTTTAAACATTAAAGACAAAATAATTCGTGTAATAATGGGCTTGGTTAAACATTGACAAAATTTGTACATATTTAACCAAAGTTATAAAATCTCTGAAAACAGTAACTTCAATCCTTATAATAACATTTTTAAACATTAAAGACACAATAATTCGTGTAATAATGGGCTTGGTTAAACAATGACAAAATTTCTACATATTTAACCAAAGTTATAAAATCTCTGAAAACAGTAACTTCAATCCTTATAATAACATTTTCCAACACTAAAGGCACAATAATTCGTGTAATAATGGGCTTGGTTAAACAATGACAAAATTTGTACATATTTAACCAAAGTTATAAAATCTCTGAAAACCGTAACTTCAATCCTTATAATAACATTTTTAAACATTAAAGACAAAATAATTCGTGTAATAATTGGCTTGGTTAAACATTGACAAAATTTGTACATATTTAACCAAAGTTAAAAAATCTCTGAAAACAGTAACTTCAATCCTTATAATAACATTTTTAAACATTAAAGACACAATAATTCGTGTAATAATGGGCTTGGTTAAACAATGACCAAATTTGTACATATTTAACCAAAGTTATAAAATCTCTGAAAACAAAAACTTCAATCCTTATAATAACATTTTTAAACATTAAAGACACAATAATTCGTGTAATAATGGGCTTGGTTAAACATTGACAAAATTTGTACATATTTAACCAAAGTTATAAAATCTCTGAAAACAGTAACTTCAATCCTTATAATAACATTTTTAAACATTAAAGACACAATAATTCGTGTAATAATGGGCTTGGTTAAACAATGACAAAATTTGTACATATTTAACCAAAGTTATAAAATCTCTGAAAACAGTAACTTCAATCCTTATAATAACATTTTCCAACACTAAAGACACAATAATTCCTGTAATAATGGGCTTAGTTAAACAATGACAAAATTTGTACATATTTAACCAAAGTTATAAAATCTCTGAAAACCGTAACGTCAATCCTTATAATAACATTTTTAAACATTAAAGACAAAATAAATCGTGTAATAATGGGCTTGGTTAAACAATGACAAAATTTGTACATATTTAACCAAAGTTATAAAATCTCTGAAAACAGTAACTTCAATCCTTATAATAACATTTTTAAACATTAAAGACACAATAATTCGTGTAATAATGGGCTTGGTTAAACAATGACAAAATTTGTACATATTTAACCAAAGTTATAAAATCTCTGAAAACAGTAACTTCAATCCTTATAATAACATTTTCCAACGCTAAAGACACAATAATTCGTGTAATAATGGGCTTGCTTAAACAATGACAAAATTTGTACATATTTAACCAAAGTTATAAAATCTCTGAAAACAGTAACTTCGATCCTTATAATAACATTTTTAAACATTAAAGACAAAATAATTCGTGTAATAATGGGCTTGGTTAAACATTGACAAAATTTGTACATATTTAACCAAAGTTATAAAATCTCTGAAAACAGTAACTTCAATCCTTATAATAACATTTTTGAACATTAAAGACACAATAATTCGTGTAATAATGGGCTTGGTTAAACAATGACAAAATTTCTACATATTTAACCAAAGTTATAAAATCTCTGAAAACAGTAACTTCAATCCTTATAATAACATTTTCCAACACTAAAGGCACAATAATTCGTGTAATAATGGGCTTGGTTAAACAATGACAAAATTTGTACATATTTAACCAAAGTTATAAAATCTCTGAAAACCGTAACTTCAATCCTTATAATAACATTTTTAAACATTAAAGACAAAATAATTCGTGTAATAATGGGCTTGGTTAAACATTGACAAAATTTGTACATATTTAACCAAAGTTATAAAATCTCTGAAAACAGTAACTTCAATCCTTATAATAACATTTTTAAACATTAAAGACACAATAATTCGTGTAATAATGGGCTTGGTTAAACAATGACCAAATTTGTACATATTTAACCAAAGTTATAAAATCTCTGAAAACAAAAACTTCAATCCTTATAATAACATTTTTAAACATTAAAGACACAATAATTCGTGTAATAATGGGCTTGGTTAAACATTGAAAAATTTGTACATATTTAACCAAAGTTATAAAATCTCTGAAAACAGTAACTTCAATCCTTATAATAACATTTTTAAACATTAAAGACACAATAATTCGTGTAATAATGGGCTTGGTTAAACAATGACAAAATTTGTACATATTTAACCAAAGTTATAAAATCTCTGAAAACAGTAACTTCAATCCTTATAATAACATTTTCCAACACTAAAGACACAATAATTCCTGTAATAATGGGCTTGGTTAAACAATGACAAAATTTGTACATATTTAACCAAAGTTATAAAATCTCTGAAAACCGTAACGTCAATCCTTATAATAACATTTTTAAACATTAAACACAAAATAAATCGTGTAATAATGGGCTTGGTTAAACAATGACAAAATTTGTACATATTTAACCAAAGTTATAAAATCTCTGAAAACAGTAACTTCAATCCTTATAATAACATTTTTAAACATTAAAGACACAATAATTCGTGTAATAATGGGCTTGGTTAAACAATGACAAAATTTGTACATATTTAACCAAAGTTATAAAATCTCTGAAAACAGTAACTTCAATCCTTATAATAACATTTTCCAACGCTAAAGACACAATAATTCGTGTAATAATGGGCTTGCTTAAACAATGACAAAATTTGTACATATTTAACCAAAGTTATAAAATCTCTGAAAACAGTAACTTTGAACCTTATAATAACATTTTTAAACATTAAAGACAAAATAATTCGTGTAATAATGGGCTTGGTTAAACATTGACAAAATTTGTACATATTTAACCAAAGTTATAAAATCTCTGAAAACAGTAACTTCAATCCTTATAATAACATTTTTGAACATTAAAGACACAATAATTCGTGTAATAATGGGCTTGGTTAAACAATGACAAAATTTCTACATATTTAACCAAAGTTATAAAATCTCTGAAAACAGTAACTTCAATCCTTATAATAACATTTTCCAACACTAAAAGCACAATAATTCGTGTAATAATGGGCTTGGTTAAACAATGACAAAATTTGTACATATTTAACCAAAGTTATAAAATCTCTGAAAACCGTAACTTCAATCCTTATAATAACATTTTTAAACATTAAAGACAAAATAATTCGTGTAATAATGGGCTTGGTTAAACATTGACAAAATTTGTACATATTTAACCAAAGTTATAAAATCTCTGAAAACAGTAACTTCAATCCTTATAATAACATTTTCCAACACTAAAGACACAATAATTCGTGTAATAATGGGCTTGGTTAAACAATGACCAAATTTGTACATATTTAAACAAAGTTATAAAATCTCTGAAAACAAAAACTTCAATCCTTATAATAACATTTTTAAACATTAAAGACACAAAAATTCGTGTAATAATGGGCTTGGTTAAACATTGACAAAATTTGTACATATTTAACCAAAGTTATAAAATCTCTGAAAACAGTAACTTCAACCCTTATAATAACATTTTTAAACATTAAAGACACAATAATTCGTGTAATAATGGGCTTGGTTAAACAATGACCAAATTTGTACATATTTAACCAAAGTTATAAAATCTCTGAAAACAAAAACTTCAATCCTTATAATAACATTTTTAAACATTAAAGACACAATAATTCGTGTAATAATGGGCTTGGTTAAACATTGAAAAATTTGTACATATTTAACCAAAGTTATAAAATCTCTGAAAACAGTAACTTCAATCCTTATAATAACATTTTTAAACATTAAAGACACAATAATTCGTGTAATAATGGGCTTGGTTAAACAATGACAAAATTTGTACATATTTAACCAAAGTTATAAAATCTCTGAAAACAGTAACTTCAATCCTTATAATAACATTTTCCAACACTAAAGACACAATAATTCCTGTAATAATGGGCTTGGTTAAACAATGACAAAATTTGTACATATTTAACCAAAGTTATAAAATCTCTGAAAACCGTAACGTCAATCCTTATAATAACATTTTTAAACATTAAACACAAAATAAATCGTGTAATAATGGGCTTGGTTAAACAATGACAAAATTTGTACATATTTAACCAAAGTTATAAAATCTCTGAAAACAGTAACTTCAATCCTTATAATAACATTTTTAAACATTAAAGACACAATAATTCGTGTAATAATGGGCTTGGTTAAACAATGACAAAATTTGTACATATTTAACCAAAGTTATAAAATCTCTGAAAACAGTAACTTCAATCCTTATAATAACATTTTCCAACGCTAAAGACACAATAAATCGTGTAATAATGGGCTTGCTTAAACAATGACAAAATTTGTACATATTTAACCAAAGTTATAAAATCTCTGAAAACAGTAACTTTGAACCTTATAATAACATTTTTAAACATTAAAGACAAAATAATTCGTGTAATAATGGGCTTGGTTAAACATTGACAAAATTTGTACATATTTAACCAAAGTTATAAAATCTCTGAAAACAGTAACTTCAATCCTTATAATAACATTTTTGAACATTAAAGACACAATAATTCGTGTAATAATGGGCTTGGTTAAACAATGACAAAATTTCTACATATTTAACCAAAGTTATAAAATCTCTGAAAACAGTAACTTCAATCCTTATAATAACATTTTCCAACACTAAAAGCACAATAATTCGTGTAATAATGGGCTTGGTTAAACAATGACAAAATTTGTACATATTTAACCAAAGTTATAAAATCTCTGAAAACCGTAACTTCAATCCTTATAATAACATTTTTAAACATTAAAGACAAAATAATTCGTGTAATAATGGGCTTGGTTAAACATTGACAAAATTTGTACATATTTAACCAAAGTTATAAAATCTCTGAAAACAGTAACTTCAATCCTTATAATAACATTTTCCAACACTAAAGACACAATAATTCGTGTAATAATGGGCTTGGTTAAACAATGACCAAATTTGTACATATTTAAACAAAGTTATAAAATCTCTGAAAACAAAAACTTCAATCCTTATAATAACATTTTTAAACATTAAAGACACAAAAATTCGTGTAATAATGGGCTTGGTTAAACATTGACAAAATTTGTACATATTTAACCAAAGTTATAAAATCTCTGAAAACAGTAACTTCAACCCTTATAATAACATTTTTAAACATTAAAGACACAATAATTCGTGTAATAATGGGCTTGGTTAAACAATGACAAAATTTGTACATATTTAACCAAAGTTATAAAATCTCTGAAAACAGTAACTTCAATCCTTATAATAACATTTTCCAACACTAAAGACACAATAATTCCTGTAATAATGGGCTTGGTTAAACAATGACCAAATTTGTACATATTTAACCAAAGTTATAAAATCTCTGAAAACCAAAACTTCAATCCTTATAATAACATTTTTAAACATTAAAGACACAATAATTCGTGTAATAATGGGCTTGGTTAAACATTGAAAAAATTTGTACATATTTAACCAAAGTTATAAAATCTCTGAAAACAGTAACTTCAATCCTTATAATAACATTTTTAAACATTAAAGACACAATAATTCGTGTAATAATGGGCTTAGTTAAACAATGACAAAATTTGTACATATTTAACCAAAGTTATAAAATCTCTGAAAACAGTAACTTCAATCCTTATAATAACATTTTCCAACACTAAAGACACAAAAATTCGTGTAATAATGGGCTTGGTTAAACAATGACAAAATTTGTACATATTTAACCAAAGTTATAAAATCTCTGAAAACAGTAACTTCAATCCTTATAATAACATTTTTAAACATTAAAGACAAAATAATTCGTGTAATAATGGGCTTGGTTAAACATTGACAAAATTTGTACATATTTAACCAAAGTTATAAAATCTCTGAAAACAGTAACTTCAATCCTTATAATAACATTTTCCAACACTAAAGACACAATAATTCGTGTAATAATGGGCTTGGTTAAACAATGACCAAATTTGTACATATTTAAACAAAGTTATAAAATCTCTGAAAACAAAAACTTCAATCCTTATAATAACATTTTTAAACATTAAAGACACAATAATTCGTGTAATAATGGGCTTGGTTAAACATTGACAAAATTTGTACATATTTAACCAAAGTTATAAAATCTCTGAAAACAACAACTTCAACCTTTATAATAACATTTTTAAACATTAAAGACACAATAATTCGTGTAATAATGGGCTTGGTTAAACAATGACAAAATTTGTACATATTTAACCAAAGTTATAAAATCTCTGAAAACAGTAACTTCAATCCTTATAATAACATTTTCCAACACTAAAGACTTAATAATTCGTGTAATAATGGGCTTGGTTAAACAATGACAAAATTTGTACATATTTAACCAAAGTTATAAAATCTCTGAAAACAGTAACTTCAATCCTTATAATAACATTTTTAAACATTAAAGACACAATAATTCGTGTAATAATGGGCTTGGTTAAACAATGACAAAATTTGTACATATTTAACCAAAGTTATAAAATCTCTGAAAACAGTAACTTCAATCCTTATAATAACATTTTCCAACGCTAAAGACACAATAATTCCTGTAATAATGGGCTTGGTTAAACAATGACAAAATTTGTACATATTTAACCAAAGTTATAAAATCTCTGAAAACCGTAACGTCAATCCTTATAATAACATTTTTAAACATTAAAGACAAAATAATTCGTGTAATAATGGGCTTGGTTAAACAATGACAAAATTTGTACATATTTAACCAAAGTTATAAAATCTTTGAAAACAGTAACTTCAATCCTTATAATAACATTTTCCAACACTAAAGACACAATAATTCGTGTAATAATGGGCTTGGTTAAACAATGACAAAATTTGTACATATTTAACCAAAGTTATAAAATCTCTGAAAACAGTAACTTCAATCCTTATAATAACATTTTCCAACACTAAAGACACAATAATTCCTGTAATAATGGGCTTGGTTAAACAATGACAAAATTTGTACATATTTAACCAAAGTTATAAAATCTCTGAAAACCGTAACGTCAATCCTTATAATAACATTTTTAAACATTAAAGACAAAATAATTCGTGTAATAATGGGCTTGGTTAAACAATGACAAAATTTGTACATATTTAACCAAAGTTATAAAATCTTTGAAAACAGTAACTTCAATCCTTATAATAACATTTTCCAACACTAAAGACAAAATAATTCGTGTAATAATGGGCTTGGTTAAACAATGACAAAATTTGTACATATTTAACCAAAGTTATAAAATCTCTGAAAACAAAAACTTCAATCCTTATAATAACATTTTTAAACATTAAAGACACAATAATTCGTGTAATAATGGGCTTGGTTAAACATTGACAAAATTTGTACATATTTAACCAAAGTTATAAAATCTCTGAAAACAGTAACTTCAATCCTTATAATAACATTTTTAAACATTAAAGACACAATAATTCGTGTAATAATGGGCTTGGTTAAACATTGACAAAATTTGTACATATTTAACCAAAGTTATAAAATCTCTGAAAACAGTAACTTCAATCCTTATAATAACATTTTTAAACATTAAAGACACAATAATTCGTGTAATAATGGGCTTGGTTAAACAATGACAAAATTTGTACATATTTAACCAAAGTTATAAAATCTCTGAGAACAGTAACTTCAATCCTTATAATAACATTTTCCAACGCTAAAGACACCATAATTCGTGTAATAATGGGCTTGGTTAAACAATGACAAAATTTGTACATATTTAACCAAAGTTATAAAATCTCTGAAAACCGTAACTTCAATCCTTATAATAACATTTTTAAACATTAAAGACAAAATAATTCGTGTAATAATGGGCTTGGTTAAACATTGACAAAATTTGTACATATTTAACCAAAGTTATAAAATCTTTGAAAACAGTAACTTCAATCATTATAATAACATTTTCCAACACTAGAGACACAATAATTCGTGTAATAATGGGCTTGGTTAAACAATGACCAAATTTGTACATATTTAACCAAAGTTATAAAATCTCTGAAAACAAAAACTTCAATCCTTATAATAACATTTTTAAACATTAAAGACACAATAATTCGTGTAATAATGGGCTTGGTTAAACATTGAAAAAATTTGTACATATTTAACCAAAGTTATAAAATCTCTGAAAACAGTAACTTCAATCCTTATAATAACATTTTTAAACATTAAAGACACAATAATTCGTGTAATAATGGGCTTGGTTAAACAATGACAAAATTTGTACATATTTAACCAAAGTTATAAAATCTCTGAAAACAGTAACTTCAATCCTTATAATAACATTTTCCAACACTAAAGACACAAAAATTCGTGTAATAATGGGCTTGGTTAAACAATGACAAAATTTGTACATATTTAACCAAAGTTATAAAATCTCTGAAAACAGTAACTTCAATCCTTATAATAACATTTTTAAACATTAAAGACAAAATAATTCGTGTAATAATGGGCTTGGTTAAACATTTACAAAATTTGTACATATTTAACCAAAGTTATAAAATCTCTGAAAACAGTAACTTCAATCCTTATAATAACATTTTCCAACACTAAAGACACAATAATACGTGTAATAATGGGCTTGGTTAAACAATGACCAAATTTGTACATATTTAAACAAAGTTATAAAATCTCTGAAAACAAAAACTTCAATCCTTATAATAACATTTTTAAACATTAAAGACACAATAATTCGTGTAATAATGGGCTTGGTTAAACATTGACAAAATTTGTACATATTTAACCAAAGTTATAAAATCTCTGAAAACAGTAACTTCAACCCTTATAATAACATTTTTAAACATTAAAGACACAATAATTCGTGTAATAATGGGCTTGGTTAAACAATGACAAAATTTGTACATATTTAACCAAAGTTATAAAATCTCTGAAAACAGTAACTTCAATCCTTATAATAACATTTTCCAACACTAAAGACACAATAATTCGTGTAATAATGGGCTTGGTTAAACAATGACAAAATTTGTACATATTTAACCAAAGTTATAAAATCTCTGAAAACAGTAACTTCAATCCTTATAATAACATTTTTAAACATTAAAGACACAATAATTCGTGTAATAATGGGCTTGGTTAAACAATGACAAAATTTGTACATATTTAACCAAAGTTATAAAATCTCTGAAAACAGTAACTTCAATCCTTATAATAACATTTTTGAACATTAAAGACACAATAATTCGTGTAATAATGGGCTTGGTTAAACAATGACAAAATTTCTACATATTTAACCAAAGTTATAAAATCTCTGAAAACAGTAACTTCAATCCTTATAATAACATTTTCCAACACTAAAGGCACAATAATTCGTGTAATAATGGGCTTGGTTAAACAATGACAAAATTTGTACATATTTAACCAAAGTTATAAAATCTCTGAAAACCGTAACTTCAATCCTTATAATAACATTTTTAAACATTAAAGACAAAATAATTAGTGTAATAATGGGCTTGGTTAAACATTGACAAAATTTGTACATATTTAACCAAAGTTATAAAATCTCTGAAAACAGTAACTTCAATCCTTATAATAACATTTTTAAACATTAAAGACACAATAATTCGTGTAATAATGGGCTTGGTTAAACAATGACCAAATTTGTACATATTTAACCAAAGTTATAAAATCTCTGAAAACAAAAACTTCAATCCTTATAATAACATTTTTAAACATTAAAGACACAATAATTCGTGTAATAATGGGCTTGGTTAAACATTGACAAAATTTGTACATATTTAACCAAAGTTATAAAATCTCTGAAAACAGTAACTTCAATCCTTATAATAACATTTTTAAACATTAAAGACACAATAATTCGTGTAATAATGGGCTTGGTTAAACAATGACAAAATTTGTACATATTTAACCAAAGTTATAAAATCTCTGAAAACAGTAACTTCAATCCTTATAATAACATTTTCCAACACTAAAGACACAATAATTCCTGTAATAATGGGCTTGGTTAAACAATGACAAAATTTGTACATATTTAACCAAAGTTATAAAATCTCTGAAAACCGTAACGTCAATCCTTATAATAACATTTTTAAACATTAAACACAAAATAAATCGTGTAATAATGGGCTTGGTTAAACAATGACAAAATTTGTACATATTTAACCAAAGTTATAAAATCTCTGAAAACAGTAACTTCAATCCTTATAATAACATTTTTAAACATTAAAGACACAATAATTCGTGTAATAATGGGCTTGGTTAAACAATGACAAAATTTGTACATATTTAACCAAAGTTATAAAATCTCTGAAAACAGTAACTTCAATCCTTATAATAACATTTTCCAACGCTAAAGACACAATAATTCGTGTAATAATGGGCTTGCTTAAACAATGACAAAATTTGTACATATTTAACCAAAGTTATAAAATCTCTGAAAACAGTAACTTCGATCCTTATAATAACATTTTTAAACATTAAAGACAAAATAATTCGTGTAATAATGGGCTTGGTTAAACATTGACAAAATTTGTACATATTTAACCAAAGTTATAAAATCTCTGAAAACAGTAACTTCAATCCTTGTAATAACATTTTTGAACATTAAAGACACAATAATTCGTGTAATAATGGGCTTGGTTAAACAATGACAAAATTTCTACATATTTAACCAAAGTTATAAAATCTCTGAAAACAGTAACTTCAATCCTTATAATAACATTTTCCAACACTAAAGGCACAATAATTCGTGTAATAATGGGCTTGGTTAAACAATGACAAAATTTGTACATATTTAACCAAAGTTATAAAATCTCTGAAAACCGTAACTTCAATCCTTATAATAACATTTTTAAACATTAAAGACAAAATAATTCGTGTAATAATGGGCTTGGTTAAACATTGACAAAATTTGTACATATTTAACCAAAGTTATAAAATCTCTGAAAACAGTAACTTCAATCCTTATAATAACATTTTCCAACACTAAAGACGCAATAATTCGTGTAATAATGGGCTTGGTTAAACAATGACCAAATTTGTACATATTTAAACAAAGTTATAAAATCTCTGAAAACAAAAACTTCAATCCTTATAATAACATTTTTAAACATTAAAGACACAAAAATTCGTGTAATAATGGGCTTGGTTAAACATTGACAAAATTTGTACATATTTAACCAAAGTTATAAAATCTCTGAAAACAGTAACTTCAACCCTTATAATAACATTTTTAAACATTAAAGACACAATAATTCGTGTAATAATGGGCTTGGTTAAACAATGACAAAATTTGTACATATTTAACCAAAGTTATAAAATCTCTGAAAACAGTAACTTCAATCCTTATAATAACATTTTCCAACACTAAAGACACAATAATTCCTGTAATAATGGGCTTGGTTAAACAATGACCAAATTTGTACATATTTAACCAAAGTTATAAAATCTCTGAAAACAAAAACTTCAATCCTTATAATAACATTTTTAAACATTAAAGACACAATAATTCGTGTAATAATGGGCTTGGTTAAACATTGAAAAAATTTGTACATATTTAACCAAAGTTATAAAATCTCTGAAAACAGTAACTTCAATCCTTATAATAACATTTTTAAACATTAAAGACACAATAATTCGTGTAATAATGGGCTTGGTTAAACAATGACAAAATTTGTACATATTTAACCAAAGTTATAAAATCTCTGAAAACAGTAACTTCAATCCTTATAATAACATTTTCCAACACTAAAGACACAAAAATTCGTGTAATAATGGGCTTGGTTAAACAATGACAAAATTTGTACATATTTAACCAAAGTTATAAAATCTCTGAAAACAGTAACTTCAATCCTTATAATAACATTTTTAAACATTAAAGACAAAATAATTCGTGTAATAATGGGCTTGGTTAAACATTGACAAAATTTGTACATATTTAACCAAAGTTATAAAATCTCTGAAAACAGTAACTTCAATCCTTATAATAACATTTTCCAACACTAAAGACACAATAATTCGTGTAATAATGGGCTTGGTTAAACAATGACCAAATTTGTACATATTTAAACAAAGTTATAAAATCTCTGAAAACAAAAACTTCAATCCTTATAATAACATTTTTAAACATTAAAGACACAATAATTCGTGTAATAATGGGCTTGGTTAAACATTGACAAAATTTGTACATATTTAACCAAAGTTATAAAATCTCTGAAAACAGTAACTTCAACCTTTATAATAACATTTTTAAACATTAAAGACACAATAATTCGTGTAATAATGGGCTTGGTTAAACAATGACAAAATTTGTACATATTTAACCAAAGTTATAAAATCTCTGAAAACAGTAACTTCAATCCTTATAATAACATTTTCCAACACTAAAGACTTAATAATTCGTGTAATAATGGGCTTGGTTAAACAATGACAAAATTTGTACATATTTAACCAAAGTTATAAAATCTCTGAAAACAGTAACTTCAATCCTTATAATAACATTTTTAAACATTAAAGACACAATAATTCGTGTAATAATGGGCTTGGTTAAACAATGACAAAATTTGTACATATTTAACCAAAGTTATAAAATCTCTGAAAACAGTAACTTCAATCCTTATAATAACATTTTCCAACACTAAAGACACAATAATTCCTGTAATAATGGGCTTGGTTAAACAATGACAAAATTTGTACATATTTAACCAAAGTTATAAAATCTCTGAAAACCGTAACGTCAATCCTTATAATAACATTTTTAAACATTAAAGACAAAATAATTCGTGTAATAATGGGCTTGGTTAAACAATGACAAAATTTGTACATATTTAACCAAAGTTATAAAATCTTTGAAAACAGTAACTTCAATCCTTATAATAACATTTTCCAACACTAAAGACACAATAATTCGTGTAATAATGGGCTTGGTTAAACAATGACAAAATTTGTACATATTTAACCAAAGTTATAAAATCTCTGAAAACAGTAACTTCAATCCTTATAATAACATTTTCCAACACTAAAGACACAATAATTCCTGTAATAATGGGCTTGGTTAAACAATGACAAAATTTGTACATATTTAACCAAAGTTATAAAATCTCTGAAAACCGTAACGTCAATCCTTATAATAACATTTTTAAACATTAAAGACAAAATAATTCGTGTAATAATGGGCTTGGTTAAACAATGACAAAATTTGTACATATTTAACCAAAGTTATAAAATCTTTGAAAACAGTAACTTCAATCCTTATAATAACATTTTCCAACACTAAAGACACAATAATTCGTGTAATAATGGGCTTGGTTAAACAATGACAAAATTTGTACATATTTAACCAAAGTTATAAAATCTCTGAAAACAAAAACTTCAATCCTTATAATAACATTTTTAAACATTAAAGACACAATAATTCGTGTAATAATGGGCTTGGTTAAACATTGACAAAATTTGTACATATTTAACCAAAGTTATAAAATCTCTGAAAACAGTAACTTCAATCCTTATAATAACATTTTTAAACATTAAAGACACAATAATTCGTGTAATAATGGGCTTGGTTAAACATTGACAAAATTTGTACATATTTAACCAAAGTTATAAAATCTCTGAAAACAGTAACTTCAATCCTTATAATAACATTTTTAAACATTAAAAACACAATAATTCGTGTAATAATGGGCTTGGTTAAACAATGACAAAATTTGTACATATTTAACCAAAGTTATAAAATCTCTGAGAACAGTAACTTCAATCCTTATAATAACATTTTCCAACGCTAAAGACACCATAATTCGTGTAATAATGGGCTTGGTTAAACAATGACAAAATTTGTACATATTTAACCAAAGTTATAAAATCTCTGAAAACCGTAACTTCAATCCTTATAATAACATTTTTAAACATTAAAGACAAAATAATTCGTGTAATAATGGGCTTGGTTAAACATTGACAAAATTTGTACATATTTAACCAAAGTTATAAAATCTTTGAAAACAGTAACTTCAATCATTATAATAACATTTTCCAACACTAGAGACACAATAATTCGTGTAATAATGGGCTTGGTTAAACAATGACCAAATTTGTACATATTTAACCAAAGTTATAAAATCTCTGAAAACAAAAACTTCAATCCTTATAATAACATTTTTAAACATTAAAGACACAATAATTCGTGTAATAATGGGCTTGGTTAAACATTGAAAAAATTTGTACATATTTAACCAAAGTTATAAAATCTCTGAAAACAGTAACTTCAATCCTTATAATAACATTTTTAAACATTAAAGACACAATAATTTGTGTAATAATGGGCTTGGTTAAACAATGACAAAATTTGTACATATTTAACCAAAGTTATAAAATCTCTGAAAACAGTAACTTCAATCCTTATAATAACATTTTCCAACACTAAAGACACAAAAATTCGTGTAATAATGGGCTTGGTTAAACAATGACAAAATTTGTACATATTTAACCAAAGTTATAAAATCTCTGAAAACCGTAACTTCAATCCTTATAATAACATTTTTAAACATTAAAGACAAAATAATTCGTGTAATAATGGGCTTGGTTAAACATTGACAAAATTTGTACATATTTAACCAAAGTTATAAAATCTTTGAAAACAGTAACTTCAATCATTATAATAACATTTTCCAACACTAGAGACACAATAATTCGTGTAATAATGGGCTTGGTTAAACAATGACCAAATTTGTACATATTTAACCAAAGTTATAAAATCTCTGAAAACAAAAACTTCAATCCTTATAATAACATTTTTAAACATTAAAGACACAATAATTCGTGTAATAATGGGCTTGGTTAAACATTGAAAAAATTTGTACATATTTAACCAAAGTTATAAAATCTCTGAAAACAGTAACTTCAATCCTTATAATAACATTTTTAAACATTAAAGACACAATAATTTGTGTAATAATGGGCTTGGTTAAACAATGACAAAATTTGTACATATTTAACCAAAGTTATAAAATCTCTGAAAACAGTAACTTCAATCCTTATAATAACATTTTCCAACACTAAAGACACAAAAATTCGTGTAATAATGGGCTTGGTTAAACAATGACAAAATTTGTACATATTTAACCAAAGTTATAAAATCTCTGAAAACAGTAACTTCAATCCTTATAATAACATTTTTAAACATTAAAGACAAAATAATTCGTGTAATAATGGGCTTGGTTAAACATTGACAAAATTTGTACATATTTAACCAAAGTTATAAAATCTCTGAAAACAGTAACTTCAATCCTTATAATAACATTTTCCAACACTAAAGACACAATAATACGTGTAATAATGGGCTTGGTTAAACAATGACCAAATTTGTACATATTTAAACAAAGTTATAAAATCTCTGAAAACAAAAACTTCAATCCTTATAATAACATTTTTAAACATTAAAGACACAATAATTCGTGTAATAATGGGCTTGGTTAAACATTGACAAAATTTGTACATATTTAACCAAAGTTATAAAATCTCTGAAAACAGTAACTTCAATCCTTATAATAACATTTTTAAACATTAAAGACAAAATAATTCGTGTAATAATGGGCTTGGTTAAACATTGACAAAATTTGTACATATTTAACCAAAGTTATAAAATCTCTGAAAACAGTAACTTCAATCCTTATAATAACATTTTCCAACACTAAAGACACAATAATACGTGTAATAATGGGCTTGGTTAAACAATGACCAAATTTGTACATATTTAAACAAAGTTATAAAATCTCTGAAAACAAAAACTTCAATCCTTATAATAACATTTTTAAACATTAAAGACACAATAATTCGTGTAATAATGGGCTTGGTTAAACATTGACAAAATTTGTACATATTTAACCAAAGTTATAAAATCTCTGAAAACAGTAACTTCAACCCTTATAATAACATTTTTAAACATTAAAGACACAATAATTCGTGTAATAATGGGCTTGGTTAAACAATGACAAAATTTGTACATATTTAACCAAAGCTATAAAATCTCTGAAAACAGTAACTTCAATCCTTATAATAACATTTTCCAACACTAAAGACACAATAATTCGTGTAATAATGGGCTTGGTTAAACAATGACAAAATTTGTACATATTTAACCAAAGTTATAAAATCTCTGAAAACAGTAACTTCAATCCTTATAATAACATTTTTAAACATTAAAGACACAATAATTCGTGTAATAATGGGCTTGGTTAAACAATGACAAAATTTGTACATATTTAACCAAAGTTATAAAATCTCTGAAAACAGTAACTTCAATCCTTATAATAACATTTTCCAACACTAAAGACACAATAATTCCTGTAATAATGGGCTTGGTTAAACAATGACAAAATTTGTACATATTTAACCAAAGTTATAAAATCTCTGAAAACCGTAACGTCAATCCTTATAATAACATTTTTAAACATTAAAGACAAAATAATTCGTGTAATAATGGGCTTGGTTAAACAATGACAAAATTTGTACATATTTAACCAAAGTTATAAAATCTTTGAAAACAGTAACTTCAATCCTTATAATAACATTTTCCAACACTAAAGACACAATAATTCGTGTAATAATGGGCTTGGTTAAACAATGACAAAATTTGTACATATTTAACCAAAGTTATAAAATCTCTGAAAACAAAAACTTCAATGCTTATAATAACATTTTTAAACATTAAAGACAGAATAATTCGTGTAATAATGGGCTTGGTTAAACATTGACAAAATTTGTACATATTTAACCAAAGTTATAAAATCTCTGAAAACAGTAACTTCAATCCTTATAATAACATTTTTAAACATTAAAGACACAATAATTCGTGTAATAATGGGCTTGGTTAAACAATGACAAAATTTGTACATATTTAACCAAAGTTATAAAATCTCTGAGAACAGTAACTTCAATCCTTATAATAACATTTTCCAACGCTAAAGACACAATAATTCGTGTAATAATGGGCTTGGTTAAACAATGACAAAATTTGTACATATTTAACCAAAGTTATAAAATCTCTGAGAACAGTAACTTCAATCCTTATAATAACATTTTCCAACACTAAAGACACAATAATTCGTGTAATAATGGGCTTGGTTAAACAATGACAAAATTTGTACATATTTAACCAAAGTTATAAAATCTCTGAAAACAGTAACTTCAATCCTTATAATAACATTTTCCAACACTAAAGACACAATAATTCGTGTAATAATGGGCTTGGTTAAACAATGACCAAATTTGTACATATTTAACCAAAGGTATAAAATCTCTGAAAACAGTAACTTCAATCCTTATAATAACATTTTTAAACATTAAAGACAAAATAATTCGTGTAATAATGGGCTTGGTTAAACAATGACAAAATTTGTACCTGTTTAACCAAAGTCATAAAATCTCTGAAAACAGTAACTTCAATCCTTATAATATCATTTTTAAACATTAAAGACACAATAATTCGTGTAATAATGGGCTTGGTTAAACAATGACAAAATTTGTACATATTTAACCAAAGTTATAAAATCTCTGAAAACAGTAACTTCAATCCTTATAATAACATTTTCCAACACTAAAGACTTATAAATTCGTGTAATAATGGGCTTGGTTAAACAATGACAAAATTTGTACATATTTAACCAAAGTTATAAAATATCTGAAAACAGTAACTTCAATCCTTATAATAACATTTTTAAACATTAAAGACACAATAATTCGTGTAATAATGGGCTTGGTTAAACATTGACAAAATTTGTACATATTTAACCAAAGTTATAAAATCTCTGAAAACAGTAACTTCAATCCTTATTATAACATTTTTAAACATTAAAGACACAATAATTCGTGTAATAATGGGCTTGGTTAAACAATGACAAAATTTGTACATATTTAACCAAAGTTATAAAATCTCTGAAAACAGTAACTTCAATCCTTATAATAACATTTTCCAACACTAAAGACACAATAATTCGTGTAATAATGGGCTTGGTTAAACAATGACAAAATTTGTACATATTTAACCAAAGTTATAAAATCTCTGAAAACCGTAACTTCAATCCTTATAATAACATTTTTAAACATTAAAGACAAAATAATTCGTGTAATAATGGGCTTGGTTAAACATTGACAAAATTTGTACATATTTAACCAAAGTTATAAAATCTCTGAAAACAGTAACTTCAATCCTTATAATAACATTTTTAAACATTAAAGACAAAATAATTCGTGTAATAATGGCTTGGTTAAACATTGACAAAATTTGTACATATTTAACCAAAGTTATAAAATCTCTGAAAACAGTAACTTCAATCCTTATAATAACATTTTCCAACACTAAAGACACAATAATTCGTGTAATAATGGGCTTGATTAAATAATGACAAAATTTGTACATATTTAACAAAAGTTATAAAATCTCTGAAAACAGTAACTTCAATCCTTATAATAACATTTTTAAACATTAAAGACAAAATAATTCGTGTAATAATGGGCTTGGTTAAACATTGACAAAATTTGTACATATTTAACCAAAGTTATAAAATCTCTGAAAACAGTAACTTCAATCCTTATAATAACATTTTTAAACATTAAAGACACAATAATTCGTGTAATAATGGGCTTGGTTAAACAATGACAAAATTTGTACATATTTAACCAAAGTTATAAAATCTCTGAAAACAGTAACTTCAATCCTTATAATAACATTTTCCAACACTAAAGACACAATAATTCGTGTAATAATGGGCTTGGTTAAACAATGACCAAATTTGTACATATTTAACCAAAGTTATAAAATCTCTGAAAACAGTAACTTCAATCCTTATAATAACATTTTTAAACATTAAAGACAAAATAATTCGTGTAATAATGGGCTTGGTTAAACATTGACAAAATTTGTACATATTTAACCAAAGTTATAAAATCTCTGAAAACAGTAACTTCAATCCTTATAATAACATTTTCCAACACTAAAGACACAATAATTCGTGTAATAATGGGCTTGGTTAAACAATGACAAAATTTGTACATTTTTAACAAAAGTTATAAAATCTCTGAAAACAGTAACTTCAATCCTTATAATAACATTTTTAAATATTAAAGACAAAATAATTCGTGTAATAATGGGCTTGGTTAAACATTGACAAAATTTGTACATATTTAACCAAAGTTATAAAATCTCTGAAAACAGTAACTTCAATCCTTATAATAACATTTTTAAACATTAAACACACAATAATTCGTGTAGTAATGGGCTTGGTTAAATAATGACAAAATTTGTACATATTTAACCAAAGTTAAAAAATCTCTGAAAACAGTAACTTCAATCCTTATAATAACATTTTCCAACACTAAAGACACAATAATTCGTGTAATAATGGGCTTGGTTAAACAATGACAAAATTTGTACCTATTTAACCAAAGTCATAAAATCTCTGAAAACAATAATTTCAATCCTTATAATAACATTTTCAAACACTAAAGACACAATAATTCGTGTAATAATAGGCTTGGTTAAATAATGACAAAATTTTGAACATATTTAACCAAAGTTATAAAATCTCTGAAAACAGTAACTTCAATCCTTATAATAACATTTTCCAACACTAAAGACACAATAATTCGTGTAATAATGGGCTTGGTTAAACAATGACCAAGTTTGTACATATTTAACCAAAGTTATAAAATCTCTGAAAACAAAAACTTCAATCCTTATAATAACATTTTTAAACATTAAAGACACAATAATTCGTGTAATAATGGGCTTGGTTAAACAATGACAAAATTTGTACATATTTAACCAAAGTTATAAAATCTCTGAAAACAGTAACTTCAATCCTTATAATAACATTTTCCAACACTAAAGACACAATAATTCGTGTAATAATGGGCTTAGTTAAACAATGACAAAATTTGTACATATTTAACCAAAGTTATAAAATCTCTGAAAACAGTAACTTCAATCCTTATAATAACATTTTTAAACATTAAAGACAAAATAATTCGTGTAATATTGGGCTTGGTTAAACATTGACAAAATTTGTACATATTTAACCAAAGTTATAAAATCTCTGAAAACAGTAACTTCAATCCTTATAATAACATTTTCCAACACTAAAGACACAATAATTCGTGTAATAATGGGCTTGGTTAAACAATGACCAAATTTGTACATATTTAACCAAAGTTATAAAATCTCTGAAAACAAAAACTTCAATCCTTATATTAACATTTTTAAACATTAAAGACACAATAATTCGTGTAATAATGGGCTTGGTTAAACATTGACAAAATTTGTACATATTTAACCAAAGTTATAAAATCTCTGAAAACAGTAACTTCAATCCTTATAATAACATTTTTAAACATTAAAGACACAATAATTCGTGTAATAATGGGCTTGGTTAAACAATGACAAAATTTGTACATATTTAACCAAAGTTATAAAATCTCTGAAAACAGTAACTTCAATCCTTATAATAACATTTTCCAACACTAAAGACACAATAATTCGTGTAATAATGGGCTTGGTTAAACAATGACAAAATTTGTACATATTTAACCAAAGTTATACAATCTCTGAAAACCGTAACTTCAATCGTTATGATAACATTTTTAAACATTAAAGACAAAATAATTCGTGTAATAATGGGCTTGGTTAAACATTGACAAAATTTGTACATATTTAACCAAAGTTATAAAATCTTTAAAAACAGTAACTTCAATCCTTATAATAACATTTTCCAACACTAAAGACACAATAATTCGTGTAATAATGGGCTTGGTTAAACAATGACCAAATTTGTACATATTTAACCAAAGTTATAAAATCTCTGAAAACCGTAACTTCAATCCTTATAATAACATTTTTAAACATTAAAGACAAAATAATTCGTGTAATAATGGGCTTGGTTAAACATTGACAAAATTTGTACATATTTAACCAAAGTTATAAAATCTTTTAAAACAGTAACTTCAATCCTTATAATAACATTTTCCAACACTAAAGACACAATAATTCGTGTAATAATGGGCTTGGTTAAACAATGACCAAATTTGTACATATTTAACCAAAGTTATAAAATCTCTGAAAACAAAAACTTCAATCCTTATAATAACATTTTTAAACATTAAAGACACAATAATTCGTGTAATAATGGGCTTGGTTAAACATTGACAAAATTTGTACATATTTAACCAAAGTTATAAAATCTCTGAAAACAGTAACTTCAATCCTTATAATAACATTTTTAAACATTAAATACACAATAATTCGTGTAATAATGGGCTTGGTTAAACAATGACAAAATTTGTACATATTTAACCAAAGTTATAAAATCTCTGAAAACAGTAACTTCAATCCTTATAATAACATTTTCCAACACTAAAGACACAATAATTCGTGTAATAATGGGCTTGGTTAAACAATGACAAAATTTGTACATATTTAACCAAAGGTATAAAATCTCTGAAAACAGTAACTTCAATCCTTATAATAACATTTTTAAACATTAAAGACAAAATAATTCGTGTAATAATGGGCTTGGTTAAACATTGACAAAATTTGTACATATTTAACCAAAGTTATAAAATCTCTGAAAACAGTAACTTCAATCCTTATAATAACATTTTTAAACATTAAAGACACATTAATTCGTGTAATAATGGGCTTGGTTAAACAATGACAAAATTTGTACATATTTAACCAAAGTTATAAAATCTCTGAAAACAGTAACTTCAATCCTTATAATAACATTTTCCAACACTAAAGACACAATAATTCGTGTAATAATGGGCTTGGTTAAACAATGACAAAATTTGTACCTGTTTAACCAAAGTCATAAAATCTCTGAAAACAGTAACTTCAATCCTTATAATATCATTTTTAAACATTAAAGACACAATAATTCGTGTAATAATGGGCTTGGTTAAACAATGACAAAATTTGTACATATTTAACCAAAGTTATAAAATCTCTGAAAACAGTAACTTCAATCCTTATAATAACATTTTCCAACACTAAAGACACATAAATTCGTGTAATAATGGGCTTGGTTAAACAATGACAAAATTTGTACATATTTAACCAAAGTTATAAAATCTCTGAAAACAGTAACTTCAATCCTTATAATAACATTTTCCAACACTAAAGACACAATAATTCGTGTAATAATGGGCTTGGTTAAACAATGACAAAATTTGTACATATTTAACCAAAGTTATAAAATCTCTGAAAACAGTAACTTCAATCCTTATAATAACATTTTTAAACATTAAAGACAAAATAATTCGTGTAATAATGGGCTTGGTTAAACATTGACAAAGTTTGTACATATTTAACCAAAGTTATAAAATCTCTGAAAACAGTAACTTCAATCCTTATAATAACATTTTTAAACATTAAAGACACAATAATTTGTGTAATAATGGGCTTGGTTAAACAATGACAAAATTTGTACATATTTAACCAAAGTTATAAAATCTCTGAAAACAGTAACTTCAATCCTTATAATAACATTTTCCAACACTAAAGACACAATAATTCGTGTAATAATGGGCTTGGTTAAACAATGACAAAATTTGTACCTGTTTAACCAAAGTCATAAAATCTCTGAAAACAGTAACTTCAATCCTTATAATATCATTTTTAAACATTAAAGACACAATAATTCGTGTAATAATGGGCTTGGTTAAACAATGACAAAATTTGTACATATTTAACCAAAGTTATAAAATCTTTTAAAACAGTAACTTCAATCCTTATAATAACATTTTCCAACACTAAAGACACAATAATTCGTGTAATAATGGGCTTGGTTAAACAATGACCAAATTTGTACATATTTAACCAAAGTTATAAAATCTCTGAAAACAAAAACTTCAATCCTTATAATAACATTTTTAAACATTAAAGACACAATAATTCGTGTAATAATGGGCTTGGTTAAACATTGACAAAATTTGTACATATTTAACCAAAGTTATAAAATCTCTGAAAACAGTAACTTCAATCCTTATAATAACATTTTTAAACATTAAATACACAATAATTCGTGTAATAATGGGCTTGGTTAAACAATGACAAAATTTGTACATATTTAACCAAAGTTATAAAATCTCTGAAAACAGTAACTTCAATCCTTATAATAACATTTTCCAACACTAAAGACACAATAATTCGTGTAATAATGGGCTTGGTTAAACAATGACAAAATTTGTACATATTTAACCAAAGGTATAAAATCTCTGAAAACAGTAACTTCAATCCTTATAATAACATTTTTAAACATTAAAGACAAAATAATTCGTGTAATAATGGGCTTGGTTAAACATTGACAAAATTTGTACATATTTAACCAAAGTTATAAAATCTCTGAAAACAGTAACTTCAATCCTTATAATAACATTTTTAAACATTAAAGACACATTAATTCGTGTAATAATGGGCTTGGTTAAACAATGACAAAATTTGTACATATTTAACCAAAGTTATAAAATCTCTGAAAACAGTAACTTCAATCCTTATAATAACATTTTTAAACATTAAAGACAAAATAATTCGTGTAATAATGGGCTTGGTTAAACATTGACAAAATTTGTACATATTTAACCAAAGTTATAAAATCTTTTAAAACAGTAACTTCAATCCTTATAATAACATTTTCCAACATTAAAGACACAATAATTCGTGTAATAATGGGCTTGGTTAAACATTGACAAAATTTGTACATATTTAACCAAAGTTATAAAATCTTTTAAAACAGTAACTTCAATCCTTATAATAACATTTTCCAACACTAAAGACACAATAATTCGTGTAATAATGGGCTTGGTTAAACAATGACCAAATTTGTACATATTTAACCAAAGTTATAAAATCTCTGAAAACAAAAACTTCAATCCTTATAATAACATTTTTAAACATTAAAGACACAATAATTCGTGTAATAATGGGCTTGGTTAAACATTGACAAAATTTGTACATATTTAACCAAAGTTATAAAATCTCTGAAAACAGTAACTTCAATCCTTATAATAACATTTTTAAACATTAAATACACAATAATTCGTGTAATAATGGGCTTGGTTAAACAATGACAAAATTTGTACATATTTAACCAAAGTTATAAAATCTCTGAAAACAGTAACTTCAATCCTTATAATAACATTTTCCAACACTAAAGACACAATAATTCGTGTAATAATGGGCTTGGTTAAACAATGACAAAATTTGTACATATTTAACCAAAGGTATAAAATCTCTGAAAACAGTAACTTCAATCCTTATAATAACATTTTTAAACATTAAAGACAAAATAATTCGTGTAATAATGGGCTTGGTTAAACATTGACAAAATTTGTACATATTTAACCAAAGTTATAAAATCTCTGAAAACAGTAACTTCAATCCTTATAATAACATTTTTAAACATTAAAGACACATTAATTCGTGTAATAATGGGCTTGGTTAAACAATGACAAAATTTGTACATATTTAACCAAAGTTATAAAATCTCTGAAAACAGTAACTTCAATCCTTATAATAACATTTTCCAACACTAAAGACACAATAATTCGTGTAATAATGGGCTTGGTTAAACAATGACAAAATTTGTACCTGTTTAACCAAAGTCATAAAATCTCTGAAAACAGTAACTTCAATCCTTATAATATCATTTTTAAACATTAAAGACACAATAATTCGTGTAATAATGGGCTTGGTTAAACAATGACAAAATTTGTACATATTTAACCAAAGTTATAAAATCTCTGAAAACAGTAACTTCAATCCTTATAATAACATTTTCCAACACTAAAGACACATAAATTCGTGTAATAATGGGCTTGGTTAAACAATGACAAAATTTGTACATATTTAACCAAAGTTATAAAATCTCTGAAAACAGTAACTTCAATCCTTATAATAACATTTTCCAACACTAAAGACACAATAATTCGTGTAATAATGGGCTTGGTTAAACAATGACAAAATTTGTACATATTTAACCAAAGTTATAAAATCTCTGAAAACAGTAACTTCAATCCTTATAATAACATTTTTAAACATTAAAGACAAAATAATTCGTGTAATAATGGGCTTGGTTAAACATTGACAAAGTTTGTACATATTTAACCAAAGTTATAAAATCTCTGAAAACAGTAACTTCAATCCTTATAATAACATTTTTAAACATTAAAGACACAATAATTTGTGTAATAATGGGCTTGGTTAAACAATGACAAAATTTGTACATATTTAACCAAAGTTATAAAATCTCTGAAAACAGTAACTTCAATCCTTATAATAACATTTTCCAACACTAAAGACACAATAATTCGTGTAATAATGGGCTTGGTTAAACAATGACAAAATTTGTACCTGTTTAACCAAAGTCATAAAATCTCTGAAAACAGTAACTTCAATCCTTATAATATCATTTTTAAACATTAAAGACACAATAATTCGTGTAATAATGGGCTTGGTTAAACAATGACAAAATTTGTACATATTTAACCAAAGTTATAAAATCTCTGAAAACAGTAACTTCAATCCTTATAATAACATTTTCCAACACTAAAGACACATAAATTCGTGTAATAATGGGCTTGGTTAAACAATGACAAAATTTGTACATATTTAACCAAAGTTATAAAATCTCTGAAAACAGTAACTTCAATCCTTATAATAACATTTTCCAACACTAAAGACACAATAATTCGTGTAATAATGGGCTTGGTTAAACAATGACAAAATTTGTACCTGTTTAACCAAAGTCATAAAATCTCTGAAAACAGTAACTTCAATCCTTATAATATCATTTTTAAACATTAAAGACACAATAATTCGTGTAATAATGGGCTTGGTTAAACAATGACAAAATTTGTACATATTTAACCAAAGTTATAAAATCTCTGAAAACAGTAACTTCAATCCTTATAATAACATTTTCCAACACTAAAGACACATAAATTCGTGTAATAATGGGCTTGGTTAAACAATGACAAAATTTGTACATATTTAACCAAAGTTATAAAATCTCTGAAAACAGTAACTTCAATCCTTATAATAACATTTTCCAACACTAAAGACACAATAATTCGTGTAATAATGGGCTTGGTTAAACAATGACCAAATTTGTACATATTTAACCAAAGTTATAAAATCTCTGAAAACAAAAACTTCAATCCTTATAATAACATTTTTAAACATTAAAGACACAATAATTCGTGTAATAATGGGCTTGGTTAAACATTGACAAAATTTGTACATATTTAACCAAAATTATAAAATCTCTGAAAACAGTAACTTCAATCCTTATAATAACATTTTTAAACATTAAAGACACAATAATTCGTGTAATAATGGGCTTGGTTAAACAATGACAAAATTTGTACATATTTAACCAAAAATATAAAATCTCTGAAAACAATAATTTCAATCCTTATAATAACATTTTCAAACACTAAAGACACAATAATTCGTGTAATAATAGGCTTGGTTAAATAATGACAAAATTTTGAACATATTTAACCAAAGTTATAAAATCTCTGAAAACAGTAACTTCAATCCTTATAATAACATTTTTAAACATTAAAGACACAATAATTCGTGTAATAATGGGCTTGGTTAAACAATGACAAAATTTGTACATATTTAACCAAAGTTATAAAATCTTTGAAAACAGTAACTTCAATCCTTATAATAACATTTTCCAACACTAAAGACACAATAATTCGTGTAATAATGGGCTTGGTTAAACAATGACAAAATTTGTACATATTTAACCAAAGTTATAAAATCTCTGAAAACAGTAACTTCAATCCTTATAATAACATTTTTAAACATTAAAGACAAAATAATTCGTGTAATAATGGGCTTGGTTAAACATTGACAAAATTTGTACATATTTAACCAAAGTTATAAAATCTCTGAAAACAGTAACTTCAATCCTTATAATAACATTTTCCAACACTAAAGACACAATAATTCGTGTAATAATGGGCTTGGTTAAACAATGACAAAATTTGTACATATTTAACCAAAGTTATAAAATCTATGAAAACAGTAACTTCAATCCTTATAATAACATTTTTAAACATTAAAGACAAAATAATTCGTGTAATAATGGGCTTGGTTAAACATTGACAAAATTTGAACATATTTAACCAAAGTTATAAAATCTCTGAAAACAGTAACTTCAATCCTTATAATAACATTTTTAAACATTAAAGACACAATAATTCGTGTAATAATGGGCTTGGTTAAACAATGACCAAATTTGTACATATTTAACCAAAATTATAAAATCTCTGAAAACAGTAATTTCAATCCTTATAATAACATTTTCCAACACTAAAGACACATAAATTCGTGTAATAATGGGCTTGGTTAAACAATGACAAAATTTTGAACATATTTAACCAAAGTTATAAAATCTCTGAAAACAGTAACTTCAATCCTTATAATAACATTTTCCAACACTAAAGACACAATAATTCGTGTAATAATGGGCTTGGTTAAACAATGACCAAATTTGTACATATTTAACCAAAGTTATAAAATCTCTGAAAACAAAAACTTCAATCCTTATAATAACATTTTTAAACATTAAAGACACAATAATTCGTGTAATAATGGGCTTGGTTAAACATTGACAAAATTTGTACATATTTAACCAAAATTATAAAATCTCTGAAAACAAAAACTTCAATCCTTATAATAACATTTTTAAACATTAAAGACACAATAATTCGTGTAATAATGGGCTTGGTTAAACAATGACAAAATTTGTACATATTTAACCAAAGTTATAAAATCTCTGAAAACAGTAACTTCAATCCTTATAATAACATTTTCCAACACTAAAGACACAATAATTCGTGTAATAATGGGCTTGGTTAAACAATGACAAAATTTGTACATATTTAACCAAAGTTATAAAATCTATGAAAACAGTAACTTCAATTCTTATAATAACATTTTTAAACATTAAAGACAAAATAATTCGTGTAATAATGGGCTTGGTTAAACATTGACAAAATTTGTACATATTTAACCAAAGTTATAAAATCTCTGAAAACAGTAACTTCAATCCTTATAATAACATTTTTAAACATTAAAGACACAATAATTCGTGTAATAATGGGCTTGGTTAAACAATGACAAAATTTGTACCTATTTAACCAAAGTCATAAAATCTTTGAAAACAATAATTTCAATCCTTATAATAACATTTTCAAACACTAAAGACACAATAATTCGTGTAATAATAGGCTTGGTTAAATAATGACAAAATTTTGAACATATTTAACCAAAGTTATAAAATCTCTGAAAACAGTAACTTCAATCCTTATAATAACATTTTCCAACACTAAAGACACAATAATTCGTGTAATAATGGGCTTGGTTAAACAATGACAAAATTTGTACATATTTAACCAAAGTTATAAAATCTCTGAAAACAGTAACTTCAATCCTTATAATAACATTTTTAAACATTAAAGACAAAATAATTCGTGTAATAATGGGCTTGGTTAAACATTGACAAAATTTGTACATATTTAACCAAAGTTATAAAATCTCTGAAAACAGTAACTTCAATCCTTATAATAACATTTTTAAACATTAAAGACACAATAATTCGTGTAATAATGGGCTTGGTTAAACAATGACAAAATTTGTACATATTTAACCAAAGTTATAAAATCTCTGAAAACAGTAACTTCAATCCTTATAATAACATTTTCCAACACTAAAGACACAATAATTCGTGTAATAATGGGCTTGGTTAAACAATGACAAAATTTGTACCTGTTTAACCAAAGTCATAAAATCTCTGAAAACAGTAACTTCAATCCTTATAATATCATTTTTAAACATTAAAGACACAATAATTCGTGTAATAATGGGCTTGGTTAAACAATGACAAAATTTGTACATATTTAACCAAAGTTATAAAATCTCTGAAAACAGTAACTTCAATCCTTATAATAACATTTTCCAACACTAAAGACACATAAATTCGTGTAATAATGGGCTTGGTTAAACAATGACAAAATTTGTACATATTTAACCAAAGTTATAAAATCTCTGAAAACAGTAACTTCAATCCTTATAATAACATTTTCCAACACTAAAGACACAATAATTCGTGTAATAATGGGCTTGGTTAAACAATGACCAAATTTGTACATATTTAACCAAAGTTATAAAATCTCTGAAAACAAAAACTTCAATCCTTATAATAACATTTTTAAACATTAAAGACACAATAATTCGTGTAATAATGGGCTTGGTTAAACATTGACAAAATTTGTACATATTTAACCAAAATTATAAAATCTCTGAAAACAGTAACTTCAATCCTTATAATAACATTTTTAAACATTAAAGACACAATAATTCGTGTAATAATGGGCTTGGTTAAACAATGACAAAATTTGTACCTGTTTAACCAAAGTCATAAAATCTCTGAAAACAGTAACTTCAATCCTTATAATATCATTTTTAAACATTAAAGACACAATAATTCGTGTAATAATGGGCTTGGTTAAACAATGACAAAATTTGTACATATTTAACCAAAGTTATAAAATCTCTGAAAACAGTAACTTCAATCCTTATAATAACATTTTCCAACACTAAAGACACATAAATTCGTGTAATAATGGGCTTGGTTAAACAATGACAAAATTTGTACATATTTAACCAAAGTTATAAAATCTCTGAAAACAGTAACTTCAATCCTTATAATAACATTTTCCAACACTAAAGACACAATAATTCGTGTAATAATGGGCTTGGTTAAACAATGACAAAATTTGTACCTGTTTAACCAAAGTCATAAAATCTCTGAAAACAGTAACTTCAATCCTTATAATATCATTTTTAAACATTAAAGACACAATAATTCGTGTAATAATGGGCTTGGTTAAACAATGACAAAATTTGTACATATTTAACCAAAGTTATAAAATCTCTGAAAACAGTAACTTCAATCCTTATAATAACATTCTCCAACACTAAAGACACATAAATTCGTGTAATAATGGGCTTGGTTAAACAATGACAAAATTTGTACATATTTAACCAAAGTTATAAAATCTCTGAAAACAGTAACTTCAATCCTTATAATAACATTTTCCAACACTAAAGACACAATAATTCGTGTAATAATGGGCTTGGTTAAACAATGACCAAATTTGTACATATTTAACCAAAGTTATAAAATCTCTGAAAACAAAAACTTCAATCCTTATAATAACATTTTTAAACATTAAAGACACAATAATTCGTGTAATAATGGGCTTGGTTAAACATTGACAAAATTTGTACATATTTAACCAAAATTATAAAATCTCTGAAAACAGTAACTTCAATCCTTATAATAACATTTTTAAACATTAAAGACACAATAATTCGTGTAATAATGGGCTTGGTTAAACAATGACAAAATTTGTACCTGTTTAACCAAAGTCATAAAATCTCTGAAAACAGTAACTTCAATCCTTATAATATCATTTTTAAACATTAAAGACACAATAATTCGTGTAATAATGGGCTTGGTTAAACAATGACAAAATTTGTACATATTTAACCAAAGTTATAAAATCTCTGAAAAGAGTAACTTCAATCCTTATAATAACATTTTCCAACACTAAAGACACATAAATTCGTGTAATAATGGGCTTGGTTAAACAATGACAAAATTTGTACATATTTAACCAAAGTTATAAAATCTCTGAAAACAGTAACTTCAATCCTTATAATAACATTTTCCAACACTAAAGACACAATAATTCGTGTAATAATGGGCTTGGTTAAACAATGACAAAATTTGTACCTGTTTAACCAAAGTCATAAAATCTCTGAAAACAGTAACTTCAATCCTTATAATATCATTTTTAAACATTAAAGACACAATAATTCGTGTAATAATGGGCTTGGTTAAACAATGACAAAATTTGTACATATTTAACCAAAGTTATAAAATCTCTGAAAACAGTAACTTCAATCCTTATAATAACATTCTCCAACACTAAAGACACATAAATTCGTGTAATAATGGGCTTGGTTAAACAATGACAAAATTTGTACATGTTTAACCAAAGTTATAAAATCTCTGAAAACAGTAACTTCAATCCTTATAATAACATTTTCCAACACTAAAGACACAATAATTCGTGTAATAATGGGCTTGGTTAAACAATGACAAAATTTGTACATATTTAACCAAAGTTATAAAATCTCTGAAAACAGTAACTTCAATCCTTATAATAACATTTTCAAACACTAAAGACACAATAATTCGTGTAATAATAGGCTTGGTTAAATAATGACAAAATTTTGAACATATTTAACCAAAGTTATAAAATCTCTGAAAACAGTAACTTCAATCCTTATAATAACATTTTCCAACACTAAAGACACAATAATTCGTGTAATAATGGGCTTGGTTAAACAATGACAAAATTTGTACATATTTAACCAAAGTTATAAAATCTCTGAAAACAGTAACTTCAATCCTTATAATAACATTTTTAAACATTAAAGACAAAATAATTCGTGTAATAATGGGCTTGGTTAAACATTGACAAAATTTGTACATATTTAACCAAAGTTATAAAATCTCTGAAAACAGTAACTTCAATCCTTATAATAACATTTTTAAACATTAAAGACACAATAATTCGTGTAATAATGGGCTTGGTTAAACAATGACAAAATTTGTACATATTTAACCAAAGTTATAAAATCTCTGAAAACAGTAACTTCAATCCTTATAATAACATTTTCCAACACTAAAGACACAATAATTCGTGTAATAATGGGCTTGGTTAAACAATGACAAAATTTGTACCTGTTTAACCAAAGTCATAAAATCTCTGAAAACAGTAACTTCAATCCTTATAATATCATTTTTAAACATTAAAGACACAATAATTCGTGTAATAATGGGCTTGGTTAAACAATGACAAAATTTGTACATATTTAACCAAAGTTATAAAATCTCTGAAAACAGTAACTTCAATCCTTATAATAACATTTTCCAACACTAAAGACACATAAATTCGTGTAATAATGGGCTTGGTTAAACAATGACAAAATTTGTATATATTTAACCAAAGTTATAAAATCTCTGAAAACAGTAACTTCAATCCTTATAATAACATTTTCCAACACTAAAGACACAATAATTCGTGTAATAATGGGCTTGGTTAAACAATGACAAAATTTGTACCTGTTTAACCAAAGTCATAAAATCTCTGAAAACAGTAACTTCAATCCTTATAATATCATTTTTAAACATTAAAGACACAATAATTCGTGTAATAATGGGCTTGGTTAAACAATGACAAAATTTGTACATATTTAACCAAAGTTATAAAATCTCTGAAAACAGTAACTTCAATCCTTATAATAACATTCTCCAACACTAAAGACACATAAATTCGTGTAATAATGGGCTTGGTTAAACAATGACAAAATTTGTACATATTTAACCAAAGTTATAAAATCTCTGAAAACAGTAACTTCAATCCTTATAATAACATTTTCCAACACTAAAGACACAATAATTCGTGTAATAATGGGCTTGGTTAAACAATGACCAAATTTGTACATATTTAACCAAAGTTATAAAATCTCTGAAAACAAAAACTTCAATCCTTATAATAACATTTTTAAACATTAAAGACACAATAATTCGTGTAATAATGGGCTTGGTTAAACATTGACAAAATTTGTACATATTTAACCAAAATTATAAAATCTCTGAAAACAGTAACTTCAATCCTTATAATAACATTTTTAAACATTAAAGACACAATAATTCGTGTAATAATGGGCTTGGTTAATGAAGCAACGTGTTGAAGGTAAGCTTTTATGTAAAAGGTGCGAAAAGATAGTTCCTTCCGACTACGTCAATGAGATAATCCCATCTTATCTTATCGAGTTATAATAATGGCTGAAAGCCAAACTAGCTGCATGCCGTTCACGTGTAATGCTCGTGTTATTGCATAGGCATGTAAAACCTCCTGTGGTTTGGACGGGAATTAACCAATGATAAGGCTTATTCCAGCACAGGGTACTTGCGCAGATTATGCGGATCATATCATAGGACCACCATTCACAGTTAGCACTCGTGCAGTAAACTTGTTTAAGAAAATTTTAGAAAATTATAGTATTTTCGCTTGTCGTATTCGCGATGCCTCCAGTTCGCAACAGGAGAAGAACGCTCGCGGACAACGATGTCACAATAGAGGATTTACGACGAAGGTGCGAGGAAAAAGGCCTTTCAACTACAGGACGAAAAGCAACGTTAATTTCGCGTCTGCAACAACACGCTTCGGACAATACGAATCCTGGCACTTCCACGAGATCAACTGTAGAACAAAATGAGCCCGGTCTTTTAAACGACGCACAGCTCTCCCAGATCCAATCGATCGTATCACGCAGCATCGAGCAAGCCATGAGTGAAATCGCTACCAATGCCGCGCGTGCAGCTGTGAATGCCATACAAAATTCGCCACAACAGTTAACCCCGTCAACGTCTGTCGAACACCCTGCCATATCATCCCACAATATCACGGACGCTCCAATCTCATCTTTGGCCGACGTTGGACAAGCAGCACTATCGGTTCCAGTAGTTGATTTAGCCAGTTCAGAAGCGACGCCACGGTATGGGCACGCCGCGCTCGATGTTCCAGCTGCGTATGTTAAACAGATTCAAAGTGGTGAGTTTTTTGATTTGTCAAAACTATTACCAAGCGATTTTCCTGCCACCGATGACGGGGAGCCCGTCGTCCTAACCCTAGAGAATTCAATAATAAGGGTTAAGAAATCTAACCCCCCAACCCAAAAGATTACAAACATTGAACAATGGACAACAGCATTTACGACTTACATGGGTGTGTTGACGTCTAAATTTCCTGGGAGGTCACAAGAATTACTGCAGTATATGTCTTTGATTCGCCATGCTGCCCAAACCCATAGGGGTCTTGGTTGGTGTATCTATGACCACAAGTTCCGGCGAAAAGCAGCTTTAAACGCAACTCTAAAATGGTCAGAAATAGATCAGCAACTATGGCTCTGTATCTTCACGGTTTCTCCTGAAATGTTGAGGCGGGAATATCCGCTTTTTTCAAATGGACCCCAACTTACAACCTCCTCAGGGGCCGTTAGAGGGGGTATCTGCCATGAATATAACCGAAAAGGCTTATGTAAATACACCCAGTGTTCCTACCGTCATGTGTGCAACAGATGCTCAGGTAGCCATCCAGGATACCAGTGCAGCCAACGCCCACCAGAATATGACCACTCCACCAACAGCCGCCAGCCTGCCAGATCAAAGAAACACTAAGACTGATAATAAGTTACCTACACCTATTTTAATTGATAATTTAGAATATGCTCTTACTGATCACCCAGATAAACAATTTGTAGTTCAAATTTGTAATAATTTAAGGGGTGGTGCACGAATTGGTTTTGAGGGGCAAAGAGCTCCAAGGTTCTCTCGTAACTTACCAACAGCTTTGGCTGACCCAAACGTGGTAACACAAAATTTGGCACATGAAATTTCTTTAGGCCGGGTGGCTGGTCCCTTTGATACCCCACCTTTCCCAAATTTTCAGGTTTCACCAATTGGCTTGGTTCCAAAAAAGAACTCTGACAAATTCCGGACAATTTTTCATCTCTCTTTTCCTAAATCAGGTATGACCAGCATAAACAGTGCTATTTCTAAAGATGATTTTGCTTTACAGTATGTCACAATTGACCATGCTATCGAAGGCATAAAGCATGCAGGCCAGGGCTGTTTTTTAGCTAAGACTGACATAGAATCTGCATTTCGACTTATTCCTGTTCATCCCGACGACTATGAATTACTAGGCATGCATTGGAAAGAAAAATTTTATTATGATAAAGTGTTACCTTTTGGCCTCCGAAGTGCACCCTATCTCTTTAATCAACTTTCTGATGCAGTTGAGTGGATATTGATTAATAAATGTCAGATTTCCTTTGTATGTCATATCTTAGACGATTTCCTAATTATCGAACCTCAAGCTGACATCTTACCCATAGATAGTTTATGCCAACAAAGTCTTTCGGCCATGTTGATGACCTTCAAAAATTTGAATATTCCCATAGCACCAGGTAAAACACAAGGTCCATTGCAAGTTCTTGAATTTATGGGTATTATTTTGGATTCTCTGAAGATGGAAGCTCGCCTTCCAGCTGATAAAATTAATCGTTTGTCATTACTCATACAACAATTTGAAAATAAGCATTCTTGTACATTAAAAGAATTGCAATCATTAATTGGTAGCTTAAATTTTGCATGCAAAGTTGTCCCACCAGGTAGGCCCTTTTTACAACGTATGATTGATTTAACCAGAAATATTAAGAAGTCTCACCACCACATAAAACTAAATGCTGGGTTCTACAAGGATTTACAGATGTGGAAGATTTTTATTTCAAATTGGAATGGGGCAAATTTTTTCATTTCATCTACTTGGGAAGGGTCTGACTTCTTAGAGCTACACACTGATGCATCCGGATCAAAAGGCTATGGAGGGATTTTCAAATCTAAGTGGTTTCAGGGGACCTGGCTTGCCCAGCAACAGTTAGGCTCGGCTGGCATAAGCATTGCATGGCAGGAACTATTTGCCATTGTAGTTGCATGCCAAATTTGGGGGGAACTCCTCTGCGAGAAACGAATTCTTTTTAACTGCGATAATGAAGCAGTGGTTAGCATGATCAACACCAAACGTTCACACATCCCTAGGGTTATGGACCTAATACGCCACTTAACACTTCTCACAATGCAATACAATTTCTACATAAAAGCCCAGCACATACCTGGAAAACGAAATGCAATTGCTGATTCTCTTTCTCGTTTCCAGCACAAACGGTTCAGAGAGCTGGCACCACTAGCAGATCCCAACCCATACCCGATTCCAGCTGCACTTCTAACCATTTAAATAAGGACATAGAAAGGTACATAAACTTGTCAATGGCATCATCTACCAAGCAGACATACTCGTCGGGTGAAAAACGTTTTCTAGAGTTTATACATTTATTCAAAGGTAGCACAATGCAACGATGTCTTCCTGCCTCTGAAGCTTTACTGACTGAATTCGTTGCTTATTTGGCAAAAAACATCAAACATTCTTCAATAAAAATCTATTTAGCCGCCGTCCGTCATTTTCATATTCGTCAAGGTTTTCGCTTAAATTTTCAAAAAATGTCTCGCCTTCAGCTGGTCTTGCGCGGTATAAAGAGATCTCAGGGAGGCGAAATTCAAATCCGTCTACCTATTACGATTCACCACATGAAATTATTTCATCTGCTACTTTCAATTCCGTCCACTGAAAACTATAGTTCAATTATGATTTGGGCCGCCATGACTTTGGCTTTCTTTGGCTTTCTCCGACTAGGAGAGTTAACCTGCAACTCAAAGTTTAATCCGGAAGTACATCTGACACTAAGGGACGTTCTACTAACACCAAGCGTGAATCCAGTGTCTATGACAATCCGGATTAAAGAATCCAAAACCGATCCTTTTCGTATTGGGCAATCTATAACAGTAGGAGCATGTAACTCTCCGCTATGTCCGGTCTTAGCTATGAAACGGTATCTTTCAACAAGAAAAATTGACAATGGCCCATTATTCGTTCTTTCCTCGGGTAAGCCTTTGACAAAGCAACTTCTGACATCTGAGACACGGTCACTGCTTCAAAAATCTGGTTTCAATGCAGCGCATTATGCTGGTCATAGCTATCGAATTGGGGCAGCAACAACCGCAGCTGCCGCTAAATTGCCATCGTGGCTAATCAAAACCTTAGGACGTTGGACATCTGATTGCTACGAACGATACATAAAAATTCCTCCTGTCACTCTATCTGGGGTATCAGCCACTCTAACAAGTAGCTTAGCGTAAAAAAAAAAAAAAAAAAAAATAAAAATAAATAAATAAATAAATAAAAAAAAAAAAAAAAAAAAAATGGGAGAGAAGGGATTCGTCTATGGGGAATGCACATTGTGCATTTGTGGGATGAAGTCTCTAAAATGTCAACTTCAGCCCCATAGACTCAATACGTCACATATATACAACATCTACCTGAGGACTGTCCATAGGGGCCTAGCGCCCCTTGGTCAGGTTAAGGACTGTTCATTGGAGTTTTTATGCTCCCTGGACAGGTTGGGGCCTAAGGACTGTCCAAGTGTTGTTATCTTGGTCAGGTTTCGTCAGGGATTGGCCACCCCTGGCAAGGCTCTATTACAGAGCATTTTCAGTTCAGAATCAGTGCAGCATAGGATGTGACATGAGTAGGGATGAAGCCATGCATTATACAATTAGAGTCTTCTTACCCCAGAACCCCTTCTCCCACATAAGCTTTGCATTTTTGAAGTGTTACTTTTTATTCAACAGCTTGGGTCATTAAAGCAAATTTATAGTTATATAAATTTAAGTTAAACAATGACAAAATTTGTACCTGTTTAACCAAAGTCATAAAATCTCTGAAAACAGTAACTTCAATCCTTATAATATCATTTTTAAACATTAAAGACACAATAATTCGTGTAATAATGGGCTTGGTTAAACAATGACAAAATTTGTACATATTTAACCAAAGTTATAAAATCTCTGAAAACAGTAACTTCAATCCTTATAATAACATTTTCCAACACTAAAGACACATAAATTCGTGTAATAATGGGCTTGGTTAAACAATGACAAAATTTGTACATATTTAACCAAAGTTATAAAATCTCTGAAAACAGTAACTTCAATCCTTATAATAACATTTTCCAACACTAAAGACACAATAATTCGTGTAATAATGGGCTTGGTTAAACAATGACAAAATTTGTACCTGTTTAACCAAAGTCATAAAATCTCTGAAAACAGTAACTTCAATCCTTATAATATCATTTTTAAACATTAAAGACACAATAATTCGTGTAATAATGGGCTTGGTTAAACAATGACAAAATTTGTACATATTTAACCAAAGTTATAAAATCTCTGAAAACAGTAACTTCAATCCTTATAATAACATTCTCCAACACTAAAGACACATAAATTCGTGTAATAATGGGCTTGGTTAAACAATGACAAAATTTGTACATATTTAACCAAAGTTATAAAATCTCTGAAAACAGTAACTTCAATCCTTATAATAACATTTTCCAACACTAAAGACACAATAATTCGTGTAATAATGGGCTTGGTTAAACAATGACCAAATTTGTACATATTTAACCAAAGTTATAAAATCTCTGAAAACAAAAACTTCAATCCTTATAATAACATTTTTAAACATTAAAGACACAATAATTCGTGTAATAATGGGCTTGGTTAAACATTGACAAAATTTGTACATATTTAACCAAAATTATAAAATCTCTGAAAACAGTAACTTCAATCCTTATAATAACATTTTTAAACATTAAAGACACAATAATTCGTGTAATAATGGGCTTGGTTAAACAATGACAAAATTTGTACCTGTTTAACCAAAGTCATAAAATCTCTGAAAACAGTAACTTCAATCCTTATAATATCATTTTTAAACATTAAAGACACAATAATTCGTGTAATAATGGGCTTGGTTAAACAATGACAAAATTTGTACATATTTAACCAAAGTTATAAAATCTCTGAAAACAGTAACTTCAATCCTTATAATAACATTCTCCAACACTAAAGACACATAAATTCGTGTAATAATGGGCTTGGTTAAACAATGACAAAATTTGTACATATTTAACCGAAGTTATAAAATCTCTGAAAACAGTAACTTCAATCCTTATAATAACATTTTCCAACACTAAAGACACAATAATTCGTGTAATAATGGGCTTGGTTAAACAATGACCAAATTTGTACATATTTAACCAAAGTTATAAAATCTCTGAAAACAAAAACTTCAATCCTTATAATAACATTTTTAAACATTAAAGACACAATAATTCGTGTAATAATGGGCTTGGTTAAACATTGACAAAATTTGTACATATTTAACCAAAATTATAAAATCTCTGAAAACAGTAACTTCAATCCTTATAATAACATTTTTAAACATTAAAGACACAATAATTCGTGTAATAATGGGCTTGGTTAAACATTGACAAAATTTGTACATATTTAACCAAAGTTATAAAATCTCTGAAAACAGTAACTTCAATCCTTATAATAACATTTTTAAACATTAAAGACACAATAATTCGTGTAATAATGGGCTTGGTTAAACAATGACCAAATTTGTACATATTTAACCAAAATTATAAAATCTCATAAAACAGTAACTTCAATCCTTATAATAACATTTTCCAACACTAAAGACACATAAATTCGTGTAATAATGGGCTTGGTTAAACAATGACAAAATTTGTACATATTTAACCAAAGTTATAAAATCTCTGAAAACAGTAACTTCAATCCTTTTAATAACATTTTCCAACACTAAAGACACAATAATTCGTGTAATAATGGGCTCGGTTAAACAATGACCAAATTTGTACATATTTAACCAAAGTTATAAAATCTCTGAAAACAAAAACTTCAATCCTTATAATAACATTTTTAAACATTAAAGACACAATAATTCGTGTAATAATGGGCTTGGTTAAACATTGACAAAATTTGTACATATTTAACCAAAATTATAAAATCTCTGAAAACAGTAACTTCAATCCTTATAATAACATTTTTAAACATTAAAGACACAATAATTCGTGTAATAATGGGCTTGGTTAAACAATGACAAAATTTGTACATATTTAACCAAAGTTATAAAATCTCTGAAAACAGTAACTTCAATCCTTATAATAACATTTTCCAACACTAAAGACACAATAATTCGTGTAATAATGGGCTTGGTTAAACAATGACAAAATTTGTACATATTTAACCAAAGTTATAAAATCTATGAAAACAGTAACTTCAATCCTTATAATAACATTTTTAAACATTAAAGACAAAATAATTCGTGTAATAATGGGCTTGGTTAAACATTGACAAAATTTGTACATATTTAACCAAAGTTATAAAATCTCTGAAAACAGTAACTTCAATCCTTATAATAACATTTTTAAACATTAAAGACACAATAATTCGTGTAATAATGGGCTTGGTTAAACAATGACAAAATTTGTACCTATTTAACCAAAGTCATAAAATCTTTGAAAACAATAATTTCAATCCTTATAATAACATTTTCAAACACTAAAGACACAATAATTCGTGTAATAATAGGCTTGGTTAAATAATGACAAAATTTTGAACATATTTAACCAAAGTTATAAAATCTCTGAAAACAGTAACTTCAATCCTTATAATAAGATTTTCCAACACTAAAGACACAATAATTCGTGTAATAATGGGCTTGGTTAAACAATGACCAAATTTGTACATATTTAACCAAAGTTATAAAATCTCTGAAAACAAAAACTTCAATCCTTATAATAACATTTTTAAACATTAAAGACACAATAATTCGTGTAATAATGGGCTTGGTTAAACATTGACAAAATTTGTACATATTTAACCAAAGTTATAAAATCTCTGAAAACAGTAACTTCAATCCTTATAATAACATTTTTAAACATTAAAGACACAATAATTCAAGTAATAATGGGCTTGGTTAAACAATGACAAAATTTGTCCATATTTAACCAAAGTTATAAAATCTCTGAAAACAGTAACTTCAATCCTTATAATAACATTTTCCAACACTAAAGACACAATAATTCGTGTAATAATGGGCTTGGTTAAACAATGACAAAATTTGTACATATTTAACCAAAGTTATAAAATCTCTGAAAACAGTAACTTCAATCCTTATAATAACATTTTTAAACATTAAAGACAAAATAATTCGTGTAATAATGGGCTTGGTTAAACATTGACAAAATTTGTACATATTTAACCAAAGTTATAAAATCTCAGAAAACAGTAACTTCAATCCTTATAATAGCATTTTCCAACACTAAAGACACAATAATTCGTGTAATAATGGGCTTGGTTAAACAATGACAAAATTTGTACATATTTAACCAAAGTTATAGAATCTCTGAAATTAAAAACTTCAATCCTTATAATAACATTTTTAAACATTAAAGACACAATAATTCGTGTAATAATGGGCTTGGTTAAACATTGACAAAATTTGTACATATTTAACCAAAGTTATAAAATCTCTGAAAACAGTAACTTCAATCCTTATAATAACATTTTTAAACATTAAAGACACAATAATTCGTGTAATAATGGGCTTGGTTAAACAATGACAAAATTTGTACCTATTTAACCAAAGTCATAAAATCTCTGAAAACAATAATTTCAATCCTTATAATAACATTTTCAAACACTAAAGACACAATAATTCGTGTAATAATAGGCTTGGTTAAATAATGACAAAATTTTCAACATATTTAACCAAAGTTATAAAATCTCTGAAAACAGTAACTTCAATCCTTATAATAACATTTTCCAACACTAAAGACACAATAATTCGTGAAATAATGGGCTTGGTTAAACAATGACCAAATTTGTACATATTTAACCAAAGTTATAAAATCTCTGAAAACAAAAACTTCAATCCTTATAATAACATTTTTAAACATTAAAGACACAATAATTCGTGTAATAATGGGCTTGGTTAAACATTGACAAAATTTGTACATATTTAACCAAAGTTATAAAATCTCTGAAAACAGTAACTTCAATCCTTATAATAACATTTTTAAACATTAAAGACACAATAATTCGTGTAATAATGGGCTTGGTTAAACAATGACAAAATTTGTACATATTTAACCAAAGTTATAAAATCTCTGAAAACAGTAACTTCAATCCTTATAATAACATTTTTAAACATTAAAGACAAAATAATTCGTGTAATAATGGGCTTGGTTAAACATTGACAAAATTTGTACATGTTTAACCAAAGTTATAAAATCTCTGAAAACAGTAACTTCAATCCTTATATTAACATTTTTAAACATTAAACACACAATAATTCGTGTAATAATGGGCTTGGTTAAACAATGAAAAAATTTGTACATATTTAACCAAAGTTATAAAATCTCTGAAAACAGTAACTTCAATCCTTATAATAACATTTTCCAACACTAAAGACACAATAATTCGTGTAATAATGGGCTTGGTTAAACAATGACAAAATTTGTACCTATTTAACCAAAGTCATAAAATCTCTGAAAACAATAATTTCAATCCTTATAATAACATTTTCAAACACTAAAGACACAATAATTCGTGTAATAATAGGCTTGGTTAAATAATGACAAAATTTTGAACATATTTAACCAAAGTTATAAAATCTCTGAAAACAGTAACTTCAATCCTTATAATAACATTTTCCAACACTAAAGACACAATAATTCGTGTAATAATGGGCTTGGTTAAACAATGACCAAATTTGTACATATTTAACCAAAGTTATAAAATCTCTGAAAACAGTAACTTCAATCCTTATAATAACATTTTTAAACATTAAAGACAAAATAATTCGTGTAATAATGGGCTTGGTACAATGACAAAATTTGTACATATTTAACCAAAGTTATAAAATCTCTGAAAACAGTAACTTCAATCCTTATAATAACATTTTCCAACACTAAAGACACAATAATTCGTGTAATAATGCGCTTGGTTAAACAATGACAAAATTTGTACATATTTAACCAAAGTTATAAAATCTCTGAAAACAGTAACTTCAATCCATATAATAACATTTTCCAACACTAAAGACACAATAATTCGTGTAATAATGGGCTTGGTTAAACAATGACAAAATTTGTACATATTTAACCAAAGTTATAAAATCTCTGAAAACAGTAACTTCAATCCTTATAATAACATTTTTAAACATTAAAGACAAAATAATTCGTGTAATAATGGGCTTGGTTAAACATTGACAAAATTTGTACATATTTAACCAAAGTTATAAAATCTCTGAAAACAGTAACTTCAATCCTTATAATAACATTTTTAAACATTAAAGACACAATAATTCGTGTAATAATGGGCTTGGTTAAACAATGACAAAATTTGTACATATTTAACCAAAGTTATAAAATCTCTGAAAACAGTAACTTCAATCCTTATAATAACATTTTCCAACACTAAAGACACAATAATTCGTGTAATAATGGGCTTGGTTAAACAATGACAAAATTTGTACATATTTAACCAAAGTTATAAAATCTCTGAAAACAGTAACTTCAATCCTTATAATAACATTTTTAAACATTAAAGACAAAATAATTCGTGTAATAATGGGCTTGGTTAAACATTGACAAAATTTGTACATATTTAACCAAAGTTATAAAATCTCTGAAAACAGTAACTTCAATCCTTATAATAACATTTTCCAACACTAAAGACACAATAATTCGTGTAATAATGGGCTTGGTTAAACATTGACAAAATTTGTACATATTTAACCAAAGTTATAAAATCTCTGAAAACAGTAACTTCAATCCTTATAATAACATTTTCCAACACTAAAGACACAATAATTCGTGTAATAATGGGCTTGGTTAAACAATGACAAAATTTGTACCTATTTAACCAAAGTCATAAAATCTCTGAAAACAATAATTTCAATCCTTATAATAACATTTTCAAACACAAAAGACACAATAATTCGTGTAATAATAGGCTTGGTTAAACATTGACAAAATTTGTACATATTTAACCAAAGTTATAAAATCTCTGAAAACAGTAACTTCAATCCTTATAATAACATTTTTAAACATTAAAGACACAATAATTCAAGTAATAATGGGCTTGGTTAAACAATGACAAAATTTGTCCATATTTAACCAAAGTTATAAAATCTCTGAAAACAGTAACTTCAATCCTTATAATAACATTTTCCAACACTAAAGACACAATAATTCGTGTAATAATGGGCTTGGTTAAACAATGACAAAATTTGTACATATTTAACCAAAGTTATAAAATCTCTGAAAACAGTAACTTCAATCCTTATAATAACATTTTTAAACATTAAAGACAAAATAATTCGTGTAATAATGGGCTTGGTTAAACATTGACAAAATTTGTACATATTTAACCAAAGTTATAAAATCTCAGAAAACAGTAACTTCAATCCTTATAATAGCATTTTCCAACACTAAAGACACAATAATTCGTGTAATAATGGGCTTGGTTAAACAATGACCAAATTTGTACATATTTAACCAAAGTTATAGAATCTCTAAAATTAAAAACTTCAATCCTTATAATAACATTTTTAAACATTAAAGACACAATAATTCGTGTAATAATGGGCTTGGTTAAACATTGACAAAATTTGTACATATTTAACCAAAGTTATAAAATCTCTGAAAACAGTAACTTCAATCCTTATAATAACATTTTTAAACATTAAAGACACAATAATTCGTGTAATAATGGGCTTGGTTAAACAATGACAAAATTTGTACCTATTTAACCAAAGTCATAAAATCTCTGAAAACAATAATTTCAATCCTTATAATAACATTTTCAAACACTAAAGACACAATAATTCGTGTAATAATAGGCTTGGTTAAATAATGACAAAATTTTCAACATATTTAACCAAAGTTATAAAATCTCTGAAAACAGTAACTTCAATCCTTATAATAACATTTTCCAACACTAAAGACACAATAATTCGTGAAATAATGGGCTTGGTTAAACAATGACCAAATTTGTACATATTTAACCAAAGTTATAAAATCTCTGAAAACAAAAACTTCAATCCTTATAATAACATTTTTAAACATTAAAGACACAATAATTCGTGTAATAATGGGCTTGGTTAAACATTGACAAAATTTGTACATATTTAACCAAAGTTATAAAATCTCTGAAAACAGTAACTTCAATCCTTATAATAACATTTTTAAACATTAAAGACACAATAATTCGTGTAATAATGGGCTTGGTTAAACAATGACCAAATTTGTACATATTTAACCAAAGTTATAAAATCTCTGAAAACAGTAACTTCAATCCTTATAATAACATTTTCCAACACTAAAGACACAATAATTCCTGTAATAATGGGCTTGGTTAAACAATGACAAAATTTGTACATATTTAACCAAAGTTATAAAATCTCTGAAAACAGTAACTTCAATCCTTATAATAACATTTTTAAACATTAAAGACACAATAATTCGTGTAATAATGGGCTTGGTTAAACAATGACAAAATTTGTACATATTTAACCAAAGTTATAAAATCTCTGAAAACAGTAACTTCAATCCTTATAATAACATTTTCCAACACTAAAGACACAATAATTCGTGTAATAATGGGCTTGGTTAAACAATGACAAAATTTGTACATATTTAACCAAAGTTATAAAATCTCTGAAAACAGTAACTTCAATCCTTATAATAACATTTTCCAACACTAAAGACACAATAATTCGTGTAATAATGGGCTTGGTTAAACAATGACAAAATTTGTACATATTTAACCAAAGTTATAAAATCTCTGAAAACAGTAACTTCAATCCTTATAATAACATTTTTAAACATTAAAGACACAATAATTCGTGTAATAATGGGCTTGGTTAAACAATGACCAAATTTGTACATATTTAACCAAAGTTATAAAATCTCTGAAAACAGTAACTTCAATCCTTATAATAACATTTTCCAACACTAAAGACACAATAATTCCTGTAATAATGGGCTTGGTTAAACAATGACAAAATTTGTACATATTTAACCAAAGTTATAAAATCTCTGAAAACAGTAACTTCAATCCTTATAATAACATTTTTAAACATTAAAGACACAATAATTCGTGTAATAATGGGCTTGGTTAAACAATGACAAAATTTGTACATATTTAACCAAAGTTATAAAATCTCTGAAAACAGTAACTTCAATCCTTATAATAACATTTTCCAACACTAAAGACACAATAATTCGTGTAATAATGGGCTTGGTTAAACAATGACAAAATTTGTACATATTTAACCAAAGTTATAAAATCTCTGAAAACAGTAACTTCAATCCTTATAATAACATTTTCCAACACTAAAGACACAATAATTCGTGTAATAATGGGCTTGGTTAAACAATGACAAAATTTGTACATATTTAACCAAAGTTATAAAATCTCTGAAAACAGTAACTTCAATCCTTATAATAACATTTTTAAACATTAAAGACACAATAATTCGTGTAATAATGGGCTTGGTTAAACAATGACCAAATTTGTACATATTTAACCAAAGTTATAAAATCTCTGAAAACAGTAACTTCAATCCTTATAATAACATTTTCCAACAATAAAGACACAATAATTCCTGTAATAATGGGCTTGGTTAAACAATGACAAAATTTGTACATATTTAACCAAAGTTATAAAATCTCTGAAAACAGTAACTTCAATCCTTATAATAACATCTTTAAACATTAAAGACACAATAATTCGTGTAATAATGGGCTTGGTTAAACAATGACAAAATTTGTACATATTTAACCAAAGTTATAAAATCTCTGAAAACAGTAACTTCAATCCTTATAATAACATTTTCCAACACTAAAGACACAATAATTCGTGTAATAATGGGCTTGGTTAAACAATGACAAAATTTGTACATATTTAACCAAAGTTATAAAATCTCTGAAAACAGTAACTTCAATCCTTATAATAACATTTTTAAACATTAAAGACAAAATAATTCGTGTAATAATGGGCTTGGTTAAACAATGAAAAAATTTGTACATATTTAACCAAAGTTATAAAATCTCTGAAAACAGTAACTTCAATCCTTATAATAACATTTTTAAACATTAAAGACACAATAATTCGTGTAATAATGGGCTTGGTTAAACAATGACAAAATTTGTACATATTTAACCAAAGTTATAAAATCTCTGAAAACAGTAACTTCAATCCTTATAATAACATTTTCCAACACTAAAAACACAATAATTCGTGTAATAATGGGCTTGGTTAAACAATGACAAAATTTGTACATATTTAACCAAAGTTATAAAATTTCTGAAAACCGTAACTTCAATCCTTATAATAACATTTTTAAACATTAAAGAAAAAATAATTCGTGTAATAATGGGCTTGGTTAAACATTGACAAAATTTGTACATATTTAACCAAAGTTATAAAATCTCTGAAAACAGTAACTTCTATCCTTATAATAACATTTTCCAACACTAAAGACACAATAATTCGTGTAATAATGGGCTTGGTTAAACAATGACCAAATTTGTACATATTTAATAAAGTTATAAAGTCTCTGAAAACAAAAACTTCAATCCTTATAATAACATTTTTAAACATTAAAGACACAATAATTCGTGTAATAATGGGCTTGGTTAAACATTGACAAAATTTGTACATATTTAACCAAAATTATAAAATCTCTGAAAACAGTAACTTCGATCCTTATAATAACATTTTTAAACATTAAAGACACAATAATTCGTGTAATAATGGGCTTGGTTAAACAATGACAAAATTTGTACATATTTAACCAAAGTTATAAAATCTCTGAAAACAGTAACTTCAATCCTTATATTAACATTTTCCAACACTAAAGACACAATAATTCGTGTAATAATGGGCTTGGTTAAACAATGACAAAATTTGTACATATTTAACCAAAGTTATAAAATCTCTGAAAACAGTAACTTCAATCCTTATAATAACATTTTTAAACATTAAAGACAAAATAATTCGTGTAATAATGGGCTTGGTTAAACATTGACAAAATTTGTACATGTTTAACCAAAGTTATAAAATCTCTGAAAACAGTAACTTCAATCCTTATATTAACATTTTTAAACATTAAACACACAATAATTCGTGTAATAATGGGCTTGGTTAAACAATGAAAAAATTTGTACATATTTAACCAAAGTTATAAAATCTCTGAAAACAGTAACTTCAATCCTTATAATAACATTTTCCAACACTAAAGACACAATAATTCGTGTAATAATGGGCTTGGTTAAACAATGACAAAATTTGTACCTATTTAACCAAAGTCATAAAATCTCTGAAAACAATAATTTCAATCCTTATAATAACATTTTCAAACACTAAAGACACAATAATTCGTGTAATAATAGGCTTGGTTAAATAATGACAAAATTTTGAACATATTTAACCAAAGTTATAAAATCTCTGAAAACAGTAACTTCAATCCTTATAATAACATTTTCCAACACTAAAGACACAATAATTCGTGTAATAATGGGCTTGGTTAAACAATGACCAAATTTGTACATATTTAACCAAAGTTATAAAATCTCTGAAAACAGTAACTTCAATCCTTATAATAACATTTTTAAACATTAAAGACAAAATAATTCGTGTAATAATGGGCTTGGTACAATGACAAAATTTGTACATATTTAACCAAAGTTATAAAATCTCTGAAAACAGTAACTTCAATCCTTATAATAACATTTTCCAACACTAAAGACACAATAATTCGTGTAATAATGGGCTTGGTTAAACAATGACAAAATTTGTACCTGTTTAACCAAAGTCATAAAATCTCTGAAAACAGTAACTTCAATCCTTATAATAACATTTTTAAACATTAAAGACACAATAATTCGTGTAATAATGCGCTTGGTTAAACAATGACAAAATTTGTACATATTTAACTAAAGTTATAAAATCTCTGAAAACAGTAACTTCAATCCATATAATAACATTTTCCAACACTAAAGACACAATAATTCGTGTAATAATGGGCTTGGTTAAACAATGACAAAATTTGTACATATTTAACCAAAGTTATAAAATCTCTGAAAACAGTAACTTCAATCCTTATAATAACATTTTTAAACATTAAAGACAAAATAATTCGTGTAATAATGGGCTTGGTTAAACATTGACAAAATTTGTACATATTTAACCAAAGTTATAAAATCTCTGAAAACAGTAACTTCAATCCTTATAATAACATTTTTAAACATTAAAGACACAATAATTCGTGTAATAATGGGCTTGGTTAAACAATGACAAAATTTGTACATATTTAACCAAAGTTATAAAATCTCTGAAAACAGTAACTTCAATCCTTATAATAACATTTTTAAACATTAAAGACAAAATAATTCGTGTAATAATGGGCTTGGTTAAACATTGACAAAATTTGTACATATTTAACCAAAGTTATAAAATCTCTGAAAACAGTAACTTCAATCCTTATAATAACATTTTCCAACACTAAAGACACAATAATTCGTGTAATAATGGGCTTGGTTAAACAATGACCAAATTTGTACATATTTAACCAAAGTTATAAAATCTCTGAAAACAAAAACTTCAATCCTTATAATAACATTTTTAAACATTAAAGACACAATAATTCGTGTAATAATGGGCTTGGTTAAACATTGACAAAATTTGTACATATTTAACCAAAATTATAAAATCTCTGAAAACAGTAACTTCAATCCTTATAATAACATTTTTAAACATTAAAGACACAATAATTCGTGTAATAATGGGCTTGGTTAAACAATGACAAAATTTGTACATATTTAACCAAAGTTATAAAATCTCTGAAAACAGTAACTTCAATCCTTATAATAAGATTTTCCAACACTAAAGACACAATAATTCGTGTAATAATGGGCTTGGTTATACAATGACAAAATTTGTACATATTTAACCAAAGTTATAAAATCTCTGAAAACAGTAACTTAAATCCTTATAATAACATTTTTAAACATTAAAGACAAAATAATTCGTGTAATAATGGGCTTGGTTAAACATTGACAAAATTTGTACATATTTAACCAAAGTTATAAAATCTCTGAAAACAGTAACTTCAATCCTTATAATAACATTTTTAAACATTAAAGACACAATAATTCGTGTAATAATGGGCTTGGTTAAACAATTACAAAATTTGTACATATTTAACCAAAGTTATAAAATCTCTGAAAACAGTAACTTCAATCCTTATAATAACATTTTCCAACACTAAAGACACAATAATTCGTGTAATAATGGGCTTGGTTAAACAATGACAAAATTTGTACCTATTTAACCAAAGTCATAAAATCTCTGAAAACAATAATTTCAATCCTTATAATAACATTTTCAAACACAAAAGACACAATAATTCGTGTAATAATAGGCTTGGTTAAATAATGACAAAATTTTGAACATATTTAACCAAAATTTTATAATCTCTGAAAACAGTAACTTCAATCCTTATAATAACACTTTTAAACATTAAAGACAGAATAATTCGTGTAATAATAGGCTTGGTTAAATAATGACAAAATTTGTACATATTTAACCAAAGTTATAAAATCTCTGAAAACAGTAACTTCAATCCTTATAATAACATTTTCCAACACTAAAGACACAATAATTCGTGTAATAATGGGCTTGGTTAAACAATGACCAAATTTGTACATATTTAACCAAAGTTATAAAATCTCTGAAAACAAAAACTTCAATCCTTATAATAACATTTTTAAACATTAAAGACACAATAATTCGTGTAATAATGGGCTTGGTTAAACATTGACAAAATTTGTACATATTTAACCAAAGTTATAAAATCTCTGAAAACAGTAACTTCAATCCTTATAATAACATTTTTAAACATTAAAGACACAATAATTCGTGTAATAATGGGCTTGGTTAAACAATGACAAAATTTGTACATATTTAACCAAAGTTATAAAATCTCTGAAAACAGTAACTTCAATCCTTATAATAACATTTTCCAACACTAAAGACACAATATTTCGTGTAATAATGGGCTTGGTTAAACAATGACAAAATTTCTACATATTTAACCAAAGTTATAAAAGCTCTGAAAACAATAACTTCAATCCTTATAATAACATTTTTAAACATTAAAGACAAAATAATTCGTGTAATAATGGGCTTGGTTAAACATTGACAAAATTTGTACATATTTAACCAAAGTTATAAAATCTCTGAAAACAGTAACTTCAATCCTTATAATAACATTTTCCAACACTAAAGACACAATAATTCGTGTAATAATGGGCTTGGTTAAACAATGACCAAATTTGTACATATTTAACCAAAGTTATAAAATCTCTGAAAACAAAAACTTCAATCCTTATAATAACATTTTTAAACATTAAAGACACAATAATTCGTGTAGTAATAGGCTTGGTTAAACATTGACAAAATTTGTACATATTTAACCAAAGTTATAAAATCTCTGAAAACAGTAACTTCAATCCTTATAATAACATTTTTAAACATTAAAGACACAATAATTCGTGTAATAATGGGCTTGGTTAAACAATGACCAAATTTGTACATATTTAACCGAAGTTATAAAATCTCTGAAAACAGTAACTTCAATCCTTATAATAACATTTTCCAACACTAAAGACACAATAATTCCTGTAATAATGGGCTTGGTTAAACAATAACAAAATTTGTACATATTTAACCAAAGTTATAAAATCTCTGAAAACAGAAACTTCAATCCTTATAATAACATTTTTAAACATTAAAGACACAATAATTCGTGTAATAATGGGCTTGGTTAAACAATGACAAAATTTGTACATATTTAACCAAAGTTATAAAATCTCTGAAAACAGTAACTTCAATCCTTATAATAACATTTTCCAACACTAAAGACACAATAATTCGTGTAATAATGGGCTTGGTTAAACAATGACAAAATTTGTACATATTTAACCAAAGTTATAAAATCTCTGAAAACAGTAACTTCAATCCTTATAATAACATTTTTAAACATTAAAGACACAATAATTCGTGTAATAATGGGCTTGGTTAAACAATGACCAAATTTGTACATATTTAACCAAAGTTATAAAATCTCTGAAAACCGTAACTTCAATCCTTATAATAACATTTTCCAACACTAAAGACACAATAATTCCTGTAATAATGGGCTTGGTTAAACAATGACAAAATTTGTACATATTTAACCAAAGTTATAAAATCTCTGAAAACAGTAACTTCAATCCTTATAATAACATTTTTAAACATTAAAGACACAATAATTCGTGTAATAATGGGCTTGGTTAAAGAATGACAAAATTTGTACATATTTAACCAAAGTTATAAAATCTCTGAAAACAGTAACTTCAATCCTTATAATAACATTTTCCAACACTAAAGACACAATAATTCGTGTAATAATGGGCTTGGTTAAACAATGACAAAATTTGTACATATTTAACCAAAGTTATAAAATCTCTGAAAACAGTAATTTCAATCCTTATAATAACATTTTTAAACATTAAAGACAAAATAATTCGTGTAATAATGGGCTTGGTTAAACATTGACAAAATTTGTACATATTTAACCAAAGTTATAAAATCTCTGAAAACAGTAACTTCAATCCTTATAATAACATTTTTAAACATTAAAGACACAATAATTCGTGTAATAATGGGCTTGGTTAAACAATGACAAAATTTGTACATATTTAACCAAAGTTATAAAATCTCTGAAAACAGTAACTTCAATCCTTATAATAACATTTTCCAACACTAAAGACACAATAATCCGTGTAATAATGGGCTTGGTTAAACAATGACAAAATTTGTACATATTTAACCAAAGTTATAAAATTTCTGAAAACCGTAACTTCAATCCTTATAATAACATTTTTAAACATTAAAGACAAAATAATTCGTGTAATAATGGGCTTGGTTAAACATTGACAAAATTTGTACATATTTAACCAAAGTTATAAAATCTCTGAAAACAGTAACTTCTATCCTTATAATAACATTTTCCAACACTAAAGACACAATAATTCGTGTAATAATGGGCTTGGTTAAACAATGACCAAATTTGTACATATTTAACCAAAGTTATAAAGTCTCTGAAAACAAAAACTTCAATCCTTATAATAACATTTTTAAACATTAAAGACACAATAATTCGTGTAATAATGGGCTTGGTTAAACATTTACAAAATTTGTACATATTTAACCAAAATTATAAAATCTCTGAAAACAGTAACTTCAATCCTTATAATAACATTTTTAAACATTAAAGACACAATAATTCGTGTAATAATGGGCTTGGTTAAACAATGACAAAATTTGTACATATTTAACCAAAGTTATAAAATCTCTGAAAACAGTAACTTCAATCCTTATAATAACATTTTCCAACACTAAAGACACAGTAATTCGTGTAATAATGGGCTTGGTTAAACAATGACAAAATTTGTACATATTTAACCAAAGTTATAAAATCTCTGAAAACAGTAACTTCAATCCTTATAATAACATTTTCCAACACTAAAGACACAATAATTCGTGTAATAATAGGCTTGGTTAAATAATGACAAAATTTTGAACATATTTAACCAAAGTTATAAAATCTCTGAAAACCGTAACTTCAATCCTTATAATAACATTTTCCAACACTAAAGACACAATAATTCGTGTAATAATGGGCTTGGTTAAACAATGACCAAATTTGTACATATTTAACCAAAGTTATAAAATCTCTGAAAACAGTAACTTCAATCCTTATAATAACATTTTTAAACATTAAAGACAAAATAATTCGTGTAATAATGGGCTTGGTTAAACAATGACAAAATTTGTACATATTTAACCAAAGTTATAAAATCTCTGAAAACAGTAACTTCAATCCTTATAATAACATTTTCCAACACTAAAGACACAATAATTCGTGTAATAATGGGCTTGGTTAAACAATGACAAAATTTGTACCTGTTTAACCAAAGTCATAAAATCTCTGAAAACAGTAACTTCAATCCTTATAATAACATTTTTAAACATTAAAGACACAATAATTCGTGTAATAATGCGCTTGGTTAAACAATGACAAAATTTGTACATATTTAACCAAAGTTATAAAATCTCTGAAAACAGTAACTTCAATCCTTATAATAACATTTTCCAACACTAAAGACACAATAATTCGTGTAATAATGGGCTTGGTTAAACAATGACAAAATTTGTACATATTTAACCAAAGTTATAAAATCTCTGAAAACAGTAATTTCAATCCTTATAATAACATTTTTAAACATTAAAGACAAAATAATTCGTGTAATAATGGGCTTGGTTAAACATTGACAAAATTTGTACATATTTAACCAAAGTTATAAAATCTCTGAAAACAGTAACTTCAATCCTTATAATAACATTTTTAAACATTAAAGACAAAATAATTCGTGTAATAATGGGCTTGGTTAAACAATGACAAAATTTGTACATATTTAACCAAAGTTATAAAATCTCTGAAAACAGTAACTTCAATCCTTATAATAACATTTTCCAACACTAAAGACACAATAATTCGTGTAATAATGGGCTTGGTTAAACAATGACAAAATTTGTACATATTTAACCAAAGTTATAAAATCTCTGAAAACAGTAACTTCAATCCTTATAATAACATTTTTAAACATTAAAGACAAAATAATTCATGTAATAATGGGCTTGGTTAAACATTGACAAAATTTGTACATATTTAACCAAAGTTATAAAATCTCTGAAAACAGTAACTTCAATCCTTATAATAACATTTTCCAACACTAAAGACACAATAATTCGAGTAATAATGGGCTTGGTTAAACAATGACCAAATTTGTACATATTTAACCAAAGTTATAAAATCTCTGAAAACAAAAACTTCAATCCTTATAATAACATTTTTAAACATTAAAGACACAATAATTCGTGTAATAATGGGCTTGGTTAAACATTGACAAAATTTGTACATATTTAACCAAAATTATAAAATCTCTGAAAACAGTAACTTCAATCCTTATAATAACATTTTTAAACATTAAAGACACAATAATTCGTGTAATAATGGGCTTGGTTAAACAATGACAAAATTTGTACATATTTAACCAAAGTTATAAAATCTCTGAAAACAGTAACTTAAATCCTTATAATAACATTTTCCAACACTAAAGACACAATAATTCGTGTAATAATGGGCTTGGTTATACAATGACAAAATTTGTACATATTTAACCAAAGTTATAAAATCTCTGAAAACAGTAACTTCAATCCTTATAATAACATTTTCCAACACTAAAGACACAATAATTCGTGTAATAATGGGCTTGGTTAAACAATGACAAAATTTGTACATATTTAACCAAAGTTATAAAATCTCTGAAAACAGTAACTTCAATCCTTATAATAACATTTTTAAACATTAAAGACAAAATAATTCGTGTAATAATGCGCTTGGTTAAACATTGACAAAATTTGTACATATTTAACCAAAGTTATAAAATCTCTGAAAACAGTAACTTCAATCCTTATAATAACATTTTCCAACACTAAAGACACAATAATTCGTGTAATAATGGGCTTGGTTAAACAATGACCAAATTTGTACATATTTAACCAAAGTTATAAAATCTCTGAAAACAAAAACTTCAATCCTTATAATAACATTTTTAAACATTAAAGACACAATAATTCGTGTAATAATGGGCTTGGTTAAACATTGACAAAATTTGTACATATTTAACCAAAATTATAAAATCTCTGAAAACAGTAACTTCAATCCTTATAATAACATTTTCCAACACTAAAGACACAATAATTCGTGTAATAATGGGCTTGGTTAAACATTTACAAAATTTGTACATATTTAACCAAAATTATAAAATCTCTGAAAACAGTAACTTCAATCCTTATAATAACATTTTTAAACATTAAAGACACAATAATTCGTGTAATAATGGGCTTGGTTAAACAATGACAAAATTTGTACATATTTAACCAAAGTTATAAAATCTCTGAAAACAGTAACTTCAATCCTTATAATAACATTTTCCAACACTAAAGACACAATAATTCGTGTAATAATGGGCTTGGTTAAACAATGACAAAATTTGTACATATTTAACCAAAGTTATAAAATCTCTGAAAACAGTAACTTCAATCCTTATAATAACATTTTTAAACATTAAAGACAAAATAATTCGTGTAATAATGGGCTTGGTTAAACATTGACAAAATTTGTACTTGTTTAACCAAAGTTATAAAATCTCTGAAAACAGTAACTTCAATCCTTATAATAACATTTTTAAACATTAAAGACACAATAATTCGTGTAATAATGGGCTTGGTTAAACAATGAAAAAATTTGTACATATTTAACCAAAGTTATAAAATCTCTGAAAACAGTAACTTCAATCCTTATAATAACATTTTCCAACACTAAAGACACAATAATTCGTGTAATAATGGGCTTGGTTAAACAATGACAAAATTTGTACCTATTTAACCAAAGTCATAAAATCTCTGAAAACAATAATTTCAATCCTTATAATAACATTTTCAAACACTAAAGACACAATAATTCGTGTAATAATAGGCTTGGTTAAATAATGACAAAATTTTGAACATATTTAACCAAAGTTATAAAATCTCTGAAAACAGTAACTTCAATCCTTATAATAACATTTTCCAACACTAAAGACACAATAATTCGTGTAATAATGGGCTTGGTTTAACAATGACCAAATTTGTACATATTTAACCAAAGTTATAAAATCTCTGAAAACAGTAACTTCAATCCTTATAATAACATTTTTAAACATTAAAGACAAAATAATTCGTGTAATAATGGGCTTGGTTAAACAATGACAAAATTTGTACATATTTAACCAAAGTTATAAAATCTCTGAAAACAGTAACTTCAATCCTTATAATAACATTTTCCAACACTAAAGACACAATAATTCGTGTAATAATGGGCTTGGTTAAACAATGACAAAATTTGTACCTGTTTAACCAAAGTCATAAAATCTCTGAAAACAGTAACTTCAATCCTTATAATAACATTTTTAAACATTAAAGACACAATAATTCGTGTAATAATGCGCTTGGTTAAACAATGACAAAATTTGTACATATTTAACCAAAGTTATAAAATCTCTGAAAACAGTAACTTCAATCCTTATAATAACATTTTCCAACACTAAAGACACAATAATTCGTGTAATAATGGGCTTGGTTAAACAATGACAAAATTTGTACATATTTAACCAAAGTTATAAAATCTCTGAAAACAGTAATTTCAATCCTTATAATAACATTTTTAAACATTAAAGACAAAATAATTCGTGTAATAATGGGCTTGGTTAAACATTGACAAAATTTGTACATATTTAACCAAAGTTATAAAATCTCTGAAAACAGTAACTTCAATCCTTATAATAACATTTTTAAACATTAAAGACACAATAATTCGTGTAATAATGGGCTTGGTTAAACAATGACAAAATTTGTACATATTTAACCAACGTTATAAAATCTCTGAAAACAGTAACTTCAATCCTTATAATAACATTTTCCAACACTAAAGACACAATAATTCGTGTAATAATGGGCTTGGTTAAACAATGACAAAATTTGTACATACTTAACCAAAGTTATAAAATCTCTGAAAACAGTAACTTCAATCCTTATAATAACATTTTTAAACATTAAAGACAAAATAATTCGTGTAATAATGGGATTGGTTAAACATTGACAAAATTTGTACATATTTAACCAAAGTTATAAAATCTCTGAAAACAGTAACTTCAATCCTTATAATAACATTTTCCAACACTAAAGACACAATAATTCGTGTAATAATGGGCTTGGTTAAACAATGACCAAATTTGTACATATTTAACCAAAGTTATAAAATCTCTGAAAACAAAAACTTCAATCCTTATAATAACATTTTTAAACATTAAAGACACAATAATTCGTGTAATAATGGGCTTGGTTAAACATTGACAAAATTTGTACATATTTAACCAAAATTATAAAATCTCTGAAAACAGTAACTTCAATCCTTATAATAACATTTTTAAACATTAAAGACACAATAATTCATGTAATAATGGGCTTGGTTAAACAATGACAAAATTTGTACATATTTAGCCAAAGTTATAAAATCTCTGAAAACAGTAACTTAAATCCTTATAATAACATTTTCCAACACTAAAGACACAATAATTCGTGTAATAATGGGCTTGGTTATACAATGACAAAATTTGTACATATTTAACCAAAGTTATAAAATCTCTGAAAACAGTAACTTCAATCCTTATAATAACATTTTCCAACACTAAAGACACAATAATTCGTGTAATAATGGGCTTGGTTAAACAATGACAAAATTTGTACATATTTAACTAAAGTTATAAAATCTCTGAAAACAGTAACTTCAATCCTTATAATAACATTTTTAAACATTACCCGTGAGTTCTCTTGTATTTCGTTCACGGGTGAACGATGACTTTGCTGTGGCATAGCTCGGCTTTTACGCAAGGCAAAAGAAAACGAGTACCACCATTGGAATCAGCATATAAAGATCTATTAGAGTATCTTTTTACATTTTTGATACAGTGCAATGCAGCCGATTTATGGCCGTTTAGAGTATATGAAATTTGATATATTGTAAAATGTTGTAAATTGCATTGTCAATAAACATACATTGTAAACAGTCACCTTTGATTGAAAATATATCCAATTCTTCTAGGGTTTACTTCTTGGCAATTGCACCAGCAGAATCGCCTTGAAAAGCTCTTTCTAGTGATCTATATTTTGTAACTATACGCACACAATTTGCTCAGAACGAAGACGCATTCCATTGTAGCAAGAAAACCGGAAGTAAAATGTTTTGTGACCCAAACTATACGAACAATGACCCCTAGACACTCAAACACACCGGCAATCGATTCTACGGGTCAATTTACCCCATATAGCATGTATTTCACGTGATTCTGACTATTGCATAACTAAATATAAGCCAAATTTGGTAATAGGTCAAAGACCAAGAGCTATTCCTGACATAAAAATGCTTGTAAATAAGCCTCTATTTGGCGTATTCAAACGAAATTTTCAGTACAAAAGCGCTTGAATATAAGCCTTATTCCTAGCTAATAACCATTGGAAGATGTTTCACAGAATCAGTGTAATTTTCCCATAACTCGAGTTAATGACGGTAAGTTTCTGATCAAATCTTAAATATATTTGCAAATATAGCGTTTGACAATAATATTAACCCCTCAATCGAAAGCTTTTTATGTGAGGAATACAACGATACTTGATTCATTTCTTAGGGACTTACACAGCGAAAGAAAATTAGATTTTAGTGGCATTTAAGCATTTTATTCACTTCCGACCGACGGGAAACAGTTAAATAATTCGTGTAATAATGGGCTTGGTTAAACATTGACAAAATTTGTACATATTTAACCAAAGTTATAAAATCTCTGAAAACAGTAACTTCAATCCTTATAATAACATTTTCCAACACTAAAGACACAACAATTCGTGTAATAATGGGCTTGGTTAAACAATGACCAAATTTGTACATATTTAACCAAAGTTATAAAATCTCTGAAAACAGTAACTTCAATCCTTATAATAACATTTTTAAACATTAAAGACACAATAATTCGTGTCATAATGGGCTTGGTTAAACATTGACAAAATTTGTACATATTTAACCAAAGTTATAAAATCTCTGAAAACAGTAACTTCAATCCTTATAATAACATTTTTAAACATTAAAGACAAAATAATTCGTGTAATAATGGGCTTGGTTAAACATTGACAAAATTTCTACATATTTAACCAAAGTTATAAAATCTTTGAAAACTGTAACTTCAATCCTTATAATAACATTTTTAAACATTAAAGACACAATAATTCGTCTAATAATGGGCTTGGTTAAACAATGACAAAATTTGTACATATTTAACCAAAGTTATAAAATCTCTGAAAACAGTAACTTCAATCCTTATAATAACATTTTCCAACACTAAAGACACAATAATTCGTGTAATAATGGGCTTGGTTAAACAATGACAAAATTTGTACATATTTAACCAAAGTTATAAAATCTCTGAAAACCGTAACTTCAATCCTTATAATAACATTTTCAAACATTAAAGACAAAATAATTCGTGTAATAATGGGCTTGGTTAAACATCGACAAAATTTGTACATATTTAACCAAAGTTATAAAATCTCTGAAAACAGTAACTTCAATCCTTATAATAACATTTTCCAACACTAAAGACACAATAATTCGTGTAATAATGGGCTTGGTTAAACAATGACCAAATTTGTACATATTTAAATAAAGTTATAAAATCTCTGAAAACAAAAATTTCAATCCTTATAATAACATTTTTAAACATTAAAGACACAAAAAATTCGTGCAATAATGGGCTTGGTTAAACATTGACAAAATTTGTACATATTTAACCAAAGTTATAAAATCTCTGAAAACAGTAACTTCAATCCTTATAATAAAATTTTTAAACATTAAAGACACAATAATTCGTGTAATAATGGACTTGGTTAAACAATGACAAAATTTGTACATATTTAACCAAAGTTATAAAATCTCTGAAAACAGTAACTTCAATCCTTATAATAACATTTTCCAACACTAAAGACACAATAATTGGTGTAATAATGGTCTTGGTTAAACAATGACAAAATTTGTACATATTTAACCAAAGTTATAAAATCTCTGAAAACAGTAACTTCAATCCTTATAATAACATTTTCCAACACTAAAGACACAATAATTGGTGTAATAATGGTCTTGGTTAAACAATGACAAAATTTGTACATATTTAACCAAAGTTATAAAATCTCTGAAAACAGTAACTTCAATCCTTATAATAACATTTTCCAACATTAAAGACAAAATAATTCGTGTAATAATGGGCTTGGTTAAACAATGACAAAATTTGTACATATTTAATCAAAGTTATAAAATCTCTGAAAACCGTAACTTCAATCCTTATAATAACATTTTTAAACATTAAAGAGAAAATAATTCGTGTAATAATGGGCTTGGTTAAACATTGACAAAATTTGTACATATTTAACCAAAGTTATAAAATCTGTGAAAACAGTAACTTCAATCCTTATAATAACATTTTCCAACACTAAAGACACAATAATTCGTGTAATAATGGGCTTGGTTAAACAATGACCAAATTTGTACATATTTAACCAAAGCTATAAAATCTCTGAAAACAAAAACTTCAATCCTTATAATAACATTTTTAAACATTAAAGACACAATAATTCGTTTAATAATGGGCTTGGTTAAACATTGACAAAATTTGTACATATTTAACCAAAGTTATAAAATCTCTGAAAACAGTAACTTCAATCCTTATAATAACATTTTTAAACATTAAAGACACAATAATTCGTGTAATAATGGGCTTGGTTAAACATTGACAAAATTTGTACATATTTAACCAAAGTTATAAAATCTCTGAAAACAGTAACTTCAATCCTTATAATAACATTTTTAAACATTAAAGACACAATAATTCGTGTAATAATGGGCTTGGTTAAACATTGACAAAATTTGTACATATTTAACCAAAGTTATAAAATCTCTGAAAACAGTAACTTCAATCCTTATAATAACATTTTTAAACATTAAAGACAAAATAATTCGTGTAATAATGGGCTTGGTTAAACATTGACAAAATTTCTACATATTTAACCAAAGTTATAAAATCTCTGAAAACAGTAACTTCAATCCTTATAATAACATTTTTAAACATTAAAGACACAATAATTCGTCTAATAATGGGCGTGGTTAAACAATGACAAAATTTGTACATATTTAACCAAAGTTATAAAATCTCTGAAAACAGTAACTTCAATCCTTATAATAAAATTTTCCAACACTAAAGACACAATAATTCGTGTAATAATGGGCTTGGTTAAACAATGACAAAATTTGTACATATTTAACCAAAGTTATAAAATCTCTGAAAACCGTAACTTCAATCCTTATAATAACATTTTCAAACATTAAAGACAAAATAATTCGTGTAATAATGGGCTTGGTTAAACATCGACAAAATTTGTACATATTTAACCAAAGTTATAAAATCTCTGAAAACAGTAACTTCAATCCTTATAATAACATTTTCCAACACTAAAGACACAATAATTCGTGTAATAATGGGCTTGGTTAAACAATGACCAAATTTGTACATATTTAAATAAAGTTATAAAATCTCTGAAAACAAAAATTTCAATCCTTATAATAACATTTTTAAACATTAAAGACACAAAAAATTCGTGTAATAATGGGCTTGGTTAAACATTGACAAAATTTGTACATATTTAACCAAAGTTATAAAATCTCTGAAAACAGTAACTTCAATCCTTATAATAAAATTTTTAAACATTAAAGACACAATAATTCGTGTAATAATGGACTTGGTTAAACAATGACAAAATTTGTACATATTTAACCAAAGTTATAAAATCTCTGAAAACAGTAACTTCAATCCTTATAATAACATTTTCCAACACTAAAGACACAATAATTGGTGTAATAATGGTCTTGGTTAAACAATGACAAAATTTGTACATATTTAACCAAAGTTATAAAATCTCTGAAAACAGTAACTTCAATCCTTATAATAACATTTTCCAACACTAAAGACACAATAATTCGTGTAATAATGGGCTTGGTTAAACAATGAAAAAATTTGTACATATTTAACCAAAGTTATAAAATCTCTGAAAACAGTAACTTCAATCCTTATAATAACATTTTTAAACATTAAAGACAAAATAATTCGTGTAATAATGGGCTTTGTTAAACATTGACAAAATTTGTACATATTTAACCAAAGTTATAAAATCTCTGAAAACAGTAACTTCAATCCTTATAATAACATTTTTAAACATTAAAGACACAATAATTCGTCTAATAATGGGCGTGGTTAAACAATGACAAAATTTGTACATATTTAACCAAAGTTATAAAATCTCTGAAAACAGTAACTTCAATCCTTATAATAAAATTTTCCAACACTAAAGACACAATAATTCGTGTAATAATGGGCTTGGTTAAACAATGACAAAATTTGTACATATTTAACCAAAGTTATAAAATCTCTGAAAACCGTAACTTCAATCCTTATAATAACATTTTCAAACATTAAAGACAAAATAATTCGTGTAATAATGGGCTTGGTTAAACATCGACAAAATTTGTACATATTTAACCAAAGTTATAAAATCTCTGAAAACAGTAACTTCAATCCTTATAATAACATTTTCCAACACTAAAGACACAATAATTCGTGCAATAATGGGCTTGGTTAAACAATGACCAAATTTGTACATATTTAAATAAAGTTATAAAATCTCTGAAAACAAAAATTTCAATCCTTATAATAACATTTTTAAACATTAAAGACACAAAAAATTCGTGTAATAATGGGCTTGGTTAAACATTGACAAAATTTGTACATATTTAACCAAAGTTATAAAATCTCTGAAAACAGTAACTTCAATCCTTATAATAAAATTTTTAAACATTAAAGACACAATAATTCGTGTAATAATGGACTTGGTTAAACAATGACAAAATTTGTACATATTTAACCAAAGTTATAAAATCTCTGAAAACAGTAACTTCAATCCTTATAATAACATTTTCCAACACTAAAGACACAATAATTGGTGTAATAATGGTCTTGGTTAAACAATGACAAAATTTGTACATATTTAACCAAAGTTATAAAATCTCTGAAAACAGTAACTTCAATCCTTATAATAACATTTTCCAACACTAAAGACACAATAATTCGTGTAATAATGGGCTTGGTTAAACAATGAAAAAATTTGTACATATTTAACCAAAGTTATAAAATCTCTGAAAACAGTAACTTCAATCCTTATAATAACATTTTTAAACATTAAAGACAAAATAATTCGTGTAATAATGGGCTTTGTTAAACATTGACAAAATTTGTACATATTTAACCAAAGTTATAAAATCTCTGAAAACAGTAACTTCAATCCTTATAATAACATTTTTAAACATTAAAGACACAATAATTCGTGTAATAATGGGCTTGGTTAAACAATGACAAAATTTGTACATATTTAACCAAAGTTATAAAATCTCTGAAAACAGTAACTTCAATCCTTATAATAACATTTTCCAACACTAAAGACACAATAATTCGTGTAATAATGGGCTTGGTTAAACAATGACAAAATTTGTACATATTTGACCAAAGTTATAAAATCTCTGAAAACAGTAACTTCAATCCTTATAATAACATTTGTAAACATTAAAGACACAATAATTCGTGTAATAATGGGCTTGGTTAAACAATGACAAAATTTGTACATATTTAACCAAAGTTATAAAATCTCTGAAAACAGTAACTTCAATCCTTATAATAACATTTTCCAACACTAAAGACACAATAATTCGTGTAAAAATGGGCTTGGTTAAACAATGACAAAATTTGTACATATTTAACCAAAGTTATAAAATCTCTGAAAACAGTAACTTCAATCCTTATAATAACATTTTTAAACATTAAAGACAAAATAATTCGTGTAATAATGGGCTTTGTTAAACATTGACAAAATTTGTACATATTTAACCAAAGTTATAAAATCTCTGAAAACAGTAACTTCAATCCTTATAATAACATTTTTAAACATTAAAGACACAATAATTCGTGTAATAATGGGCTTGGTTAAAAATGACAAAATTTGTACATATTTAACCAAAGTTATAAAATCTCTGAAAACAGTAACTTCAATCCTTATAATAACATTTTCCAACACTAAAGACACAATAATTCGTGTAATAATGGGCTTGGTTAAACAATGACAAAAATTGTACATATTTAACCAAAGTTATAAAATCTCTGAAAACAGTAACTTCAATCCTTATAATAACATTTTTAAACATTAAAGACAAAATAATTCGTGTAATAATGGGCTTGGTTAAACATTGACAAAATTTGTACATATTTAACCAAAGTTATAAAATCTCTGAAAACAGTAACTTCAATCCTTATAATAACATTTTTAAACATTAAAGACACAATAATTCGTGTAATAATGGGCTTGATTAAACAATGACAAAATTTGTACATATTTAACCGAAGTTATAAAATCTCTGAAAACAGTAACTTCAATCCTTATAATAACATTTTCCAACATTAAAGACAAAATAATTCGTGTAATAATGGGCTTGGTTAAACAATGACAAAATTTGTACATATTTAACCAAAGTTATAAAATCTCTGAAAACCGTAACTTCAATCCTTATAATAACATTTTTAAACATTAAAGACAAAATAATTCGTGTAATAATGGGCTTGGTTAAACATTGACAAAATTTGTACATATTTAACCAAAGTTATAAAATCTCTGAAAACAGTAACTTCAATCCTTATAATAACATTTTTAAACATTAAAGACACAATAATTCGTGTAAAATGGGCTTAATTAAACAATGACAAAATTTGTACATATTTAACCGAAGTTATAAAATCTCTGAAAACAGTAACTTCAATCCTTATAATAACATTTTCCAACATTAAAGAAAAAATAATTCGTGTAATAATGGGCTTGGTTAAACAATGACAAAATTTGTACATATTTAACCAAAGTTATAAAATCTCTGAAAACCGTAACTTCAATCCTTATAATAACATTTTTAAACATTAAAGACGAAATAATTCGTGTAATAATGGGCTTGGTTAAACATTGACAAAATTTGTACATATTTAACCAAAGTTATAAAATCTGTGAAAACAATAACTTCAATCCTTATAATAACATTTTCCAACACTAAAGACACAATAATTCGTGTAATAATGGGCTTGGTTAAACAATGACCAAATTTGTACATATTTAACCAAAGTTATAAAATCTCTGAAAACAGTAACTTCAATCCTTATAATAACATTTTTAAACATTAAAGACACAATAATTCGTGTAATTATGGGCTTGGTTAAACATTGACAAAATTTGTACATATTTAACCAAAGTTATAAAATCTCTGAAAACAGTAACTTCAATCCTTATAATAACATTTTTAAACACTAAAGACACAATAATTCGTGTAATAATGGGCTTGGTTAAACAATGACAAAATTTGTACATATTTAACCAAAGTTATAAAATCTCTGAAAACAGTAAATTCAATCCTTATAATAACATTTTCCAACACTAAAGACACAATAATTCGTGTAATAATGGGCTTGGTTAAACAATGACAAAATTTGTACATATTTAACCAAAGTTATAAAATCTCTGAAAACAGTAACTTCAATCCTTATAATAACATTTTTAAACATTAAAGACAAAATAATTCGTGTAATAATGGGCTTTGTTAAACATTGACAAAATTTGTACATATTTAACCAAAGTTATAAAATCTCTGAAAACAGTAACTTCAATCCTTATAATAACATTTTTAAACATTAAAGAGAAAATAATTCGTGTAATAATGGGCTTGGTTAAACAATGACAAAATTTGTACATATTTAACCAAAGTTATAAAATCTCTGAAAACAGTAACTTCAATCCTTATAATAACATTTTCCAACACTAAAGACAGAATAATTCGTGTAATAATGGGCTTGGTCAAACAATGACAAAATTTGTACATATTTAACCAAAGTTATAAAATCTCTGAAAACCGTATTTTCAATCCTTATAATAACATTTTTAAACATTAAAGACACAATAATTCGTGTAATAATGGGCTTGGTTAAACATTGACAAAATTTGTACATATTTAACCAAAGTTATAAAATCTCTGAAAACAGTAACTTCAATCCTTATAATAACATTTTCCAACACTAAAGACACAATAATTCGTGTAATAATGGGCTTGGTTAAACAATGACCAAATTTGTACATATTTAACCAAAGTTATAAAATCTCTGAAAACAAAAACTTCAATCCTTATAATAACATTTTTAAACATTAAAGACAAAATAATTCGTGTAATAATGGGCTTGGATAAACATTGAGAAAATTTGTACATATTTAACCAAAGTTATAAAATCTCTGAAAACCGTAACTTCAATCCTTATAATAACATTTTTAAACATTAAAAACAAAACAATTCGTGTAATAATGGGCTTGGTTAAACATTGACAAAATTTGTACATATTTAACCAAAGTTATAAAATCTCTGAAAACAGTAACTTCAATCCTTATAATAACATTTTTAAACATTAAAGACACAATAATTCGTGTAATAATGGGCTTGGTTAAACAATGACAAAATTTGTACATATTTAACCAAAGTTATAAAATCTCTGAAAACAGTAACTTCAATCCTTATAATAACATTTTTAAACATTAAAGACAAAATAATTCATGTAATAATGGGCTTGGTTAAACATTGACAAAATTTGTACATATTTAACCAAAGTTATAAAATCTCTGAAAACAGTAACTTCAATCCTTATAATAACATTTTCCAACACTAAAGACACAATAATTCGAGTAATAATGGGCTTGGTTAAACAATGACCAAATTTGTACATATTTAACCAAAGTTATAAAATCTCTGAAAACAAAAACTTCAATCCTTATAATAACATTTTTAAACATTAAAGACACAATAATTCGTGTAATAATGGGCTTGGTTAAACATTGACAAAATTTGTACATATTTAACCAAAATTATAAAATCTCTGAAAACAGTAACTTCAATCCTTATAATAACATTTTTAAACATTAAAGACACAATAATTCGTGTAATAATGGGCTTGGTTAAACAATGACAAAATTTGTACATATTTAACCAAAGTTATAAAATCTCTGAAAACAGTAACTTAAATCCTTATAATAACATTTTCCAACACTAAAGACACAATAATTCGTGTAATAATGGGCTTGGTTATACAATGACAAAATTTGTACATATTTAACCAAAGTTATAAAATCTCTGAAAACAGTAACTTCAATCCTTATAATAACATTTTCCAACACTAAAGACACAATAATTCGTGTAATAATGGGCTTGGTTAAACAATGACAAAATTTGTACATATTTAACCAAAGTTATAAAATCTCTGAAAACAGTAACTTCAATCCTTATAATAACATTTTTAAACATTAAAGACAAAATAATTCGTGTAATAATGGGCTTGGTTAAACATTGACAAAATTTGTACATATTTAACCAAAGTTATAAAATCTCTGAAAACAGTAACTTCAATCCTTATAATAACATTTTCCAACACTAAAGACACAATAATTCGTGTAATAATGGGCTTGGTTAAACAATGACCAAATTTGTACATATTTAACCAAAGTTATAAAATCTCTGAAAACAAAAACTTCAATCCTTATAATAACATTTTTAAACATTAAAGACACAATAATTCGTGTAATAATGGGCTTGGTTAAACATTGACAAAATTTGTACATATTTAACCAAAATTATAAAATCTCTGAAAACAGTAACTTCAATCCTTATAATAACATTTTCCAACACTAAAGACACAATAATTCGTGTAATAATGGGCTTGGTTAAACATTTACAAAATTTGTACATATTTAACCAAAATTATAAAATCTCTGAAAACAGTAACTTCAATCCTTATAATAACATTTTTAAACATTAAAGACACAATAATTCGTGTAATAATGGGCTTGGTTAAACAATGACAAAATTTGTACATATTTAACCAAAGTTATAAAATCTCTGAAAACAGTAACTTCAATCCTTATAATAACATTTTCCAACACTAAAGACACAATAATTCGTGTAATAATGGGCTTGGTTAAACAATGACAAAATTTGTACATATTTAACCAAAGTTATAAAATCTCTGAAAACAGTAACTTCAATCCTTATAATAACATTTTTAAACATTAAAGACAAAATAATTCGTGTAATAATGGGCTTGGTTAAACATTGACAAAATTTGTACATATTTAACCAAAGTTATAAAATCTCTGAAAACAGTAACTTCAATCCTTATAATAACATTTTTAAACATTAAAGACACAATAATTCGTGTAATAATGGGCTTGGTTAAACAATGAAAAAATTTGTACATATTTAACCAAAGTTATAAAATCTCTGAAAACAGTAACTTCAATCCTTATAATAACATTTTCCAACACTAAAGACACAATAATTCGTGTAATAATGGGCTTGGTTAAACAATGACAAAATTTGTACCTATTTAACCAAAGTCATAAAATCTCTGAAAACAATAATTTCAATCCTTATAATAACATTTTCAAACACTAAAGACACAATAATTCGTGTAATAATAGGCTTGGTTAAATAATGACAAAATTTTGAACATATTTAACCAAAGTTATAAAATCTCTGAAAACAGTAACTTCAATCCTTATAATAACATTTTCCAACACTAAAGACACAATAATTCGTGTAATAATGGGCTTGGTTAAACAATGACCAAATTTGTACATATTTAACCAAAGTTATAAAATCTCTGAAAACAGTAACTTCAATCCTTATAATAACATTTTTAAACATTAAAGACAAAATAATTCGTGTAATAATGGGCTTGGTTAAACAATGACAAAATTTGTACATATTTAACCAAAGTTATAAAATCTCTGAAAACAGTAACTTCAATCCTTATAATAACATTTTCCAACACTAAAGACACAATAATTCGTGTAATAATGGGCTTGGTTAAACAATGACAAAATTTGTACCTGTTTAACCAAAGTCATAAAATCTCTGAAAACAGTAACTTCAATCCTTATAATAACATTTTTAAACATTAAAGACACAATAATTCGTGTAATAATGCGCTTGGTTAAACAATGACAAAATTTGTACATATTTAACCAAAGTTATAAAATCTCTGAAAACAGTAACTTCAATCCTTATAATAACATTTTCCAACACTAAAGACACAATAATTCGTGTAATAATGGGCTTGGTTAAACAATGACAAAATTTGTACATATTTAACCAAAGTTATAAAATCTCTGAAAACAGTAATTTCAATCCTTATAATAACATTTTTAAACATTAAAGACAAAATAATTCGTGTAATAATGGGCTTGGTTAAACATTGACAAAATTTGTACATATTTAACCAAAGTTATAAAATCTCTGAAAACAGTAACTTCAATCCTTATAATAACATTTTTAAACATTAAAGACACAATAATTCGTGTAATAATGGGCTTGGTTAAACAATGACAAAATTTGTACATATTTAACCAAAGTTATAAAATCTCTGAAAACAGTAACTTCAATCCTTATAATAACATTTTCCAACACTAAAGACACAATAATTCGTGTAATAATGGGCTTGGTTAAACAATGACAAAATTTGTACATATTTAACCAAAGTTATAAAATCTCTGAAAACAGTAACTTCAATCCTTATAATAACATTTTTAAACATTAAAGACAAAATAATTCGTGTAATAATGGGCTTGGTTAAACATTGACAAAATTTGTACATATTTAACCAAAGTTATAAAATCTCTGAAAACAGTAACTTCAATTCTTATAATAACATTTTCCAACACTAAAGACACAATAATTCGTGTAATAATGGGCTTGGTTAAACAATGACCAAATTTGTACATATTTAACCAAAGTTATAAAATCTCTGAAAACAAAAACTTCAATCCTTATAATAACATTTTTAAACATTAAAGACACAATAATTCGTGTAATAATGGGCTTGGTTAAACATTGACAAAATTTGTACATATTTAACCAAAATTATAAAATCTCTGAAAACAGTAACTTCAATCCTTATAATAACATTTTTAAACACTAAAGACACAATAATTCGTGTAATAATGGGCTTGGTTAAACAATGACAAAATTTGTACATATTTAGCCAAAGTTATAAAATCTCTGAAAACAGTAACTTAAATCCTTATAATAACATTTTCCAACACTAAAGACACAATAATTCGTGTAATAATGGGCTTGGTTATACAATGACAAAATTTGTACATATTTAACCAAAGTTATAAAATCTCTGAAAACAGTAACTTCAATCCTTATAATAACATTTTCCAACACTAAAGACACAATAATTCGTGTAATAATGGGCTTGGTTAAACAATGACAAAATTTGTACATATTTAACTAAAGTTATAAAATCTCTGAAAACAGTAACTTCAATCCTTATAATAACATTTTTAAACATTAAAGACAAAATAATTCGTGTAATAATGGGCTTGGTTAAACATTGACAAAATTTGTACATATTTAACCAAAGTTATAAAATCTCTGAAAACAGTAACTTCAATCCTTATAATAACATTTTCCAACACTAAAGACACAATAATTCGTGTAATAATGGGCTTGGTTAAACAATGACCAAATTTGTACATATTTAACCAAAGTTATAAAATCTCTGAAAACAAAAACTTCAATCCTTATAATAACATTTTTAAACATTAAAGACACAATAATTCGTTAATAATGGGCTTGGTTAAACATTGACAAAATTTGTACATATTTAACCAAAATTATAAAATCTCTGAAAACAGTAACTTCAATCCTTATAATAACATTTGTAAACATTAAAGACACAATAATTCGTGTAATAATGGGCTTGGTTAAACAATGACAAAATTTGTACATATTTAACCAAAGTTATAAAATCTCTGAAAACAGTAACTTCAATCCTTATAATAACATTTTCCAACACTAAAGACACAATAATTCGTGTAATAATGGGCTTGGTTAAACAATGACAAAATTTGTACATATTTAACCAAAGTTATAAAATCTCTGAAAACAGTAACTTAAATCCTTATAATAACATTTTTAAACATTAAAGACAAAACAATTCGTGTAATAATGGGCTTGGTTAAACATTGACAAAATTTGTACATATTTAACCAAAGTTATAAAATCTCTGAAAACAGTAACTTCAATCCTTATAATAACATTTTTAAACATTAAAGACACAATAATTAGTGTAATAATGGGCTTGGTTAAACAATTACAAAATTTGTACATATTTAACCAAAGTTATAAAATCTCTGAAAACAGTAACTTCAATCCTTATAATAACATTTTCCAACACTAAAGACACAATAATTCGTGTAATAATGGGCTTGGTTAAACAATGACAAAATTTCTACCTATTTAACCAAAGTCATAAAATCTCTGAAAACAATAATTTCAATCCTTATAATAACATTTTCAAACACAAAAGACACAATAATTCGTGTAATAATAGGCTTGGTTAAATAATGACAAAATTTTGAACATATTTAACCAAAATTTTATAATCTCTGAAAACAGTAACTTCAATCCTTATAATAACACTTTTAAACATTAAAGACAGAATAATTCGTGTAATAATAGGCTTGGTTAAATAATGACAAAATTTGTACATATTTAACCAAAGTTATAAAATCTCTGAAAACAGTAACTTCAATCCTTATAATAACATTTTCCAGCACTAAAGACACAATAATTCGTGTAATAATGGGCTTGGTTAAACAATGACCAAATTTGTACATATTTAACCAAAGTTATAAAATCTCTGAAAACAAAAACTTCAATCCTTATAATAACATTTTTAAACATTAAAGACACAATAATTCGTGTAATAATGGGCTTGGTTAAACATTGACAAAATTTGTACATATTTAACCAAAGTTATAAAATCTCTGAAAACAGTAACTTCAATCCTTATAATAACATTTTTAAACATTAAAGACACAATAATTCGTGTAATAATGGGCTTGGTTAAACAATGACAAAATTTGTACATATTTAACCAAAGTTATAAAATCTCTGAAAACAGTAACTTCAATCCTTATAATAACATTTTTAAACATTAAAGACAAAATAATTCGTGTAATAATGGGCTTGGTTAAAGATTGACAAAATTTGTACATATTTAACCAAAGTTATAAAATCTCTGAAAACAGTAACTTCAATCCTTATAATAACATTTTTAAACATTAAAGACACAATAATTCGTGTATTAATGGGCTTGGTTAAACAATGAAAAAATTTGTACATATTTAACCAAAGTTATAAAATCTCTGAAAACAGTAACTTCAATCCTTATAATAACATTTTCCAACACTAAAGACACAATAATTCGTGTAATAATGGGCTTGGTTAAACAATGACAAAATTTGTACATATTTAACCAAAGTTATAAAATCTCTGAAAACCGTAACTTCAATGCTTATAATAACATTTTCCAACATTAAAGACAAAATAATTCGTGTAATAATGGGCTTGGTTAAACATTGACAAAATTTGTACATATTTAACCAAAGTTATAAAATCTCTGAAAACAGTAACTTCAATCCTTATAATAACATTTTCCAACACTAAAGACACAATAATTCGTGTAATAATGTGCTTGGTTAAACAATGACCAAATTTGTACATATTTAACCAAAGTTATAAAATCTCTGAAAACAAAAACTTCAATCCTTATAATAACATTTTTAAACATTAAAGACACAATAATTCGTGTAATAATGGGCTTGGTTAAACATTGACAAAATTTGTACATATTTAACCAAAATTATAAAATCTCTGAAAACAGTAACTTCAATCCTTATAATAACATTTTTAAACATTAAAGACACAATAATTCGTGTAATAATGGGCTTGGTTAAACAATGACAAAATTTGTACATATTTAACCAAAGTTATAAAATCTCTGAAAACAGTAACTTCAATCCTTATAATAACATTTTCCAACACTAAAGACACAATAATTCGTGTAATAATGGGCTTGGTTAAACAATGACAAAATTTGTACATATTTAACGAAAGTTATAAAATCTCTGAAAACAGTAACTTCAATCCTTATAATAACATTTTTAAACATTAAAGACAAAATAATTCGTGTAATAATGGGCTTGGTTAAACATTGACAAAATTTGTACATATTTAACCAAAGTTATAAAATCTCTGAAAACAGTAACTTCAATCCTTATAATAACATTTTTAAACATTAAAGACACAATAATTCGTGTAATAATGGGCTTGGTAAAACAATTACAAAATTTGTACATATTTAACCAAAGTTATAAAATCTCTGAAAACAGTAACTTCAATCCTTATAATAACATTTTCCAACACTAAAGACACAATAATTCGTGTAATAATGGGCTTGGTTAAACAATGACAAAATTTGTACCTATTTAACCAAAGTCATAAAATCTCTGAAAACAATAATTTCAATCCTTATAATAACATTTTCAAACACAAAAGACACAATAATTCGTGTAATAATAGGCTTGGTTAAATAATGACAAAATTTTGAACATATTTAACCAAAATTTTATAATCTCTGAAAACAGTAACTTCAATCCTTATAATAACACTTTTAAACATTAAAGACACAATAATTCGTGTAATAATAGGCTTGGTTAAATAATGACAAAATTTGTACATATTTAACCAAAGTTATAAAATCTCTGAAAACAGTAACTTCAATCCTTATAATAACATTTTCCAACACTAAAGACACAATAATTCGTGTAATAATGGGCTTGGTTAAACAATGACCAAATTTGTACATATTTAACCAAAGTTATAAAATCTCTGAAAACAGTAACTTCAATCCTTATAATAACATTTTTAAACATTAAAGACACAATAATTCGTGTAATAATGGGCTTGGTTAAACAATGACAAAATTTGTACATATTTAACCAAAGTTATAAAATCTCTGAAAACAGTAACTTCAATCCTTATAATAACACTTTTAAACATTAAAGACAGAATAATTCGTGTAATAATAGGCTTGGTTAAATAATGACAAAATTTGTACATATTTAACCAAAGTTATAAAATCTCTGAAAACAGTAACTTCAATCCTTATAATAACATTTTCCAGCACTAAAGACACAATAATTCGTGAAATAATGGGCTTGGTTAAACAATGACCAAATTTGTACATATTTAACCAAAGTTATAAAATCTCTGAAAACAAAAACTTCAATCCTTATAATAACATTTTTAAACATTAAACACACAATAATTCGTGTAATAATGGGCTTGGTTAAACATTGACAAAATTTGTACATATTTAACCAAAGTTATAAAATCTCTGAAAACAGTAACTTCAATCCTTATAATAACATTTTTAAACATTAAAGACACAATAATTCGTGTAATAATGGGCTTGGTTAAACAATGACAAAATTTGTACATATTTAACCAAAGTTATAAAATCTCTGAAAACAGTAACTTCAATCCTTATAATAACATTTTTAAACATTAAAGACAAAATAATTCGTGTAATAATGGGCTTGGTTAAAGATTGACAAAATTTGTACATATTTAACCAAAGTTATAAAATCTCTGAAAACAGTAACTTCAATCCTTATAATAACATTTTTAAACATTAAAGACACAATAATTCGTGTAATAATGGGCTTGGTTAAACAATGAAAAAATTTGTACATATTTAACCAAAGTTATAAAATCTCTGAAAACAGTAACTTCAATCCTTATAATAACATTTTCCAACACTAAAGACACAATAATTCGTGTAATAATGGGCTTGGTTAAACAATGACAAAATTTGTACATATTTAACCAAAGTTATAAAATCTCTGAAAACCGTAACTTCAATGCTTATAATAACATTTTCCAACATTAAAGACAAAATAATTCGTGTAATAATGGGCTTGGTTAAACATTGACAAAATTTGTACATATTTAACCAAAGTTATAAAATCTCTGAAAACAGTAACTTCAATCCTTATAATAACATTTTCCAACACTAAAGACACAATAATTCGTGTAATAATGTGCTTGGTTAAACAATGACCAAATTTGTACATATTTAACCAAAGTTATAAAATCTCTGAAAACAAAAACTTCAATCCTTATAATAACATTTTTAAACATTAAAGACACAATAATTCGTGTAATAATGGGCTTGGTTAAACATTGACAAAATTTGTACATATTTAACCAAAATTATAAAATCTCTGAAAACAGTAACTTCAATCCTTATAATAACATTTTTAAACATTAAAGACACAATAATTCGTGTAATAATGGGCTTGGTTAAACAATGACAAAATTTGTACATATTTAACCAAAGTTATAAAATCTCTGAAAACAGTAACTTCAATCCTTATAATAACATTTTCCAACACTAAAGACACAATAATTCGTGTAATAATGGGCTTGGTTAAACAATGACAAAATTTGTACATATTTAACGAAAGTTATAAAATCTCTGAAAACAGTAACTTCAATCCTTATAATAACATTTTTAAACATTAAAGACAAAATAATTCGTGTAATAATGGGCTTGGTTAAACATTGACAAAATTTGTACATATTTAACCAAAGTTATAAAATCTCTGAAAACAGTAACTTCAATCCTTATAATAACATTTTTAAACATTAAAGACACAATAATTCGTGTAATAATGGGCTTGGTTAAACAATTACAAAATTTGTACATATTTAACCAAAGTTATAAAATCTCTGAAAACAGTAACTTCAATCCTTATAATAACATTTTCCAACACTAAAGACACAATAATTCGTGTAATAATGGGCTTGGTTAAACAATGACAAAATTTGTACCTATTTAACCAAAGTCATAAAATCTCTGAAAACAATAATTTCAATCCTTATAATAACATTTTCAAACACAAAACACACAATAATTCGTGTAATAATAGGCTTGGTTAAATAATGACAAAATTTTGAACATATTTAACCAAACTTTTATAATCTCTGAAAACAGTAACTTCAATCCTTATAATAACACTTTTAAACATTAAAGACACAATAATTCGTGTAATAATAGGCTTGGTTAAATAATGACAAAATTTGTACATATTTAACCAAAGTTATAAAATCTCTGAAAACAGTAACTTCAATCCTTATAATAACATTTTCCAACACTAAAGACACAATAATTCGTGTAATAATGGGCTTGGTTAAACAATGACCAAATTTGTACATATTTAACCAAAGTTATAAAATCTCTGAAAACAGTAACTTCAATCCTTATAATAACATTTTTAAACATTAAAGACACAATAATTCGTGTAATAATGGGCTTGGTTAAACAATGAAAAAATTTGTACATATTTAACCAAAGTTATAAAATCTCTGAAAACAGTAACTTCAATCCTTATAACAACATTTTCCAACACTAAAGACACAATAATTCGTGTAATAATGGGCTTGGTTAAACAATGACAAAATTTGTACATATTTAACCAAAGTTATAAAATCTCTGAAAACCGTAACTTCAATCCTTATAATAACATTTTTAAACATTAAAGACAAAATAATTCGTGTAATAATGGGCTTGGTTAAACATTGACAAAATTTGTACATATTTAACCAAAGTTATAAAATCTCTGAAAACAGTAACTTCAATCCTTATAATAACATTTTCCAACACTAAAGACACAACAATTCGTGTAATAATGGGCTTGGTTAAACAATGACCAAATTTGTACATATTTAACCAAAGTTATAAAATCTCTGAAAACAGTAACTTCAATCCTTATAATAACATTTTTAAACATTAAAGACACAATAATTCGTGTAATAATGGGCTTGGTTAAACATTGACAAAATTTGTACATATTTAACCAAAGTTATAAAATCTCTGAAAACAGTAACTTCAATCCTTATAATAACATTTTTAAACATTAAAGACAAAATAATTCGTGTAATAATGGGCTTGGTTAAACATTGACAAAATTTCTACATATTTAACCAAAGTTATAAAATCTTTGAAAACAGTAACTTCAATCCTTATAATAACATTTTTAAACATTAAAGACACAATAATTCGTCTAATAATGGGCTTGGTTAAACAATGACAAAATTTGTACATATTTAACCAAAGTTATAAAATCTCTGAAAACAGTAACTTCAATCCTTATAATAACATTTTCCAACACTAAAGACACAATAATTCGTGTAATAATGGGCTTGGTTAAACAATGACAAAATTTGTACATATTTAACCAAAGTTATAAAATCTCTGAAAACCGTAACTTCAATCCTTATAATAACATTTTCAAACATTAAAGACAAAATAATTCGTGTAATAATGGGCTTGGTTAAACATCGACAAAATTTGTACATATTTAACCAAAGTTATAAAATCTCTGAAAACAGTAACTTCAATCCTTATAATAACATTTTCCAACACTAAAGACACAATAATTCGTGTAATAATGGGCTTGGTTAAACAATGACCAAATTTGTACATATTTAAATAAAGTTATAAAATCTCTGAAAACAAAAATTTCAATCCTTATAATAACATTTTTAAACATTAAAGACACAAAAAATTCGTGTAATAATGGGCTTGGTTAAACATTGACAAAATTTGTACATATTTAACCAAAGTTATAAAATCTCTGAAAACAGTAACTTCAATCCTTATAATAAAATTTTTAAACATTAAAGACACAATAATTCGTGTAATAATGGACTTGGTTAAACAATGACAAAATTTGTACATATTTAACCAAAGTTATAAAATCTCTGAAAACAGTAACTTCAATCCTTATAATAACATTTTCCAACACTAAAGACACAATAATTGGTGTAATAATGGTCTTGGTTAAACAATGACAAAATTTGTACATATTTAACCAAAGTTATAAAATCTCTGAAAACAGTAACTTCAATCCTTATAAAACATTTTCCAACACTAAAGACACAATAATTGGTGTAATAATGGTCTTGGTTAAACAATGACAAAATTTGTACATATTTAACCAAAGTTATAAAATCTCTGAAAACAGTAACTTCAATCCTTATAATAACATTTTCCAACATTAAAGACAAAATAATTCGTGTAATAATGGGCTTGGTTAAACAATGACAAAATTTGTACATATTTAATCAAAGTTATAAAATCTCTGAAAACCGTAACTTCAATCCTTATAATAACATTTTTAAACATTAAAGACAAAATAATTCGTGTAATAATGGGCTTGGTTAAACATTGACAAAATTTGTACATATTTAACCAAAGTTATAAAATCTGTGAAAACAGTAACTTCAATCCTTATAATAACATTTTCCAACACTAAAGACACAATAATTCGTGTAATAATGGGCTTGGTTAAACAATGACCAAATTTGTACATATTTAACCAAAGCTATAAAATCTCTGAAAACAAAAACTTCAATCCTTATAATAACATTTTTAAACATTAAAGACACAATAATTCGTTTAATAATGGGCTTGGTTAAACATTGACAAAATTTGTACATATTTAACCAAAGTTATAAAATCTCTGAAAACAGTAACTTCAATCCTTATAATAACATTTTTAAACATTAAAGACACAATAATTCGTGTAATAATGGGCTTGGTTAAACATTGACAAAATTTGTACATATTTAACCAAAGTTATAAAATCTCTGAAAACAGTAACTTCAATCCTTATAATAACATTTTTAAACATTAAAGACAAAATAATTCGTGTAATAATGGGCTTGGTTAAACATTGACAAAATTTCTAAATATTTAACCAAAGTTATAAAATCTCTGAAAACAGTAAATTCAATCCTTATAATAACATTTTTAAACATTAAAGACACAATAACTCGTCTAATAATGGGCTTGGTTAAACAATGACAAAATTTGTACATATTTAACCAAAGTTATAAAATCTCTGAAAACAGTAACTTCAATCCTTATAATAAAATTTTCCAACACTAAAGACACAATAATTCGTGTAATAATGGGCTTGGTTAAACAATGACAAAATTTGTACATATTTAACCAAAGTTATAAAATCTCTGAAAACCGTAACTTCAATCCTTATAATAACATTTTCAAACATTAAAGACAAAATAATTCGTGTAATAATGGGCTTGGTTAAACATCGACAAAATTTGTACATATTTAACCAAAGTTATAAAATCTCTGAAAACAGTAACTTCAATCCTTATAATAACATTTTCCAACACTAAAGACACAATAATTCGTGTAATAATGGGCTTGGTTAAACAATGACCAAATTTGTACATATTTAAATAAAGTTATAAAATCTCTGAAAACAAAAATTTCAATCCTTATAATAACATTTTTAAACATTAAAGACACAAAAAATTCGTGTAATAATGGGCTTGGTTAAACATTGACAAAATTTGTACATATTTAACCAAAGTTATAAAATCTCTGAAAACAGTAACTTCAATCCTTATAATAAAATTTTTAAACATTAAAGACACAATAATTCGTGTAATAATGGACTTGGTTAAACAATGACAAAATTTGTACATATTTAACCAAAGTTATAAAATCTCTGAAAACAGTAACTTCAATCCTTATAATAACATTTTCCAACACTAAAGACACAATAATTGGTGTAATAATGGTCTTGGTTAAACAATGACAAAATTTGTACATATTTAACCAAAGTTATAAAATTTCTGAAAACAGTAACTTCAATCCTTATAATAACATTTTTAAACATTAAAGACAAAATAATTCGTGTAATAATGGGCTTGGTTAAACATTGACAAAATTTCTACATATTTAACCAAAGTTATAAAATCTTTGAAAACAGTAACTTCAATCCTTATAATAACATTTTTAAACATTAAAGACACAATAATTCGTCTAATAATGGGCTTGGTTAAACAATGACAAAATTTGTACATATTTAACCAAAGTTATAAAATCTCTGAAAACAGTAACTTCAATCCTTATAATAACATTTTCCAACACTAAAGACACAATAATTCGTGTAATAATGGGCTTGGTTAAACAATGACAAAATTTGTACATATTTAACCAAAGTTATAAAATCTCTGAAAACCGTAACTTCAATCCTTATAATAACATTTTCAAACATTAAAGACAAAATAATTCGTGTAATAATGGGCTTGGTTAAACATCGACAAAATTTGTACATATTTAACCAAAGTTATAAAATCTCTGAAAACAGTAACTTCAATCCTTATAATAACATTTTCCAACACTAAAGACACAATAATTCGTGTAATAATGGGCTTGGTTAAACAATGACCAAATTTGTACATATTTAAATAAAGTTATAAAATCTCTGAAAACAAAAATTTCAATCCTTATAATAACATTTTTAAACATTAAAGACACAAAAAATTCGTGTAATAATGGGCTTGGTTAAACATTGACAAAATTTGTACATATTTAACCAAAGTTATAAAATCTCTGAAAACAGTAACTTCAATCCTTATAATAAAATTTTTAAACATTAAAGACACAATAATTCGTGTAATAATGGACTTGGTTAAACAATGACAAAATTTGTACATATTTAACCAAAGTTATAAAATCTCTGAAAACAGTAACTTCAATCCTTATAATAACATTTTCCAACACTAAAGACACAATAATTGGTGTAATAATGGTCTTGGTTAAACAATGACAAAATTTGTACATATTTAACCAAAGTTATAAAATCTCTGAAAACAGTAACTTCAATCCTTATAATAACATTTTCCAACACTAAAGACACAATAATTGGTGTAATAATGGTCTTGGTTAAACAATGACAAAATTTGTACATATTTAACCAAAGTTATAAAATCTCTGAAAACAGTAACTTCAATCCTTATAATAACATTTTCCAACATTAAAGACAAAATAATTCGTGTAATAATGGGCTTGGTTAAACAATGACAAAATTTGTACATATTTAATCAAAGTTATAAAATCTCTGAAAACCGTAACTTCAATCCTTATAATAACATTTTTAAACATTAAAGACAAAATAATTCGTGTAATAATGGGCTTGGTTAAACATCGACAAAATTTGTACATATTTAACCAAAGTTATAAAATCTCTGAAAACAGTAACTTCAATCCTTATAATAACATTTTCCAACACTAAAGACACAATAATTCGTGTAATAATGGGCTTGGTTAAACAATGACCAAATTTGTACATATTTAAATAAAGTTATAAAATCTCTGAAAACAAAAATTTCAATCCTTATAATAACATTTTTAAACATTAAAGACACAAAAAATTCGTGTAATAATGGGCTTGGTTAAACATTGACAAAATTTGTACATATTTAACCAAAGTTATAAAATCTCTGAAAACAGTAACTTCAATCCTTATAATAAAATTTTTAAACATTAAAGACACAATAATTCGTGTAATAATGGACTTGGTTAAACAATGACAAAATTTGTACATATTTAACCAAAGTTATAAAATCTCTGAAAACAGTAACTTCAATCCTTATAATAACATTTTCCAACACTAAAGACACAATAATTGGTGTAATAATGGTCTTGGTTAAACAATGACAAAATTTGTACATATTTAACCAAAGTTATAAAATCTCTGAAAACAGTAACTTCAATCCTTATAATAACATTTTCCAACACTAAAGACACAATAATTGGTGTAATAATGGTCTTGGTTAAACAATGACAAAATTTGTACATATTTAACCAAAGTTATAAAATCTCTGAAAACAGTAACTTCAATCCTTATAATAACATTTTCCAACATTAAAGACAAAATAATTCGTGTAATAATGGGCTTGGTTAAACAATGACAAAATTTGTACATATTTAATCAAAGTTATAAAATCTCTGAAAACCGTAACTTCAATCCTTATAATAACATTTTTAAACATTAAAGACAAAATAATTCGTGTAATAATGGGCTTGGTTAAACATTGACAAAATTTGTACATATTTAACCAAAGTTATAAAATCTGTGAAAACAGTAACTTCAATCCTTATAATAACATTTTCCAACACTAAAGACACAATAATTCGTGTAATAATGGGCTTGGTTAAACAATGACCAAATTTGTACATATTTAACCAAAGCTATAAAATCTCTGAAAACAAAAACTTCAATCCTTATAATAACATTTTTAAACATTAAAGACACAATAATTCGTTTAATAATGGGCTTGGTTAAACATTGACAAAATTTGTACATATTTAACCAAAGTTATAAAATCTCTGAAAACAGTAACTTCAATCCTTATAATAACATTTTTAAACATTAAAGACACAATAATTCGTGTAATAATGGGCTTGGTTAAACATTGACAAAATTTGTACATATTTAACCAAAGTTATAAAATCTCTGAAAACAGTAACTTCAATCCTTATAATAACATTTTTAAACATTAAAGACAAAATAATTCGTGTAATAATGGGCTTGGTTAAACATTGACAAAATTTCTACATATTTAACCAAAGTTATAAAATCTCTGAAAACAGTAACTTCAATCCTTATAATAACATTTTTAAACATTAAAGACACAATAATTCGTCTAATAATGGGCTTGGTTAAACAATGACAAAATTTGTACATATTTAACCAAAGTTATAAAATCTCTGAAAACAGTAACTTCAATCCTTATAATAAAATTTTCCAACACTAAAGACACAATAATTCGTGTAATAATGGGCTTGGTTAAACAATGACAAAATTTGTACATATTTAACCAAAGTTATAAAATCTCTGAAAACCGTAACTTCAATCCTTATAATAACATTTTCAAACATTAAAGACAAAATAATTCGTGTAATAATGGGCTTGGTTAAACATCGACAAAATTTGTACATATTTAACCAAAGTTATAAAATCTCTGAAAACAGTAACTTCAATCCTTATAATAACATTTTCCAACACTAAAGACACAATAATTCGTGTAATAATGGGCTTGGTTAAACAATGACCAAATTTGTACATATTTAAATAAAGTTATAAAATCTCTGAAAACAAAAATTTCAATCCTTATAATAACATTTTTAAACATTAAAGACACAAAAAATTCGTGTAATAATGGGCTTGGTTAAACATTGACAAAATTTGTACATATTTAACCAAAGTTATAAAATCTCTGAAAACAGTAACTTCAATCCTTATAATAAAATTTTTAAACATTAAAGACACAATAATTCGTGTAATAATGGACTTGGTTAAACAATGACAAAATTTGTACATATTTAACCAAAGTTATAAAATCTCTGAAAACAGTAACTTCAATCCTTATAATAACATTTTCCAACACTAAAGACACAATAATTGGTGTAATAATGGTCTTGGTTAAACAATGACAAAATTTGTACATATTTAACCAAAGTTATAAAATTTCTGAAAACAGTAACTTCAATCCTTATAATAACATTTTCCAACACTAAAGACACAATAATTCGTGTAATAATGGGCTTGGTTAAACAATGAAAAAATTTGTACATATTTAACCAAAGTTATAAAATCTCTGAAAACAGTAACTTCAATCCTTATAATAACATTTTTAAACATTAAAGACAAAATAATTCGTGTAATAATGGGCTTTGTTAAACATTGACAAAATTTGTACATATTTAACCAAAGTTATAAAATCTCTGAAAACAGTAACTTCAATCCTTATAATAACATTTTTAAACATTAAAGACACAATAATTCGTGTAATAATGGGCTTGGTTAAACAATGACAAAATTTGTACATATTTAACCAAAGTTATAAAATCTCTGAAAACAGTAACTTCAATCCTTATAATAACATTTTCCAACACTAAAGACACAATAATTCGTGTAATAATGGGCTTGGTTAAACAATGACAAAATTTGTACATATTTAACCAAAGTTATAAAATCTCTGAAAACAGTAACTTCAATCCTTATAATAACATTTGTAAACATTAAAGACACAATAATTCGTGTAATAATGGGCTTGGTTAAACAATGACAAAATTTGTACATATTTAACCAAAGTTATAAAATCTCTGAAAACAGTAACTTCAATCCTTATAATAACATTTTCCAACACTAAAGACACAATAATTCGTGTAAAAATGGGCTTGGTTAAACAATGACAAAATTTGTACATATTTAACCAAAGTTATAAAATCTCTGAAAACAGTAACTTCAATCCTTATAATAACATTTTTAAACATTAAAGACAAAATAATTCGTGTAATAATGGGCTTTGTTAAACATTGACAAAATTTTTACATATTTAACCAAAGTTATAAAATCTCTGAAAACAGTAACTTCAATCCTTATAATAACATTTTTAAACATTAAAGACACAATAATTCGTGTAATAATGGGCTTGGTTAAAAATGACAAAATTTGTACATATTTAACCAAAGTTATAAAATCTCTGAAAACAGTAACTTCAATCCTTATAATAACATTTTCCAACACTAAAGACACAATAATTCGTGTAATAATGGGCTTGGTTAAACAATGACAAAAATTGTACATATTTAACCAAAGTTATAAAATCTCTGAAAACAGTAACTTCAATCCTTATAATAACATTTTTAAACATTAAAGACAAAATAATTCGTGTAATAATGGGCTTGGTTAAACATTGACAAAATTTGTACATATTTAACCAAAGTTATAAAATCTCTGAAAACAGTAACTTCAATCCTTATAATAACATTTTTAAACATTAAAGACACAATAATTCGTGTAATAATGGGCTTGATTAAACAATGACAAAATTTGTACATATTTAACCGAAGTTATAAAATCTCTGAAAACAGTAACTTCAATCCTTATAATAACATTTTCCAACATTAAAGACAAAATAATTCGTGTAATAATGGGCTTGGTTAAACAATGACAAAATTTGTACATATTTAACCAAAGTTATAAAATCTCTGAAAACCGTAACTTCAATCCTTATAATAACATTTTTAAACATTAAAGACAAAATAATTCGTGTAATAATGGGCTTGGTTAAACATTGACAAAATTTGTACATATTTAACCAAAGTTATAAAATCTCTGAAAACAGTAACTTCAATCCTTATAATAACATTTTTAAACATTAAAGACACAATAATTCGTGTAATAATGGGCTTGGTTAAACAATGACAAAATTTGTACATATTTAACCGAAGTTGTAAAATCTCTGAAAACAGTAACTTCAATCCTTATAATAACATTTTCCAACATTAAAGAAAAAATAATTCGTGTAATAATGGGCTTGGTTAAACAATGACAAAATTTGTACATATTTAACCAAAGTTATAAAATCTCTGAAAACCGTAACTTCAATCCTTATAATAACATTTTTAAACATTAAAGACGAAATAATTCGTGTAATAATGGGCTTGGTTGAACATTGACAAAATTTGTACATATTTAACCAAAGTTATAAAATCTGTGAAAACAATAACTTCAATCCTTATAATAACATTTTCCAACACTAAAGACACAATAATTCGTGTAATAATGGGCTTGGTTAAACAATGACCAAATTTGTACATATTTAACCAAAGTTATAAAATCTCTGAAAACAGTAACTTCAATCCTTATAATAACATTTTTAAACATTAAAGACACAATAATTCGTGTAATTATTGGCTTGGTTAAACATTGACAAAATTTGTACATATTTAACCAAAGTTATAAAATCTCTGAAAACAGTAACTTCAATCCTTATAATAACATTTTTAAACACTAAAGACACAATAATTCGTGTAATAATGGGCTTGGTTAAACAATGACAAAATTTGTACATATTTAACCAAAGTTATAAAATCTCTGAAAACAGTAAATTCAATCCTTATAATAACATTTTCCAACACTAAAGACACAATAATTCGTGTAATAATGGGCTTGGTTAAACAATGACAAAATTTGTACATATTTAACCAAAGTTATAAAATCTCTGAAAACAGTAACTTCAATCCTTATAATAACATTTTTAAACATTAAAGACAAAATAATTCGTGTAATAATGGGCTTTGTTAAACATTGACAAAATTTGTACATATTTAACCAAAGTTATAAAATCTCTGAAAACAGTAACTTCAATCCTTATAATAACATTTTTAAACATTAAAGAGAAAATAATTCGTGTAATAATGGGCTTGGTTAAACAATGACAAAATTTGTACATATTTAACCAAAGTTATAAAATCTCTGAAAACCGTAACTTCAATCCTTATAATAACATTTTTAAACATTAAAGACAAAATAATTCGTGTAATAATGGGCTTGGTTAAACATTGACAAAATTTGTACATATTTAACCAAAGTTATAAAATCTCTGAAAACAGTAACTTCAATCCTTATAATAACATTTTTAAACATTAAAGACACAATAATTCGTGTAATAATGGGCTTGGTTAAACAATGACAAAATTTGTACATATTTAACCGAAGTTATAAAATCTCTGAAAACAGTAACTTCAATCCTTATAATAACATTTTCCAACATTAAAGAAAAAATAATTCGTGTAATAATGGGCTTGGTTAAACAATGACAAAATTTGTACATATTTAACCAAAGTTATAAAATCTCTGAAAACCGTAACTTCAATCCTTATAATAACATTTTTAAACATTAAAGACGAAATAATTCGTGTAATAATGGGCTTGGTTGAACATTGACAAAATTTGTACATATTTAACCAAAGTTATAAAATCTGTGAAAACAATAACTTCAATCCTTATAATAACATTTTCCAACACTAAAGACACAATAATTCGTGTAATAATGGGCTTGGTTAAACAATGACCAAATTTGTACATATTTAACCAAAGTTATAAAATCTCTGAAAACAGTAACTTCAATCCTTATAATAACATTTTTAAACATTAAAGACACAATAATTCGTGTAATTATGGGCTTGGTTAAACATTGACAAAATTTGTACATATTTAACCAAAGTTATAAAATCTCTGAAAACAGTAACTTCAATCCTTATAATAACATTTTTAAACACTAAAGACACAATAATTCGTGTAATAATGGGCTTGGTTAAACAATGACAAAATTTGTACATATTTAACCAAAGTTATAAAATCTCTGAAAACAGTAAATTCAATCCTTATAATAACATTTTCCAACACTAAAGACACAATAATTCGTGTAATAATGGGCTTGGTTAAACAATGACAAAATTTGTACATATTTAACCAAAGTTATAAAATCTCTGAAAACAGTAACTTCAATCCTTATAATAACATTTTTAAACATTAAAGACAAAATAATTCGTGTAATAATGGGCTTTGTTAAACATTGACAAAATTTGTACATATTTAACCAAAGTTATAAAATCTCTGAAAACAGTAACTTCAATCCTTATAATAACATTTTTAAACATTAAAGAGAAAATAATTCGTGTAATAATGGGCTTGGTTAAACAATGACAAAATTTGTACATATTTAACCAAAGTTATAAAATCTCTGAAAACAGTAACTTCAATCCTTATAATAACATTTTCCAACACTAAAGACAGAATAATTCGTGTAATAATGGGCTTGGTTAAACAATGACAAAATTTGTACATATTTAACCAAAGTTATAAAATCTCTGAAAACCGTATTTTCAATCCTTATAATAACATTTTTAAACATTAAAGACACAATAATTCGTGTAATAATGGGCTTGGTTAAACATTGACAAAATTTGTACATATTTAACCAAAGTTATAAAATCTCTGAAAACAGTAACTTCAATCCTTATAATAACATTTTCCAACACTAAAGACACAATAATTCGTGTAATAATGGGCTTGGTTAAACAATGACCAAATTTGTACATATTTAACCAAAGTTATAAAATCTCTGAAAACAAAAACTTCAATCCTTATAATAACATTTTTAAACATTAAAGACAAAATAATTCGTGTAATAATGGGCTTGGATAAACATTGAGAAAATTTGTACATATTTAACCAAAGTTATAAAATCTCTGAAAACAGTAACTTCAATCCTTATAATAACATTTTTAAACATTAAAGACACAATAATTCGTGTAATAATGGGCTTGGTTAAACAATGACAAAATTTGTACATATTTAACCAAAGTTATAAAATCTCTGAAAACAGTAACTTCAATCCTTATAATAACATTTTCCAACACTAAAGACACAATAATTCGTGTAATAATGGGCTTGGTTAAACAATGACAAAATTTGTACATATTTAACCAAAGTTATAAAATCTCTGAAAACCGTAACTTCAATCCTTATAATAACATTTTTAAACATTAAAAACAAAATAATTCGTGTAATAATGGGCTTGGTTAAACATTGACAAAATTTGTACATATTTAACCAAAGTTATAAAATCTCTGAAAACAGTAACTTCAATCCTTATAATAACATTTTTAAACATTAAAGACACAATAATTCGTGTAATAATGGGCTTGGTTAAACAATGACAAAATTTGTACATATTTAACCGAAGTTATAAAATCTCTGAAAACAGTAACTTCAATCCTTATAATAACATTTTCCAACATTAAAGAAAAAATAATTCGTGTAATAATGGGCTTGGTTAAACAATGACAAAATTTGTACATATTTAACCAAAGTTATAAAATCTCTGAAAACCGTAACTTCAATCCTTATAATAACATTTTTAAACATTAAAGACGAAATAATTCGTGTAATAATGGGCTTGGTTAAACATTGACAAAATTTGTACATATTTAACCAAAGTTATAAAATCTGTGAAAACAATAACTTCAATCCTTATAATAACATTTTCCAACACTAAAGACACAATAATTCGTGTAATAATGGGCTTGGTTAAACAATGACCAAATTTGTACATATTTAACCACAGTTATAAAATCTCTGAAAACAGTAACTTCAATCCTTATAATAACATTTTTAAACATTAAAGACACAATAATTCGTGTAATTATGGGCTTGGTTAAACATTGACAAAATTTGTACATATTTAACCAAAGTTATAAAATCTCTGAAAACAGTAACTTCAATCCTTATAATAACATTTTTAAACACTAAAGACACAATAATTCGTGTAATAATGGGCTTGGTTAAACAATGACAAAATTTGTACATATTTAACCAAAGTTATAAAATCTCTGAAAACAGTAAATTCAATCCTTATAATAACATTTTCCAACACTAAAGACACAATAATTCGTGTAATAATGGGCTTGGTTAAACAATGACAAAATTTGTACATATTTAACCAAAGTTATAAAATCTCTGAAAACCGTAACTTCAATCCTTATAATAACATTTTTAAACATTAAAGACGAAATAATTCGTGTAATAATGGGCTTGGTTAAACATTGACAAAATTTGTACATATTTAACCAAAGTTATAAAATCTGTGAAAACAATAACTTCAATCCTTATAATAACATTTTCCAACACTAAAGACACAATAATTCGTGTAATAATGGGCTTGGTTAAACAATGACCAAATTTGTACATATTTAACCACAGTTATAAAATCTCTGAAAACAGTAACTTCAATCCTTATAATAACATTTTTAAACATTAAAGACACAATAATTCGTGTAATTATGGGCTTGGTTAAACATTGACAAAATTTGTACATATTTAACCAAAGTTATAAAATCTCTGAAAACAGTAACTTCAATCCTTATAATAACATTTTTAAACACTAAAGACACAATAATTCGTGTAATAATGGGCTTGGTTAAACAATGACAAAATTTGTACATATTTAACCAAAGTTATAAAATCTCTGAAAACAGTAAATTCAATCCTTATAATAACATTTTCCAACACTAAAGACACAATAATTCGTGTAATAATGGGCTTGGTTAAACAATGACAAAATTTGTACATATTTAACCAAAGTTATAAAATCTCTGAAAACAGTAACTTCAATCCTTATAATAACATTTTTAAACATTAAAGACAAAATAATTCGTGTAATAATGGGCTTTGTTAAACATTGACAAAATTTGTACATATTTAACCAAAGTTATAAAATCTCTGAAAACAGTAACTTCAATCCTTATAATAACATTTTTAAACATTAAAGAGAAAATAATTCGTGTAATAATGGGCTTTGTTAAACATTGACAAAATTTGTACATATTTAACCAAAGTTATAAAATCTGTGAAAACAATAACTTCAATCCTTATAATAACATTTTCCAACACTAAAGACACAATAATTCGTGTAATAATGGGCTTGGTTAAACAATGACCAAATTTGTACATATTTAACCACAGTTATAAAATCTCTGAAAACAGTAACTTCAATCCTTATAATAACATTTTTAAACATTAAAGACACAATAATTCGTGTAATTATGGGCTTGGTTAAACATTGACAAAATTTGTACATATTTAACCAAAGTTATAAAATCTCTGAAAACAGTAACTTCAATCCTTATAATAACATTTTTAAACACTAAAGACACAATAATTCGTGTAATAATGGGCTTGGTTAAACAATGACAAAATTTGTACATATTTAACCAAAGTTATAAAATCTCTGAAAACAGTAAATTCAATCCTTATAATAACATTTTCCAACACTAAAGACACAATAATTCGTGTAATAATGGGCTTGGTTAAACAATGACCAAATTTGTACATATTTAACCAAAGTTATAAAATCTCTGAAAACAAAAACTTCAATCCTTATAATAACATTTTTAAACATTAAAGACAAAATAATTCGTGTAATAATGGGCTTGGATAAACATTGAGAAAATTTGTACATATTTAACCAAAGTTATAAAATCTCTGAAAACAGTAACTTCAATCCTTATAATAACATTTTTAAACATTAAAGACACAATAATTCGTGTAATAATGGGCTTGGTTAAACAATGACAAAATTTGTACATATTTAACCAAAGTTATAAAATCTCTGAAAACAGTAACTTCAATCCTTATAATAACATTTTCCAACACTAAAGACACAATAATTCGTGTAATAATGGGCTTGGTTAAACAATGACAAAATTTGTACATATTTAACCAAAGTTATAAAATCTCTGAAAACCGTAACTTCAATCCTTATAATAACATTTTTAAACATTAAAAACAAAATAATTCGTGTAATAATGGGCTTGGTTAAACATTGACAAAATTTGTACATATTTAACCAAAGTTATAAAATCTCTGAAAACAGTAACTTCAATCCTTATAATAACATTTTTAAACATTAAAGACACAATAATTCGTGTAATAATGGGCTTGGTTAAACAATGACAAAATTTGTACATATTTAACCGAAGTTATAAAATCTCTGAAAACAGTAACTTCAATCCTTATAATAACATTTTCCAACATTAAAGAAAAAATAATTCGTGTAATAATGGGCTTGGTTAAACAATGACAAAATTTGTACATATTTAACCAAAGTTATAAAATCTCTGAAAACCGTAACTTCAATCCTTATAATAACATTTTTAAACATTAAAGACGAAATAATTCGTGTAATAATGGGCTTGGTTAAACATTGACAAAATTTGTACATATTTAACCAAAGTTATAAAATCTGTGAAAACAATAACTTCAATCCTTATAATAACATTTTCCAACACTAAAGACACAATAATTCGTGTAATAATGGGCTTGGTTAAACAATGACCAAATTTGTACATATTTAACCACAGTTATAAAATCTCTGAAAACAGTAACTTCAATCCTTATAATAACATTTTTAAACATTAAAGACACAATAATTCGTGTAATTATGGGCTTGGTTAAACATTGACAAAATTTGTACATATTTAACCAAAGTTATAAAATCTCTGAAAACAGTAACTTCAATCCTTATAATAACATTTTTAAACACTAAAGACACAATAATTCGTGTAATAATGGGCTTGGTTAAACAATGACAAAATTTGTACATATTTAACCAAAGTTATAAAATCTCTGAAAACAGTAAATTCAATCCTTATAATAACATTTTCCAACACTAAAGACACAATAATTCGTGTAATAATGGGCTTGGTTAAACAATGACAAAATTTGTACATATTTAACCAAAGTTATAAAATCTCTGAAAACAGTAACTTCAATCCTTATAATAACATTTTTAAACATTAAAGACAAAATAATTCGTGTAATAATGGGCTTTGTTAAACATTGACAAAATTTGTACATATTTAACCAAAGTTATAAAATCTCTGAAAACAGTAACTTCAATCCTTATAATAACATTTTTAAACATTAAAGAGAAAATAATTCGTGTAATAATGGGCTTGGTTAAACAATGACAAAATTTGTACATATTTAACCAAAGTTATAAAATCTCTGAAAACAGTAACTTCAATCCTTATAATAACATTTTCCAACACTAAAGACAGAATAATTCGTGTAATAATGGGCTTGGTTAAACAATGACAAAATTTGTACATATTTAACCAAAGTTATAAAATCTCTGAAAACCGTATTTTCAATCCTTATAATAACATTTTTAAACATTAAAGACACAATAATTCGTGTAATAATGGGCTTGGTTAAACATTGACAAAATTTGTACATATTTAACCAAAGTTATAAAATCTGTGAAAACAATAACTTCAATCCTTATAATAACATTTTCCAACACTAAAGACACAATAATTCGTGTAATAATGGGCTTGGTTAAACAATGACCAAATTTGTACATATTTAACCACAGTTATAAAATCTCTGAAAACAGTAACTTCAATCCTTATAATAACATTTTTAAACATTAAAGACACAATAATTCGTGTAATTATGGGCTTGGTTAAACATTGACAAAATTTGTACATATTTAACCAAAGTTATAAAATCTCTGAAAACAGTAACTTCAATCCTTATAATAACATTTTTAAACACTAAAGACACAATAATTCGTGTAATAATGGGCTTGGTTAAACAATGACAAAATTTGTACATATTTAACCAAAGTTATAAAATCTCTGAAAACAGTAAATTCAATCCTTATAATAACATTTTCCAACACTAAAGACACAATAATTCGTGTAATAATGGGCTTGGTTAAACAATGACAAAATTTGTACATATTTAACCAAAGTTATAAAATCTCTGAAAACAGTAACTTCAATCCTTATAATAACATTTTTAAACATTAAAGACAAAATAATTCGTGTAATAATGGGCTTTGTTAAACATTGACAAAATTTGTACAAATATAACCAAAGTTATAAAATCTCTGAAAACAGTAACTTCAATCCTTATAATAACATTTTTAAACATTAAAGAGAAAATAATTCGTGTAATAATGGGCTTGGTTAAACAATGACAAAATTTGTACATATTTAACCAAAGTTATAAAATCTCTGAAAACAGTAACTTCAATCCTTATAATAACATTTTCCAACACTAAAGACAGAATAATTCGTGTAATAATGGGCTTGGTTAAACAATGACAAAATTTGTACATATTTAACCAAAGTTATAAAATCTCTGAAAACCGTATTTTCAATCCTTATAATAACATTTTTAAACATTAAAGACACAATAATTCGTGTAATAATGGGCTTGGTTAAACATTGACAAAATTTGTACATATTTAACCAAAGTTATAAAATCTCTGAAAACAGTAACTTCAATCCTTATAATAACATTTTCCAACACTAAAGACACAATAATTCGTGTAATAATGGGCTTGGTTAAACAATGACCAAATTTGTACATATTTAACCAAAGTTATAAAATCTCTGAAAACAAAAACTTCAATCCTTATAATAACATTTTTAAACATTAAAGACAAAATAATTCGTGTAATAATGGGCTTGGATAAACATTGAGAAAATTTGTACATATTTAACCAAAGTTATAAAATCTCTGAAAACAGTAACTTCAATCCTTATAATAACATTTTTAAACATTAAAGACACAATAATTCGTGTAATAATGGGCTTGGTTAAACAATGACAAAATTTGTACATATTTAACCAAAGTTATAAAATCTCTGAAAACAGTAACTTCAATCCTTATAATAACATTTTCCAACACTAAAGACACAATAATTCGTGTAATAATGGGCTTGGTTAAACAATGACAAAATTTGTACATATTTAACCAAAGTTATAAAATCTCTGAAAACCGTAACTTCAATCCTTATAATAACATTTTTAAACATTAAAAACAAAATATTTCGTGTAATAATGGGCTTGGTTAAACATTGACAAAATTTGTACATATTTAACCAAAGTTATAAAATCTCTGAAAACAGTAACTTCAATCCTTATAATAACATTTTTAAACATTAAAGACACAATAATTCGTGTAATAATGGGCTTGGTTAAACAATGACAAAATTTGTACATATTTAACCAAAGTTATAAAATCTCTGAAAACAGTAAATTCAATCCTTATAATAACATTTTCCAACACTAAAGACACAATAATTCGTGTAATAATGGGCTTGGTTAAACAATGACAAAATTTGTACATATTTAACCAAAGTTATAAAATCTCTGAAAAGAGTAACTTCAATCCTTATAATAACATTTTTAAACATTAAAGACAAAATAATTCGTGTAATAATGGGCTTTGTTAAACATTGACAAAATTTGTACATATTTAACCAAAGTTATAAAATCTCTGAAAACAGTAACTTCAATCCTTATAATAACATTTTTAAACATTAAAGAGAAAATAATTCGTGTAATAATGGGCTTGGTTAAACAATGACAAAATTTGTACATATTTAACCAAAGTTATAAAATCTCTGAAAACAGTAACTTCAATCCTTATAATAACATTTTCCAACACTAAAGACAGAATAATTCGTGTAATAATGGGCTTGGTTAAACAATGACAAAATTTGTACATATTTAACCAAAGTTATAAAATCTCTGAAAACCGTATTTTCAATCCTTATAATAACATTTTTAAACATTAAAGACACAATAATTCGTGTAATAATGGGCTTGGTTAAACAATGACCAAATTTGTACATATTTAACCAAAGTTATAAAATCTCTGAAAACAAAAACTTCAATCCTTATAATAACATTTTTAAACATTAAAGACAAAATAATTCGTGTAATAATGGGCTTGGATAAACATTGAGAAAATTTGTACATATTTAACCAAAGTTATAAAATCTCTGAAAACAGTAACTTCAATCCTTATAATAACATTTTTAAACATTAAAGACACAATAATTCGTGTAATAATGGGCTTGGTTAAACAATGACAAAATTTGTACATATTTAACCAAAGTTATAAAATCTCTGAAAACAGTAACTTCAATCCTTATAATAACATTTTCCAACACTAAAGACACAATAATTCGTGTAATAATGGGCTTGGTTAAACAATGACAAAATTTGTACATATTTAACCAAAGTTATAAAATCTCTGAAAACCGTAACTTCAATCCTTATAATAACATTTTTAAACATTAAAAACAAAATAATTCGTGTAATAATGGGCTTGGTTAAACATTGACAAAATTTGTACATATTTAACCAAAGTTATAAAATCTCTGAAAACAGTAACTTCAATCCTTATAATAACATTTTTAAACATTAAAGACACAATAATTCGTGTAATAATGGGCTTGGTTAAACAATGACAAAAATTGTACATATTTAACCAAAGTTATAAAATCTCTGAAAACAGTAACTTCAATCCTTATAATAACGTTTTTAAACATTAAAGACAAAATAATTCGTGTAATAATGGGCTTGGTTAAACATTGACAAAATTTGTACATATTTAACCAAAGTTATAAAATCTCTGAAAACAGTAACTTCAATCCTTATAATAACATTTTTAAACATTAAAGACACAATAATTCGTGTAATAATGGGCTTGATTAAACAATGACAAAATTTGTACATATTTAACCGAAGTTATAAAATCTCTGAAAACAGTAACTTCAATCCTTATAATAACATTTTCCAACATTAAAGACAAAATAATTCGTGTAATAATGGGCTTGGTTAAACAATGACAAAATTTGTACATATTTAACCAAAGTTATAAAATCTCTGAAAACCGTAACTTCAATCCTTATAATAACATTTTTAAACATTAAAGACAAAATAATTCGTGTAATAATGGGCTTGGTTAAACATTGACAAAATTTGTACATATTTAACCAAAGTTATAAAATCTCTGAAAACAGTAACTTCAATCCTTATAATAACATTTTTAAACATTAAAGACACAATAATTCGTGTAATAATGGGCTTGGTTAAACAATGACAAAATTTGTACATATTTAACCGAAGTTATAAAATCTCTGAAAACAGTAACTTCAATCCTTATAATAACATTTTCCAACATTAAAGACAAAATAATTCGTGTAATAATGGGCTTGGTTAAACAATGACCAAATTTGTACATATTTAACCAAAGTTATAAAATCTCTGAAAACAAAAACTTCAATCCTTATAATAACATTTTTAAACATTAAAGACACAATAATTCGTGTAATTATGGGCTTGGTTAAACATTGACAAAATTTGTACATATTTAACCAAAGTTATAAAATCTCTGAAAACAGTAACTTCAATCCTTATAATAACATTTTTAAACACTAAAGACACAATAATTCGTGTAATAATGGGCTTGGTTAAACAATGACAAAATTTGTACATATTTAACCAAAGTTATAAAATCTCTGAAAACAGTAAATTCAATCCTTATAATAACATTTTCCAACACTAAAGACACAATAATTCGTGTAATAATGGGCTTGGTTAAACAATGACAAAATTTGTACATATTTAACCAAAGTTATAAAATCTCTGAAAACAGTAACTTCAATCCTTATAATAACATTTTTAAACATTAAAGACAAAATAATTCGTGTAATAATGGGCTTTGTTAAACATTGACAAAATTTGCACATATTTAACCAAAGTTATAAAATCTCTGAAAACAGTAACTTCAATCCTTATAATAACATTTTTAAACATTAAAGAGAAAATAATTCGTGTAATAATGGGCTTGGTTAAACAATGACAAAATTTGTACATATTTAACCAAAGTTATAAAATCTCTGAAAACAGTAACTTCAATCCTTATAATAACATTTTCCAACACTAAAGACAGAATAATTCGTGTAATAATGGGCTTGGTTAAACAATGACAAAATTTGTACATATTTAACCAAAGTTATAAAATCTCTGAAAACCGTATTTTCAATCCTTATAATAACATTTTTAAACATTAAAGACACAATAATTCGTGTAATAATGGGCTTGGTTAAACATTGACAAAATTTGTACATATTTAACCAAAGTTATAAAATCTCTGAAAACAGTAACTTCAATCCTTATAATAACATTTTCCAACACTAAAGACACAATAATTCGTGTAATAATGGGCTTGGTTAAACAATGACCAAATTTGTACATATTTAACCAAAGTTATAAAATCTCTGAAAACAGTAACTTCAATCCTTATAATAACATTTTCCAACACTAAAGACACAATAATTCGTGTAATAATGGGCTTGGTTAAACAATGACAAAATTTGTACATATTTAACCAAAGTTATAAAATCTCTGAAAACCGTAACTTCAATCCTTATAATAACATTTTTAAACATTAAAGACAAAATAATTCGTGTAATAATGGGCTTGGTTAAACATTGACAAAATTTGTACATATTTAACCAAAGTTATAAAATCTCTGAAAACAGTAACTTCAATCCTTATAATAACATTTTTAAACATTAAAGACACAATAATTCGTGTAATAATGGGCTTGGTTAAAAATGACAAAATTTGTACATATTTAACCAAAGTTATAAAATCTCTGAAAACAGTAACTTCAATCCTTATAATAACATTTTCCAACATTAAAGACACAATAATTCGTGTAATAATGGGCTTGGTTAAACAATGACAAAATTTGTACATATTTAACCAAAGTTATAAAATCTCTGAAAACAGTAACTTCAATCCTTATAATAACATTTTTAAACATTAAAGACAAAATAATTCGTGTAATAATGGGCTTGGTTAAACATTGACAAAATTTGTACATATTTAACCAAAGTTATAAAATCTCTGAAAACAGTAACTTCAATCCTTATAATAACATTTTTAAACATTAAAGACACAATAATTCGTGTAATAATGGGCTTGATTAAACAATGACAAAATTTTTACATATTTAACCGAAGTTATAAAATCTCTGAAAACAGTAACTTCAATCCTTATAATAACATTTTTAAACATTAAAGACAAAATAATTCGTGTAATAATGGGCTTTGTTAAACATTGACAAAATTTGTACATATTTAACCAAAGTTATAAAATCTCTGAAAACAGTAACTTCAATCCTTATAATAACATTTTTAAACATTAAAGACAAAATAATTCGTGTAATAATGGGCTTGGTTAAACAATGACAAAATTTGTACATATTTAACCAAAGTTATAAAATCTCTGAAAACAGTAACTTCAATCCTTATAATAACATTTTCCAACACTAAAGACAGAATAATTCGTGTAATAATGGGCTTGGTTAAACAATGACAAAATTTGTACATATTTAACCAAAGTTATAAAATCTCTGAAAACCGTATTTTCAATCCTTATAATAACATTTTTAAACATTAAAGACACAATAATTCGTGTAGTAATGGGCTTGGTTAAACATTGACAAAATTTGTACATATTTAACCAAAGTTATAAAATCTCTGAAAACAGTAACTTCAATCCTTATAATAACATTTTCCAACACTAAAGACACAATAATTCGTGTAATAATGGGCTTGGTTAAACAATGACCAAATTTGTACATATTTAACCAAAGTTATAAAATCTCTGAAAACAAAAACTTCAATCCTTATAATAACATTTTTAAACATTAAAGACAAAATAATTCGTGTAATAATGGGCTTGGTTAAACATTGAGAAAATTTGTACATATTTAACCAAAGTTATAAAATCTCTGAAAACAGTAACTTCAATCCTTATAATAACATTTTTAAACATTAAAGACACAATAATTCGTGTAATAATGGGCTTGGTTAAACAATGACAAAATTTGTACATATTTAACCAAAGTTATAAAATCTCTGAAAACAGTAACTTCAATCCTTATAATAACATTTTCCAACACTAAAGACACAATAATTCGTGTAATAATGGGCTTGGTTAAACAATGACAAAATTTGTACATATTTAACCAAAGTTATAAAATCTCTGAAAACCGTAACTTCAATCCTTATAATAACATTTTTAAACATTAAAGACAAAATAATTCGTGTAATAATGGGCTTGGTTAAACATTGACAAAAATTGTACATATTTAACCAAAGTTATAAAATCTCTGAAAACAGTAACTTCAATCCTTATAATAACATTTTCCAACACTAAAGACAAAATAATTCGTGTAATAATGGGCTTGGTTAAACAATGACCAAATTTGTACATATTTAACCAAAGTTATAAAATCTCTGAAAACAAAAACTTCAATCCTTATAATAACATTTTTAAACATTAAAGACACAATAATTCGTGTAATTATGGGCTTGGTTAAACATTGACAAAATTTGTACATATTTAACCAAAGTTATAAAATCTCTGAAAACAGTAACTTCAATCCTTATAATAACATTTTTAAACACTAAAGACACAATAATTCGTGTAATAATGGGCTTGGTTAAACAATGACAAAATTTGTACATATTTAACCAAAGTTATAAAATCTCTGAAAACAGTAAATTCAATCCTTATAATAACATTTTCCAACACTAAAGACACAATAATTCGTGTAATAATGGGCTTGGTTAAACAATGACAAAATTTGTACATATTTAACCAAAGTTATAAAATCTCTGAAAACAGTAACTTCAATCCTTATAATAACATTTTTAAACATTAAAGACAAAATAATTCGTGTAATAATGGGCTTTGTTAAACATTGACAAAATTTGTACATATTTAACCAAAGTTATAAAATCTCTGAAAACAGTAACTTCAATCCTTATAATAACATTTTTAAACATTAAAGAGAAAATAATTCGTGTAATAATGGGCTTGGTTAAACAATGACAAAAATTGTACATATTTAACCAAAGTTATAAAATCTCTGAAAACAGTAACTTCAATCCTTATAATAACATTTTCCAACACTAAAGACAGAATAATTCGTGTAATAATGGGCTTGGTTAAACAATGACAAAATTTGTACATATTTAACCAAAGTTATAAAATCTCTGAAAACCGTATTTTCAATCCTTATAATAACATTTTTAAACATTAAAGACACAATAATTCGTGTAATAATGGGCTTGGTTAAACATTGACAAAATTTGTACATATTTAACCAAAGTTATAAAATCTCTGAAAACAGTAACTTCAATCCTTATAATAACATTTTCCAACACTAAAGACACAATAATTCGTGTAATAATGGGCTTGGTTAAACAATGACCAAATTTGTACATATTTAACCAAAGTTATAAAATCTCTGAAAACAGTAACTTCAATCCTTATAATAACATTTTCCAACACTAAAGACACAATAATTCGTGTAATAATGGGCTTGGTTAAACAATGACAAAATTTGTACATATTTAACCAAAGTTATAAAATCTCTGAAAACCGTAACTTCAATCCTTATAATAACATTTTTAAACATTAAAGACAAAATAATTCGTGTAATAATGGGCTTGGTTAAACATTGACAAAATTTGTACATATTTAACCAAAGTTATAAAATCTCTGAAAACAGTAACTTCAATCCTTATAATAACATTTTTAAACATTAAAGACACAATAATTCGTGTAATAATGGGCTTGGTTAAAAATGACAAAATTTGTACATATTTAACCAAAGTTATAAAATCTCTGAAAACAGTAACTTCAATCCTTATAATAACATTTTCCAACACTAAAGACACAATAATTCGTGTAATAATGGGCTTGGTTAAACAATGACAAAAATTGTACATATTTAACCAAAGTTATAAAATCTCTGAAAACAGTAACTTCAATCCTTATAATAACATTTTTAAACATTAAAGACAAAATAATTCGTGTAATAATGGGCTTGGTTAAACATTGACAAAATTTGTACATATTTAACCAAAGTTATAAAATCTCTGAAAACAGTAACTTCAATCCTTATAATAACATTTTTAAACATTAAAGACACAATAATTCGTGTAATAATGGGCTTGATTAAACAATGACAAAATTTTTACATATTTAACCGAAGTTATAAAATCTCTGAAAACAGTAACTTCAATCCTTATAATAACATTTTTAAACATTAAAGACAAAATAATTCGTGTAATAATGGGCTTTGTTAAACATTGACAAAATTTGTACATATTTAACCAAAGTTATAAAATCTCTGAAAACAGTAACTTCAATCCTTATAATAACATTTTTAAACATTAAAGACAAAATAATTCGTGTAATAATGGGCTTGGTTAAACAATGACAAAATTTGTACATATTTAACCAAAGTTATAAAATCTCTGAAAACAGTAACTTCAATCCTTATAATAACATTTTCCAACACTAAAGACAGAATAATTCGTGTAATAATGGGCTTGGTTAAACAATGACAAAATTTGTACATATTTAACCAAAGTTATAAAATCTCTGAAAACCGTATTTTCAATCCTTATAATAACATTTTTAAACATTAAAGACACAATAATTCGTGTAGTAATGGGCTTGGTTAAACATTGACAAAATTTGTACATATTTAACCAAAGTTATAAAATCTCTGAAAACAGTAACTTCAATCCTTATAATAACATTTTCCAACACTAAAGACACAATAATTCGTGTAATAATGGGCTTGGTTAAACAATGACCAAATTTGTACATATTTAACCAAAGTTATAAAATCTCTGAAAACAAAAACTTCAATCCTTATAATAACATTTTTAAACATTAAAGACAAAATAATTCGTGTAATAATGGGCTTGGTTAAACATTGAGAAAATTTGTACATATTTAACCAAAGTTATAAAATCTCTGAAAACAGTAACTTCAATCCTTATAATAACATTTTTAAACATTAAAGACACAATAATTCGTGTAATAATGGGCTTGGTTAAACAATGACAAAATTTGTACATATTTAACCAAAGTTATAAAATCTCTGAAAACAGTAACTTCAATCCTTATAATAACATTTTCCAACACTAAAGACACAATAATTCGTGTAATAATGGGCTTGGTTAAACAATGACAAAATTTGTACATATTTAACCAAAGTTATAAAATCTCTGAAAACCGTAACTTCAATCCTTATAATAACATTTTTAAACATTAAAGACAAAATAATTCGTGTAATAATGGGCTTGGTTAAACATTGACAAAAATTGTACATATTTAACCAAAGTTATAAAATCTCTGAAAACAGTAACTTCAATCCTTATAATAACATTTTCCAACACTAAAGACAAAATAATTCGTGTAATAATGGGCTTGGTTAAACAATGACAAAAATTGTACATATTTAACCAAAGTTATAAAATCTCTGAAAACAGTAACTTCAATCCTTATAATAACATTTTTAAACATTAAAGACAAAATAATTCGTGTAATAATGGGCTTGGTTAAACATTGACAAAATTTGTACATATTTAACCAAAGTTATAAAATCTCTGAAAACAGTAACTTCAATCCTTATAATAACATTTTTAAACATTAAAGACACAATAATTCGTGTAATAATGGGCTTGATTAAACAATGACAAAATTTGTACATATTTAACCGAAGTTATAAAATCTCTGAAAACAGTAACTTCAATCCTTATAATAACATTTTTAAACATTAAAGACAAAATAATTCGTGTAATAATGGGCTTTGTTAAACATTGACAAAATTTGTACATATTTAACCAAAGTTATAAAATCTCTGAAAACAGTAACTTCAATCCTTATAATAACATTTTTAAACATTAAAGACACAATAATTCGTGTAATAATGGGCTTGGTTAAACAATGACAAAATTTGTACATATTTAACCGAAGTTATAAAATCTCTGAAAACAGTAACTTCAATCCTTATAATAACATTTTCCAACATTAAAGACAAAATAATTCGTGTAATAATGGGCTTGGTTAAACAATGACCAAATTTGTACATATTTAACCAAAGTTATAAAATCTCTGAAAACAAAAACTTCAATCCTTATAATAACATTTTTAAACATTAAAGACACAATAATTCGTGTAATTATGGGCTTGGTTAAACATTGACAAAATTTGTACATATTTAACCAAAGTTATAAAATCTCTGAAAACAGTAACTTCAATCCTTATAATAACATTTTTAAACACTAAAGACACAATAATTCGTGTAATAATGGGCTTGGTTAAACAATGACAAAATTTGTACATATTTAACCAAAGTTATAAAATCTCTGAAAACAGTAAATTCAATCCTTATAATAACATTTTCCAACACTAAAGACACAATAATTCGTGTAATAATGGGCTTGGTTAAACAATGACAAAATTTGTACATATTTAACCAAAGTTATAAAATCTCTGAAAACAGTAACTTCAATCCTTATAATAACATTTTTAAACATTAAAGACAAAATAATTCGTGTAATAATGGGCTTTGTTAAACATTGACAAAATTTGTACATATTTAACCAAAGTTATAAAATCTCTGAAAACAGTAACTTCAATCCTTATAATAACATTTTTAAACATTAAAGAGAAAATAATTCGTGTAATAATGGGCTTGGTTAAACAATGACAAAATTTGTACATATTTAACCAAAGTTATAAAATCTCTGAAAACAGTAACTTCAATCCTTATAATAACATTTTCCAACACTAAAGACAGAATAATTCGTGTAATAATGGGCTTGGTTAAACAATGACAAAATTTGTACATATTTAACCAAAGTTATAAAATCTCTGAAAACCGTATTTTCAATCCTTATAATAACATTTTTAAACATTAAAGACACAATAATTCGTGTAATAATGGGCTTGGTTAAACATTGACAAAATTTGTACATATTTAACCAAAGTTATAAAATCTCTGAAAACAGTAACTTCAATCCTTATAATAACATTTTCCAACACTAAAGACACAATAATTCGTGTAATAATGGGCTTGGTTAAACAATGACCAAATTTGTACATATTTAACCAAAGTTATAAAATCTCTGAAAACAGTAACTTCAATCCTTATAATAACATTTTCCAACACTAAAGACACAATAATTCGTGTAATAATGGGCTTGGTTAAACAATGACAAAATTTGTACATATTTAACCAAAGTTATAAAATCTCTGAAAACCGTAACTTCAATCCTTATAATAACATTTTTAAACATTAAAGAAAAAATAATTCGTGTAATAATGGGCTTGGTTAAACATTGACAAAATTTGTACATATTTAACCAAAGTTATAAAATCTCTGAAAACAGTAACTTCAATCCTTATAATAACATTTTTAAACATTAAAGACACAATAATTCGTGTAATAATGGGCTTGGTTAAAAATGACAAAATTTGTACATATTTAACCAAAGTTATAAAATCTCTGAAAACAGTAACTTCAATCCTTATAATAACATTTTCCAACACTAAAGACACAATAATTCGTGTAATAATGGGCTTGGTTAAACAATGACAAAAATTGTACATATTTAACCAAAGTTATAAAATCTCTGAAAACAGTAACTTCAATCCTTATAATAACATTTTTAAACATTAAAGACAAAATAATTCGTGTAATAATGGGCTTGGTTAAACATTGACAAAATTTGTACATATTTAACCAAAGTTATAAAATCTCTGAAAACAGTAACTTCAATCCTTATAATAACATTTTTAAACATTAAAGACACAATAATTCGTGTAATAATGGGCTTGATTAAACAATGACAAAATTTTTACATATTTAACCGAAGTTATAAAATCTCTGAAAACAGTAACTTCAATCCTTATAATAACATTTTTAAACATTAAAGACAAAATAATTCGTGTAATAATGGGCTTTGTTAAACATTGACAAAATTTGTACATATTTAACCAAAGTTATAAAATCTCTGAAAACAGTAACTTCAATCCTTATAATAACATTTTTAAACATTAAAGACAAAATAATTCGTGTAATAATGGGCTTGGTTAAACAATGACAAAATTTGTACATATTTAACCAAAGTTATAAAATCTCTGAAAACAGTAACTTCAATCCTTATAATAACATTTTCCAACACTAAAGACAGAATAATTCGTGTAATAATGGGCTTGGTTAAACAATGACAAAATTTGTACATATTTAACCAAAGTTATAAAATCTCTGAAAACCGTATTTTCAATCCTTATAATAACATTTTTAAACATTAAAGACACAATAATTCGTGTAGTAATGGGCTTGGTTAAACATTGACAAAATTTGTACATATTTAACCAAAGTTATAAAATCTCTGAAAACAGTAACTTCAATCCTTATAATAACATTTTCCAACACTAAAGACACAATAATTCGTGTAATAATGGGCTTGGTTAAACAATGACCAAATTTGTACATATTTAACCAAAGTTATAAAATCTCTGAAAACAAAAACTTCAATCCTTATAATAACATTTTTAAACATTAAAGACAAAATAATTCGTGTAATAATGGGCTTGGTTAAACATTGAGAAAATTTGTACATATTTAACCAAAGTTATAAAATCTCTGAAAACAGTAACTTCAATCCTTATAATAACATTTTTAAACATTAAAGACACAATAATTCGTGTAATAATGGGCTTGGTTAAACAATGACAAAATTTGTACATATTTAACCAAAGTTATAAAATCTCTGAAAACAGTAACTTCAATCCTTATAATAACATTTTCCAACACTAAAGACACAATAATTCGTGTAATAATGGGCTTGGTTAAACAATGACAAAATTTGTACATATTTAACCAAAGTTATAAAATCTCTGAAAACCGTAACTTCAATCCTTATAATAACATTTTTAAACATTAAAGACAAAATAATTCGTGTAATAATGGGCTTGGTTAAACATTGACAAAAATTGTACATATTTAACCAAAGTTATAAAATCTCTGAAAACAGTAACTTCAATCCTTATAATAACATTTTCCAACACTAAAGACAAAATAATTCGTGTAATAATGGGCTTGGTTAAACAATGACAAAAATTGTACATATTTAACCAAAGTTATAAAATCTCTGAAAACAGTAACTTCAATCCTTATAATAACATTTTTAAACATTAAAGACAAAATAATTCGTGTAATAATGGGCTTGGTTAAACATTGACAAAATTTGTACATATTTAACCAAAGTTATAAAATCTCTGAAAACAGTAACTTCAATCCTTATAATAACATTTTTAAACATTAAAGACACAATAATTCGTGTAATAATGGGCTTGATTAAACAATGACAAAATTTGTACATATTTAACCGAAGTTATAAAATCTCTGAAAACAGTAACTTCAATCCTTATAATAACATTTTTAAACATTAAAGACAAAATAATTCGTGTAATAATGGGCTTTGTTAAACATTGACAAAATTTGTACATATTTAACCAAAGTTATAAAATCTCTGAAAACAGTAACTTCAATCCTTATAATAACATTTTTAAACATTAAAGACAAAATAATTCGTGTAATAATGGGCTTGGTTAAACAATGACAAAATTTGTACATATTTAACCAAAGTTATAAAATCTCTGAAAACAGTAACTTCAATCCTTATAATAACATTTTCCAACACTAAAGACAGAACAATTCGTGTAATAATGGGCTTGGTTAAACAATGACAAAATTTGTACATATTTAACCAAAGTTATAAAATCTCTGAAAACCGTATTTTCAATCCTTATAATAACATTTTTAAACATTAAAGACACAATAATTCGTGTAATAATGGGCTTGGTTAAACATTGACAAAATTTGTACATATTTAACCAAAGTTATAAAATCTCTGAAAACAGTAACTTCAATCCTTATAATAACATTTTCCAACACTAAAGACACAATAATTCGTGTAATAATGGGCTTGGTTAAACAATGACCAAATTTGTACATATTTAACCAAAGTTATAAAATCTCTGAAAACAAAAACTTCAATCCTTATAATAACATTTTTAAACATTAAAGACAAAATAATTCGTGTAATAATGGGCTTGGTTAAACATTGAGAAAATTTGTACATATTTAACCAAAGTTATAAAATCTCTGAAAACAGTAACTTCAATCCTTATAATAACATTTTTAAACATTAAAGACACAATAATTCGTGTAATAATGGGCTTGGTTAAACAATGACAAAATTTGTACATATTTAACCAAAGTTATAAAATCTCTGAAAACAGTAACTTCAATCCTTATAATAACATTTTCCAACACTAAAGACACAATAATTCGTGTAATAATGGGCTTGGTTAAACAATGACAAAATTTGTACATATTTAACCAAAGTTATAAAATCTCTGAAAACCGTAACTTCAATCCTTATAATAACATTTTTAAACATTAAAGACAAAATAATTCGTGTAATAATGGGCTTGGTTAAACATTGACAAAAATTGTACATATTTAACCAAAGTTATAAAATCTCTGAAAACAAAAACTTCAATCCTTATAATAACATTTTTAAACATTAAAGACACAATAATTCGTGTAATAATGGGCTTGGTTAAACATTGACAAAATTTGTACATATTTAACCAAAGTTATAAAATCTCTGAAAACAGTAACTTCAATCCTTATAATAACATTTTTAAACATTAAAGACACAATAATTCGTGTAATAATGGGCTTGGTTAAACATTGACAAAACTTGTACATATTTACCCAAAGTTATAAAATCTCTGAAAACAGTAACTTCAATCCTTATAATAACATTTTTAAACATTAAAGACACAATAATTCCTGTAATAATGGGCTTGGTTAAACAATGACAAAATTTGTACATATTTAACCAAAGTTATAAAATCTCTGAAAACAGTAACTTCAATCCTTATAATAACATTTTCCAACACTAAAGACACAATAATTCGTGTAATAATGGGCTTGGTTAAACAATGACAAAATTTGTACATATTTAATTAAAGTTATAAAATCTCTGAAAACAGTAACTTCAATCCTTATAATAACATTTTTAAACATTAAAGACAAAATAATTCGTGTAATAATGGGCTTGGTTAAACATTGAGAAAATTTGTACATATTTAACCAAAGTTATAAAATCTCTGAAAACAGTAACTTCAATCCTTATAATAACATTTTTAAACATTAAAGACACAATAATTCGTGTAATAATGGGCTTGGTTAAACAATGACAAAATTTGTACATATTTAACCAAAGTTATAAAATCTCTGAAAACAGTAACTTCAATCCTTATAATAACATTTTCCAACACTAAAGACACAATAATTCGTGTAATAATGGGCTTGGTTAAACAATGACAAAATTTGTACATATTTAACCAAAGTTATAAAATCTCTGAAAACCGTAACTTCAATCCTTATAATAACATTTTTAAACATTAAAGACAAAATAATTCGTGTAATAATGGGCTTGGTTAAACATTGACAAAAATTGTACATATTTAACCAAAGTTATAAAATCTCTGAAAACAAAAACTTCAATCCTTATAATAACATTTTTAAACATTAAAGACACAATAATTCGTGTAATAATGGGCTTGGTTAAACATTGACAAAATTTGTACATATTTAACCAAAGTTATAAAATCTCTGAAAACAGTAACTTCAATCCTTATAATAACATTTTTAAACATTAAAGACACAATAATTCGTGTAATAATGGGCTTGGTTAAACATTGACAAAACTTGTACATATTTACCCAAAGTTATAAAATCTCTGAAAACAGTAACTTCAATCCTTATAATAACATTTTTAAACATTAAAGACACAATAATTCCTGTAATAATGGGCTTGGTTAAACAATGACAAAATTTGTACATATTTAACCAAAGTTATAAAATCTCTGAAAACAGTAACTTCAATCCTTATAATAACATTTTCCAACACTAAAGACACAATAATTCGTGTAATAATGGGCTTGGTTAAACAATGACAAAATTTGTACATATTTAATTAAAGTTATAAAATCTCTGAAAACAGTAACTTCAATCCTTATAATAACATTTTTAAACATTAAAGACAAAATAATTCGTGTAATAATGGGCTTGGTTAAACATTGACAAAATTTGTACATATTTAACCAAAGTTATAAAATCTCTGAAAACAGTAACTTCAATCCTTATAATAACATTTTTAAACATTAAAGACACAATAATTCGTGTAATAATGGGCTTGGTTAAACAATGACAAAATTTGTACATATTTAACCGAAGTTATAAAATCTCTGAATCCAGTAACTTCAATCCTTATAATAACATTTTCCAACATTAAAGACAAAATAATTCGTGTAATAATGGGCTTGGTTAAACAATGACAAAATTTGTACATATTTAACCAAAGTTATAAAATCTCTGAAAACCGTAACTTCAATCCTTATAATAACATTTTTAAACATTAAAGACGAAATAATTCGTGTAATAATGGGCTTGGTTAAACATTGACAAAATTTGTACATATTTAACCAAAGTTATAAAATCTGTGAAAACAGTAACTTCAATCCTTATAATAACATTTTCCAACACTAAAGACACAATAATTCGTGTAATAATGGGCTTAATTAAACAATGACCAAATTTGTACATATTTAACCAAAGTTATAAAATCTCTGAAAACAAAAACTTCAATCCTTATAATAACATTTTTAAACATTAAAGACACAATAATTCGTGTAATAATGGGCTTGGTTAAACATTGACAAAATTTGTACATATTTAACCAAAGTTATAAAATCTCTGAAAACAGTAACTTCAATCCTTATAATAACATTTTTAAACATTAAAGACACAATAATTCGTGTAATTATGGGCTTGGTTAAACATTGACAAAATTTGTACATATTTAACCAAAGTTATAAAATCTCTGAAAACAGTAACTTCAATCCTGATAATAACATTTTTAAACACTAAAGACACAATAATTCGTGTAATAATGGGCTTGGTTAAACAATGACAAAATTTGTACATATTTAACCAAAATTATAAAATCTCTGAAAACAGTAACTTCAATCCTTATAATAACATTTTCCAACACTAAAGACACAATAATTCGTGTAATAATGGGCTTGGTTAAACAATGACAAAATTTGTACATATTTAACCAAAGTTATAAAATCTCTGAAAACAGTAACTTCAATCCTTATAATAACATTTTTAAACATTAAAGACAAAATAATTCGTGTAATAATGGGCTTTGTTAAACATTGACAAAATTTGTACATATTTAACCAAAGTTATAAAATCTCTGAAAACAGTAACTTCAATCCTTATAATAACATTTTTAAACATTAAAGACAAAATAATTCGTGTAATAATGGGCTTGGTTAAACAATGACAAAATTTGTACATATTTAACCAAAGTTATAAAATCTCTGAAAACAGTAACTTCAATCCTTATAATAACATTTTCCAACACTAAAGACACAATAATTCGTGTAATAATGGGCTTGGTTAAACAATGACAAAATTTGTACATATTTAACCAAAGTTATAAAATCTCTGAAAACCGTAACTTCAATCCTTATAATAACATTTTTAAACATTAAAGACACAATAATTCGTGTAATAATGGGCTTGGTTAAACATTGACAAAATTTGTACATATTTAACCAAAGTTATAAAATCTCTGAAAACAGTAACTTCAATCCTTATAATAACATTTTCCAACACTAAAGACACAATAATTCGTGTAATAATGGGCTTGGTTAAACAATGACCAAATTTGTACATATTTAACCAAAGTTATAAAATCTCTGAAAACAAAAACTTCAATCCTTATAATAACATTTTTAAACATTAAAGACAAAATAATTCGTGTAATAATGGGCTTGGTTAAACATTGAGAAAATTTGTACATATTTAACCAAAGTTATAAAACCTCTGAAAACAGTGACTTCAATCCTTATAATAACATTTTTAAACATTAAAGACACAATAATTCGTGTAATAATGGGCTTGGTTAAACAATGACAAAATTTGTACATATTTAACCAAAGTTATAAAATCTCTGAAAACAGTAACTTCAATCCTTATAATAACATTTTCCAACACTAAAGACACAATAATTCGTGTAATAATGGGCTTGGTTAAACAATGACAAAATTTGTACATATTTAACCAAAGTTATAAAATCTCTGAAAACCGTAACTTCAATCCTTATAATAACATTTTTAAACATTAAAGACAAAATAATTCGTGTAATAATGGGCTTGGTTAAACATTGACAAAATTTGTACATATTTAACCAAAGTTATAAAATCTCTGAAAACAGTAACTTCAATCCTTATAATAACATTTTCCAACACTAAAGACAAAATAATTCGTGTAATAATGGGCTTGGTTAAACATTGACAAAATTTGTACATATTTAACCAAAGTTATAAAATCTCTGAAAACAAAAACTTCAATCCTTATAATAACATTTTTAAACATTAAAGACACAATAATTCGTGTAATAATGGGCTTGGTTAAACATTGACAAAATTTGTACATATTTAACCAAAGTTATAAAATCTCTGAAAACAGTAACTTCAATCCTTATAATAACATTTTTAAACATTAAAGACACAATAATTCGTGTAATAATGGGCTTGGTTAAATAATGACAAAATTTTTACATATTTAACCAAAGTTATAAAATCTCTGAAAACAGTAACTTCAATCCTTATAATAACATTTTTAAACACTAAAGACACAATAATTCGTGTAATAATGGGCTTGGTTAAACAATGACAAAATTTGTACATATTTAACCAAAGTTATAAAATCTCTGAAAACAAAAACTTCAATCCTTATAATAACATTTTTAAACATTAAAGACACAATAATTCGTGTAATAATGGGCTTGGTTAAATAATGACAAAATTTTTACATATTTAACCAAAGTTATAAAATCTCTGAAAACAAAAACTTCAATCCTTATAATAACATTTTTAAACATTAAAGACAAAATAATTCGTGTAATAATGGGCTTGGTTAAACATTGAGAAAATTTGTACATATTTAACCAAAGTTATAAAATCTCTGAAAACAGTAACTTCAATCCTTATAATAACATTTTTAAACATTAAAGACACAATAATTCGTGTAATAATGGGCTTGGTTAAACAATGACAAAATTTGTACATATTTAACCAAAGTTATAAAATCTCTGAAAACAGTAACTTCAATCCTTATAATAACATTTTCCAACACTAAAGACACAATAATTCGTGTAATAATGGGCTTGGTTAAACAATGACAAAATTTGTACATATTTAACCAAAGTTATAAAATCTCTGAAAACCGTAACTTCAATCCTTATAATAACATTTTTAAACATTAAAGACAAAATAATTCGTGTAATAATGGGCTTGGTTAAACATTGACAAAAATTGTACATATTTAACCAAAGTTATAAAATCTCTGAAAACAGTAACTTCAATCCTTATAATAACATTTTCCAACACTAAAGACAAAATAATTCGTGTAATAATGGGCTTGGTTAAACAATGACAAAAATTGTACATATTTAACCAAAGTTATAAAATCTCTGAAAACAGTAACTTCAATCCTTATAATAACATTTTTAAACATTAAAGACAAAATAATTCGTGTAATAATGGGCTTGGTTAAACATTGACAAAATTTGTACATATTTAACCAAAGTTATAAAATCTCTGAAAACAGTAACTTCAATCCTTATAATAACATTTTTAAACATTAAAGACACAATAATTCGTGTAATAATGGGCTTGATTAAACAATGACAAAATTTGTACATATTTAACCGAAGTTATAAAATCTCTGAAAACAGTAACTTCAATCCTTATAATAACATTTTTAAACATTAAAGACAAAATAATTCGTGTAATAATGGGCTTTGTTAAACATTGACAAAATTTGTACATATTTAACCAAAGTTATAAAATCTCTGAAAACAGTAACTTCAATCCTTATAATAACATTTTTAAACATTAAAGACAAAATAATTCGTGTAATAATGGGCTTGGTTAAACAATGACAAAATTTGTACATATTTAACCAAAGTTATAAAATCTCTGAAAACAGTAACTTCAATCCTTATAATAACATTTTCCAACACTAAAGACAGAATAATTCGTGTAATAATGGGCTTGGTTAAACAATGACAAAATTTGTACATATTTAACCAAAGTTATAAAATCTCTGAAAACCGTATTTTCAATCCTTATAATAACATTTTTAAACATTAAAGACACAATAATTCGTGTAATAATGGGCTTGGTTAAACATTGACAAAATTTGTACATATTTAACCAAAGTTATAAAATCTCTGAAAACAGTAACTTCAATCCTTATAATAACATTTTCCAACACTAAAGACACAATAATTCGTGTAATAATGGGCTTGGTTAAACAATGACCAAATTTGTACATATTTAACCAAAGTTATAAAATCTCTGAAAACAAAAACTTCAATCCTTATAATAACATTTTTAAACATTAAAGACAAAATAATTCGTGTAATAATGGGCTTGGTTAAACATTGAGAAAATTTGTACATATTTAACCAAAGTTATAAAATCTCTGAAAACAGTAACTTCAATCCTTATAATAACATTTTTAAACATTAAAGACACAATAATTCGTGTAATAATGGGCTTGGTTAAACAATGACAAAATTTGTACATATTTAACCAAAGTTATAAAATCTCTGAAAACAGTAACTTCAATCCTTATAATAACATTTTCCAACACTAAAGACACAATAATTCGTGTAATAATGGGCTTGGTTAAACAATGACAAAATTTGTACATATTTAACCAAAGTTATAAAATCTCTGAAAACCGTAACTTCAATCCTTATAATAACATTTTTAAACATTAAAGACAAAATAATTCGTGTAATAATGGGCTTGGTTAAACATTGACAAAAATTGTACATATTTAACCAAAGTTATAAAATCTCTGAAAACAAAAACTTCAATCCTTATAATAACATTTTTAAACATTAAAGACACAATAATTCGTGTAATAATGGGCTTGGTTAAACATTGACAAAATTTGTACATATTTAACCAAAGTTATAAAATCTCTGAAAACAGTAACTTCAATCCTTATAATAACATTTTTAAACATTAAAGACACAATAATTCGTGTAATAATGGGCTTGGTTAAACATTGACAAAACTTGTACATATTTACCCAAAGTTATAAAATCTCTGAAAACAGTAACTTCAATCCTTATAATAACATTTTTAAACATTAAAGACACAATAATTCCTGTAATAATGGGCTTGGTTAAACAATGACAAAATTTGTACATATTTAACCAAAGTTATAAAATCTCTGAAAACAGTAACTTCAATCCTTATAATAACATTTTCCAACACTAAAGACACAATAATTCGTGTAATAATGGGCTTGGTTAAACAATGACAAAATTTGTACATATTTAATTAAAGTTATAAAATCTCTGAAAACAGTAACTTCAATCCTTATAATAACATTTTTAAACATTAAAGACAAAATAATTCGTGTAATAATGGGCTTGGTTAAACATTGAGAAAATTTGTACATATTTAACCAAAGTTATAAAATCTCTGAAAACAGTAACTTCAATCCTTATAATAACATTTTTAAACATTAAAGACACAATAATTCGTGTAATAATGGGCTTGGTTAAACAATGACAAAATTTGTACATATTTAACCAAAGTTATAAAATCTCTGAAAACAGTAACTTCAATCCTTATAATAACATTTTCCAACACTAAAGACACAATAATTCGTGTAATAATGGGCTTGGTTAAACAATGACAAAATTTGTACATATTTAACCAAAGTTATAAAATCTCTGAAAACCGTAACTTCAATCCTTATAATAACATTTTTAAACATTAAAGACAAAATAATTCGTGTAATAATGGGCTTGGTTAAACATTGACAAAAATTGTACATATTTAACCAAAGTTATAAAATCTCTGAAAACAAAAACTTCAATCCTTATAATAACATTTTTAAACATTAAAGACACAATAATTCGTGTAATAATGGGCTTGGTTAAACATTGACAAAATTTGTACATATTTAACCAAAGTTATAAAATCTCTGAAAACAGTAACTTCAATCCTTATAATAACATTTTTAAACATTAAAGACACAATAATTCGTGTAATAATGGGCTTGGTTAAACATTGACAAAACTTGTACATATTTACCCAAAGTTATAAAATCTCTGAAAACAGTAACTTCAATCCTTATAATAACATTTTTAAACATTAAAGACACAATAATTCCTGTAATAATGGGCTTGGTTAAACAATGACAAAATTTGTACATATTTAACCAAAGTTATAAAATCTCTGAAAACAGTAACTTCAATCCTTATAATAACATTTTCCAACACTAAAGACACAATAATTCGTGTAATAATGGGCTTGGTTAAACAATGACAAAATTTGTACATATTTAATTAAAGTTATAAAATCTCTGAAAACAGTAACTTCAATCCTTATAATAACATTTTTAAACATTAAAGACAAAATAATTCGTGTAATAATGGGCTTGGTTAAACATTGACAAAATTTGTACATATTTAACCAAAGTTATAAAATCTCTGAAAACAGTAACTTCAATCCTTATAATAACATTTTTAAACATTAAAGACACAATAATTCGTGTAATAATGGGCTTGGTTAAACAATGACAAAATTTGTACATATTTAACCGAAGTTATAAAATCTCTGAATCCAGTAACTTCAATCCTTATAATAACATTTTCCAACATTAAAGACAAAATAATTCGTGTAATAATGGGCTTGGTTAAACAATGACAAAATTTGTACATATTTAACCAAAGTTATAAAATCTCTGAAAACCGTAACTTCAATCCTTATAATAACATTTTTAAACATTAAAGACGAAATAATTCGTGTAATAATGGGCTTGGTTAAACATTGACAAAATTTGTACATATTTAACCAAAGTTATAAAATCTGTGAAAACAGTAACTTCAATCCTTATAATAACATTTTCCAACACTAAAGACACAATAATTCGTGTAATAATGGGCTTAATTAAACAATGACCAAATTTGTACATATTTAACCAAAGTTATAAAATCTCTGAAAACAAAAACTTCAATCCTTATAATAACATTTTTAAACATTAAAGACACAATAATTCGTGTAATAATGGGCTTGGTTAAACATTGACAAAATTTGTACATATTTAACCAAAGTTATAAAATCTCTGAAAACAGTAACTTCAATCCTTATAATAACATTTTTAAACATTAAAGACACAATAATTCGTGTAATTATGGGCTTGGTTAAACATTGACAAAATTTGTACATATTTAACCAAAGTTATAAAATCTCTGAAAACAGTAACTTCAATCCTGATAATAACATTTTTAAACACTAAAGACACAATAATTCGTGTAATAATGGGCTTGGTTAAACAATGACAAAATTTGTACATATTTAACCAAAATTATAAAATCTCTGAAAACAGTAACTTCAATCCTTATAATAACATTTTCCAACACTAAAGACACAATAATTCGTGTAATAATGGGCTTGGTTAAACAATGACAAAATTTGTACATATTTAACCAAAGTTATAAAATCTCTGAAAACAGTAACTTCAATCCTTATAATAACATTTTTAAACATTAAAGACAAAATAATTCGTGTAATAATGGGCTTTGTTAAACATTGACAAAATTTGTACATATTTAACCAAAGTTATAAAATCTCTGAAAACAGTAACTTCAATCCTTATAATAACATTTTTAAACATTAAAGACAAAATAATTCGTGTAATAATGGGCTTGGTTAAACAATGACAAAATTTGTACATATTTAACCAAAGTTATAAAATCTCTGAAAACAGTAACTTCAATCCTTATAATAACATTTTCCAACACTAAAGACACAATAATTCGTGTAATAATGGGCTTGGTTAAACAATGACAAAATTTGTACATATTTAACCAAAGTTATAAAATCTCTGAAAACCGTAACTTCAATCCTTATAATAACATTTTTAAACATTAAAGACACAATAATTCGTGTAATAATGGGCTTGGTTAAACATTGACAAAATTTGTACATATTTAACCAAAGTTATAAAATCTCTGAAAACAGTAACTTCAATCCTTATAATAACATTTTCCAACACTAAAGACACAATAATTCGTGTAATAATGGGCTTGGTTAAACAATGACCAAATTTGTACATATTTAACCAAAGTTATAAAATCTCTGAAAACAAAAACTTCAATCCTTATAATAACATTTTTAAACATTAAAGACAAAATAATTCGTGTAATAATGGGCTTGGTTAAACATTGAGAAAATTTGTACATATTTAACCAAAGTTATAAAACCTCTGAAAACAGTAACTTCAATCCTTATAATAACATTTTTAAACATTAAAGACACAATAATTCGTGTAATAATGGGCTTGGTTAAACAATGACAAAATTTGTACATATTTAACCAAAGTTATAAAATCTCTGAAAACAGTAACTTCAATCCTTATAATAACATTTTCCAACACTAAAGACACAATAATTCGTGTAATAATGGGCTTGGTTAAACAATGACAAAATTTGTACATATTTAACCAAAGTTATAAAATCTCTGAAAACCGTAACTTCAATCCTTATAATAACATTTTTAAACATTAAAGACAAAATAATTCGTGTAATAATGGGCTTGGTTAAACATTGACAAAATTTGTACATATTTAACCAAAGTTATAAAATCTCTGAAAACAGTAACTTCAATCCTTATAATAACATTTTCCAACACTAAAGACAAAATAATTCGTGTAATAATGGGCTTGGTTAAACATTGACAAAATTTGTACATATTTAACCAAAGTTATAAAATCTCTGAAAACAAAAACTTCAATCCTTATAATAACATTTTTAAACATTAAAGACACAATAATTCGTGTAATAATGGGCTTGGTTAAACATTGACAAAATTTGTACATATTTAACCAAAGTTATAAAATCTCTGAAAACAGTAACTTCAATCCTTATAATAACATTTTTAAACATTAAAGACACAATAATTCGTGTAATAATGGGCTTGGTTAAATAATGACAAAATTTTTACATATTTAACCAAAGTTATAAAATCTCTGAAAACAGTAACTTCAATCCTTATAATAACATTTTTAAACACTAAAGACACAATAATTCGTGTAATAATGGGCTTGGTTAAACAATGACAAAATTTGTACATATTTAACCAAAGTTATAAAATCTCTGAAAACAAAAACTTCAATCCTTATAATAACATTTTTAAACATTAAAGACACAATAATTCGTGTAATAATGGGCTTGGTTAAATAATGACAAAATTTTTACATATTTAACCAAAGTTATAAAATCTCTGAAAACAGTAACTTCGATCCTTACAATAACATTTTCCAACACTAAAGACACAATAATTCGTGCAATAATAGGCTTGGTTAAATAATCACAAAAATTGTTCCTATTCAACCAAAGTCATAAAATCTCTGAAAACAATAATTTCAATCCTTATAATAACATTTTCAAACACTAAATACATAATAATTCGTGTAATAATAGGCTTGGTTAAATAATAGCAAAATTTGTTCGTATTTAACCAAAGTCGTAAAATCTCTGAAAAGAATAATTTCAATCCTTCTAATAACATTTTCCAACACTGAAGATACAATAATTCGTGTAATAATAGGCTTGGTTAAATAATGACAAAATTTATACCTATTTAACCAAAGTCATAAAATCTCTGAAAACAATAATTTCAATCCTTATAATAACATTTTCCAACACTAAAGACACAATAATTCGTGTAATAATAGGCTTGGTTAAATAATGACAAAATTTGATCATGTTTAACCAAACTCATAAAATCTCTGAAAACAGTAATTTCAATCCTTATAATAACATTTCCCAACACTAAAGACACAATAATTCGTGTAATAATAGGCTTGGTTAAATAATGACAAAATTTGTTCCTATTTAACCAAAGTCGTAAAATCTCTGAAAACAATACAGCAGCCCTTATAATAACATTTTTAAACATTAAAAACACAATAATTCGTGCAATAATAGGCTTGGTTTAAATAATCACAAAATTTGTTCCTATTCAACCAGTCATAAAATCTCTGAAAACGACAATAATTTCAATCCTTATAATAACATTTTCAAACACTAAATACATAATAATTCGTGTAATAATAGGCTTGGTTAAATAATGACAAAATTTGTTCCTATTTAACCAAAGTCATAAAATCTCTGAAAACAATAATTTCAATCCTTATAATAACATTTTCCAATACTAAAGACACATGCATGGCCACAATGACCATTTGAACTTTGAAGTAAAGATAAGAAATCAGATGGCATGCATGCAAAAACCGAGTTAACATATAACCAAGGCCAGATTTTGGAGAAATTGTAAGGGAATGTGGGGTTTTTTTTGGGGAGGTGTGCACCTCTCCTATTCCCAGAGGAGGCGCGCACCTCTCCCAAAATTCGGTCTTGTATACAACTACATTTATGTAACCATGCATTTTGGAGAGGGAGAATATTATCTTAAGCGCTTAAGAGTGAGTACTACAACATGCACTTTGGGAGCATGAAATAAGTTATTTATATTATGCCTTGATCCGATTAATAAATACTCAGTTTTGACAAGATTTAGTGATAATTTATTTGCTGAGAGACATTGTTTGATATTTGCAAGGTCATGATTGATGGCCACCTCAGCATCTAGAACTGATTCACCAGAGGCAGTTAATGTAGTATCATCAGCAAACATTCTTGCCGACGAAAACCCCAAACTACCTGGTAAATCGTTTATGTAAATTAAGAATAGAAGTGGACCAAGTCGAGCCTTGAGGAACACTACACGCAACTGTTTTTGAACAGGACAATACGCCATTTACTGAGCACATCTAAGTTCTGTCTGTTAGGTAATTTCTTAAAAGATTCAACACTGGTGATCCCATGCCATACCTTTCAAGTTTCTTTAAAAGAATATCGTGATTTATCGTATCAAAAGCTTTTTGTAAGTCTAGAAATACTGCAATATTAATTTCACAACGGTCCATATTAACTAAGCCACTCATTTGTGCTATCTAAAAGGGTTGATGCTGTGGAGTGAAACTGTCTAAAACCAAATTGATGATCGGATAGCAAATTATTTGAAACAAAATAATCATATAACTGTTCATAATCAGACTTTAATTAATCAGGGGTAACCCCCCCTAATTTTGTACTTATTTATTCTATGTTATTTTCAGACATTTGACTAATGACATATGACATTGGACAGTATTCATAAGTAATACACAGTATTCATAAGCCGATTTTTTGCTGGCGATTACTTTCGCGCGATGTGACATGTGTACGGTTCTACTCAAATTGAAATGAACTACTAATTAAGAATCTAATTTGTCCTAGTTGAGAGCTTATAAGATAGAAGACTTGCGCGACAAAAATTTGCCAGTGAAAAAACGGCTTTATTGCCGAGTTATCGTTCCAGTTAATGAATAATAGTAGAGTCACTTGTTTAGCAAGTTTCTTTCTCCCTATACATTAAAAGATGATGATGGCAATTTTTAAGAATAATTTAATGAACTTTTAGCGAAAAAAACGCGAGGCCGGGAATAAGGCGCGGGAAAAACGGCAGAAAAAAGGCACGAAAAAAAAGCATGAAAAGTAAGGCGCGAAAAAAAGGCGCGAAAAAAAGGCGCGAAAAAAAGGCGCGAAAAAAGGCGCGAAGGAAAGGCGCGAGGCGCGAAGAAAAGGCGCGAGGCGCGAGGCGCGAAGATTAGATTATCTCGATACCCTACGGGAATGTGTTTATATTATAAACATGTACAAAGATCTGGGACAATGTCTTAAACAGGTACTGTAAATTTCATCAATATTTTATAAACGAACTTGCACGAAGCCTCATGTTTGTAAGCCCGTTAAATTTGTTTAATGAATCGTAATCGTAAATCTTTCTGATCTTTATTTGACAAACATTTTATAAAGTTACCATTTTAGTGTGTAACAATTTATAACCAGGGCTCGAAATAGAAAAATAATATGACCTGCCAAACAAATACCTGCATTTAGCCTGTGATTTAATTTTCCTACCTGTCAAAAATGGCGAGGTCTCGTATGTTGTAGGAATTAATATTTTCATGATTGGAATTTAATTTTAGTTTTATTTCCCTATACTAAACTGGGATATTTGACTGTAATAATCTTGGATTTAAGTGCAAATATGCTGCACTAACATATTTAGACAGCAAAACGATCTAGATTTCTACTGAGCATTTCAAGTATGAGCTAAAATTTCAACATTTCTCAGCAGTCATTGTTTCTTACAAGTTATGGTAATCAAATCAAATAAACTGACATCAAACTCATATATTGAATTTCGCTTGCTATATTTTTTTTAATTTGGCAGTCCAGTTTTATTTTGGCCTGCCATCTCTAAAATATGACCTGCTTTTGGCCATTGGCAGCCCGCTATTTCGAGCCCTGCAATTAACAAATATTTTTTATAACTACACTGTTGCATAAACAATTTAAATGTCTAAAAATTGTTCTGTCCCATTGCAATTTGCTTCTTATGCTTTTCAAGCCAAATGAAAAGACTTTTCATATCAAGTCCACTTGTTGGCGTAGCATGAATCTGGTCAAAGTGGGCATGTTTTCTTCCTGGCTTTCTTTCGAAGGGTTTGATCTTTCTCAGGTCCTGTATCATCATGACTTCATCTTCTGACATGCTTTTGTGTGTGTGTACATGAGATGCTCTTTTCACATCCGAGACTTCATTCACTCTTTTTACAATCTGCTGAACTCCAGCTGCTGCTTTGGAAGCTCTTTCCATTGCCTTCTGTGTTTTGTTTGGTCCCATGGCTTTTACAACATCTTTGCTGACTCGGTTGCAAATCTCTTGTGCCATGTCGCAAGCAATGTTTTTACCTTCACCACCATGCCAGTTTACAAATCTTCCCCATGTGAGTCTGTGGGCCATTTCCTCTGATGCAAGAGCTTCAATTTGTGCAATGCTTGTGAACATTTCAAGTGAATAGTTGTGGAAAGAATTTGAGGACTTAAAGTATAGGAGAAGTCTCTTCTTGTTAATGTTGTTTCTCAAGCCATCACCTTCTTTGCATGTATCAATGAGTTGCATCAAGAACACTGCTAGCTCTATCATGTTTAAACCATAGAACCTGTCAAAACAGATCAGATGTCTGTTTTAAAACATATGACCATAATAATTATTCAAGTTAAAGTAAATAATGTGTCTTTCAAAACTTGAATTGAATAATACCTAGCACATATACTTAGATTATTAAAAAAATATATATATATATAGAGAGAGAGAGAGAGAGTAATAATAATGATTTTTTTGTTTGTAGTAGATATCAGAGTGCTCAACACAAAGATTTTGTAGAGCAAATATTTATTATTATAATCTTAAAATATTACAATTGTTGCTACTTTAAGTTCCATGCAATCATCAGGCGACTGTTTGCATGGTACATGGGAACAGTCACCTGATGATTGCATGCTTGCATGCAACTTAAAGTAGTGACAATTGTGATATTTTATTTTATTTATTTATATATATATATATATATATATATATATATATATATATATATATATATATATATATATATATATATATATATATATATATATATATATATATATATATATATATATATATATATATATATGTACTATTTACAACATGAGCGGCCGTGTTGTATCAGCATATACAAACTCGAGCCGAAGGCGAGAGTTGTATATCTGATACAACACGGACGCGAATGTTGTAAATAGCTTGTGAAACTCTCCAATTTTATACATCGGTTTGCGAAGTAATTTTGAAAATACATTTTATATAAGATGAGAAAATCAAAGTTAAAAGTTATGAAAATCAACAGAATTCTGTATCAGAGTATACAGACTCCTTCACGCTCATGATTTCTTTTGTATTTTCTTTATGAATTATTAATGAGTTTCACAAATATATATATATATATATATATATATATATATATATATATATATATATATATATATATATATATATATATATATATATATATATATATATATATATACCTAATTCTGTCAGGTTCATCTTGTTCTTCCAAATCAACATCTGAATCTTCAGTTTCTGGTTGATGGGTAATGGGGTCTTCTTTGTCTTGGTCTGTGGTGACAAATTCATCAACAAATTCACCGACAACTCTGTTGAAGTAGTCTAATTTCACTTCTTTTTCCATGTGAATGATATTTGGTAGTGGCGCATGTTTTGTCGGCACATCAGTGACACTTTGCAATCCCCAAAACTCCATTGCTGCTTCAAGAATGTAAGCTTTTCCGACACTTAACAGGAACTGTTCTGAGCCTTCATATGAACTAGTCACCTTTTCTGGTGTTACATTTCGTCTGTTATATTTCTCTCGGAAGAACTTTAAAGTGCCCACTTCTCTGACTGACCCAGGCTTGTGAAGCAAGTTATAAACAAACTAAAGATAGCAAACACTATGTTATATAAACATGTACGTAATAGTAATATACTATTTATTATACATTATCCCATTAAACAGCCTAAGTGCCCCAGTTTGCCCTGACTGTTGTTTTGTGCAGCATGCTCCCGATATTCCATTCTAATTACTTTTGCCACGTTTGATATTATTTAACAGAATTTTTGTTTTTTTCAATACCTGTAGGTAGGACATTTTAGTGTGGAATAACTCAGAGACAAATGGACTGCAGTGATCCAGTCTCTCTTTGGCAGAATGTGTTCCAGATCGCAAGTCCTTCGCTCCAGCAAACCTGACTCGAGTCATCTGATCACCACCAAATGGAACTGACACCACTTTCATATGGTCACTTTCATCCACCTTATTGTAATGTGCCCTCGGTTGATCTGGTAATGACGACTGCCCTTCAATCGGCGTAGGTTGTTGCTCCCTTTGCTTGTCTGGTCTCTCGATGACGTTTGCCCTGCTGTAAATTTCCTCCAGCTCGTTCTCGTAATAATCGAGAATGTCGACTACGTCGCTGTACTTTTTTTCGTCTTTCAGCTGCATGGGGAGAGGAACAATAACCGATTTTTCTGACATTTCTTTCTGGTATTTATGGGGAATGTGTTCAGGTATTACACTCTTCAAAAACGATAAACTTTGGATACCAGCGACAAGAACTCTTCCAACCAACACTTTAAAATCTTCCCGTAGCTTAATTTCTTCTTCGTCATTAAGTAGGAAGACTGAGTTCGAAAGTTTTTTAATATCTCTTCGAGGTGCAGTTAATGAAAGGTTTTGGCATGGGACTCTTTCGACAATCAGGTTGGAGGCAAAGTAATGAAGATCTTGATTTTGATGGGAGGATTGCATATCGTGAACATGAATCTTCATATCCCAGTTATCACCAGTGCCTTGAAGATTCTTACCATCTTTAACTGCTTTGACGAGGCTGTCTGAAAAATGGTTGCCAATGATGTCTAGAAGATTTGTCTTGCTTTGATGTGACAGGGAAAAACCCATTTTTTGGCATTGTCTGAAAAGCTATGATAGAAAGACAAAATAATAAACATTTACAGTACTTACTGTACGTCATGCAAACCGAATTACTGTACACTGAAATATTAGCGATTACATAGTAATTTTAGAAAGTTATTTTCAGTAAATAATCACGTTTAAAGTGTGATTTGTCTGCCCCAATAATAACTTTTTAAATAAATGCCCTTGACGAAACAGCATCTAATGAGGAATTATGCGTATGTAAATTACCCAGAGCTGCTCCCATCGGCTAATTTTCGTAATCGATTAATCGTTGTCAAAAATCGATTAATATCTATTAATCGTATTAATAATTAATTTAAATATGATGTGCCCATAGTGGTTTGTAATTAAGTTGTTCCTAAATTTTTGGGTGTTGCATCAGTCAGTATAAACGTTATCACAATTATAGATTGCGCTTGTGCTCGCGCTCTTACAGTTCATACAAACAAAAAGTCAGGGGTTGATTGAACGTAAACACCAGGGGCCGGTTGTATCAAAGGCGTTTAGCTTAAACGGTGGATAAGTGAAATTTAAAAATCACTCCAGTTACACCTAGTACGGAACCGAAATTATGAGTTTAATAGAGTAAACATTTAGTTTTATATATAATTGTTCTTCTCAGGTCAAATAACTTTAGCTGGTTTGTTTATACAACATGTAAACTTGTTTTCTATATATTTTTGACTTATCCACCGTTTAAGCTAAACGCCTTTGATACAACCGGCCCCAGGGGCCGGTTGTTCGAAGCCCGTTTAGCTTAAACGGTGGTTAAGCTGAAAATAGAAACCAAGTTTATAGATTCATTCAACAACCAAACTAAAAGTTTTCAACCTTAACAGAATGATTATGCTTACAACTGCATATTTACTGCCAAATATTTAAGTAAACTGTTTAACGAGTGATGTAAGAGTGTTATTTAATTTTGACTCATCCACCGTTTACGCTAAACTGGCTTCGAACAACCGGCCCCAGGGGTCGGTTGTATGAAAGGTGTTTAGCGTAAACAGTGGATAGGCAAAAATTGAAAAGCGCTCCTATTCATCTTGTAACAACTAAATATGTAGTTCTATGCGTAGTTGTTATGTTCCGAACGAAAAGTTTAGTTTGCTTTCAGTCAATAGCTCATAGGCTTACTTAATATTTTCAACTTATCCACCGTTTAAGCTAAACGCCTTTTATACAACCGCCCCCAGCAAATTAAAATAAAATTTTGAAACATAACTTGCTCTAGCGAAACCAACGTTTTGAAACGTGAAACAAGGTTTCAAAATATTTTTCAAGGCTTGAAGATATTTTCGCAGCACAAAAATGATCGATTAATCGGGAGCTGCTCTAAAGTTACCTCTTTCTTTGCGTTTCCGTTTGTCATTAACACAGTGTTCAGCCGTTGCACCAAACTAAGCTCGCGATTTCTTATCTGCATTAGAATCGAGTAACAAAGGCCAAGTCTTGGAAGGATGTCAGTGTGGTCTTCTTTTGTCTTCTTCATTACTGTAAGGAGCAAATCCAGCAAAAACGGACACCGATTTGACATCTCCGATGCAAGATTTTTCCAATTGAATGCAGCCATGTCGTTGAAACAATTTTTCCGCAGTTCAGATGGTTCGTTTTTTGTGCAAAGTTTTTTACACTCTTTGTTAAGTTCATAAAGTACATTTTCCTTGAAGCTACGGTTCAATGAATCAATTGATGCAAGTACTGTGGTTATATTTGATAGCACGCCAGTGTTTATCACCTCATGCAGCCTCATTTGGTCTTCTGTACTTAAGGATCCTTCAGATGGTTCAATTAATACCTGTATTTTAAAATATGCAGTTTTAATACCTGCTGACTTTTTCTATTTTTAAGACATGCTCGCTGGAAGAAAAGTTCTTTTAGGGGTAATGACGCACCATAGACACTGTATGTACCCTGTATATGAATAGCCTTTTGAAGTGCTTACGTCACAGTTTCCTATCTACAGTATAAATAAATTTTTGTCCCACTTGTTTTTCATCCAGGTTGCATTGCAATTCATTGCTCAATGCTGTCCTAACGTAGGCAATTCAAAGATCCGCAGAGAGTTTGCGATTGACTGCGCGCTGCACGAAGACGCCGAAGGAGTACTAGAGAAAATGCACAACTGCGCTGGTTACTCGCTTTTAATGCATAAATCATGCAAGCGTCATGTATAATTCGATCTTAACCCAATTACATGACTTAACTGCACACAAATTGAATTCAGATAAAACAAACGCATTAAGTAGGGATAAATTAATCAGTATAAAGTATTGAATTGTGCTGGTTTGTACAAACAACACAAATTTGTTAGTTTAACTGACCAGTGCATTAGTCCAGCAACTTATCGAGGGCTATATACAATTCTCGACCATTAAAACGTATACTATACTTTGATTATTGCATGTGAAATTGCACAAATAATAGTAAATTGTAATATTTCTCATACCTCAACGCCATGAACGGAATCCATATCAATAGCCGCCACCTGGTCTTCCTCCGTTTGGTACTCGCTTGAAGTTTCCACATTTATCCTTTTCTCAGACTGTGGTCCGGATTTACTTGGAGAAAAGTTAAGGCATCTTTTAGACGACGCTTTTTCCCGAATACTTTGCAGCGTAGCGATTGCACATGTTTGGAAATCGGCTGATTTTGTGAGCTTTCCTTCACATGATCGGCAGACTTTCAGGGATCCTGCATTGCTGTCAGATTCTTCTAACTCAAACTTTGTTAAGGAACATATCAGTTTAGATAACTTTTTTTGTCTACCAACAGTACTGAAAACCTTCGTAAATCTGCTGGGTGATTTATCATCACCACAAACGCAACAAAAATTGACATTTTTCCATCTATAATATTCTTTTCGAGGTGTAAGCTGTAACGTAGCCATGCTCCTGGATATTTTTATTGCAAGAGGCAAATTGACGCGCTTTTTATACTGGGGGATAACGCTTAAAATAGAGATGAATAGGCGCTTAAAATAGAGATGAATAAGTTTAAAATAGAGATGAAGGATTGAAGGGACGTTAAAAATAGAGATGAATAAACGTTTCAGATGAATGAACGTTTAAAATAGAGATGAATGAACGTTTAAAATAGAGATGAATAAACCTTTAATAGAGATGAATCAACGTTTAAAATAGAAATGAATGAACGTTTAAAATAGAGATGAATAAACGTTTAAAATAGAGATGAATGAACGTTTAAAATAGAGATTAATAAACGTTTAAAATAGATATGAATATAAGTTTAAAATAGAGATGAAGGATTGAAGAAACGTTAAAAATAATGAATAAACGTTTAAAGGTAGGTTACAGTCGCTAATGTAAACAAACGCTTTGTTTACATTTTGAGCTTCTATATTTGTAAAATTTGATTAAACTAACTGAATATCTGACACTTTTTGGGTTTGCTATGCTCCTGATGGAATATAAACGAGCGTTTCAATTCAAAAAAGTTTTTAAAAACGCAAAATTTGGACAATGTGGTCCACATTTGTTATGAGCAGATTGTTGCGCAGAAGCGACTGTAACCTATCTTTAAAATAGAGATGAAGAAACGTTTAAAATAGAAATGAATAAACGTTTAAAATAAAGTCTGATGAATAAACGTTTAAAATAGAGATGAATAAACGTTTAAAATAGAAATGAATAAACGTTTAAAATAGAAATGAATAAACGTTTAAAATAAAGTCTGATGAATAAACGTTTAAAGTAGAGATAAATAAACGTTTAAAATAGAGATGAATAAACGTTTAAAATAGAGATGAAAGAACGTTAAAAATAGAGATGAAAAATCCATAACCCACAGTATAAAAGTTTGTTGTGATACTAGAATTGCACTATTTTCAACTTCTTGGCCAAACTAAAACAACATGCATCCAATGAATAATTTTTTTAATGCTATAAATTACGCTTTACGCGTAACAAATTACAGCAATATTTTCCTGAAAGTGAAGCAATATCAAATATTGGAATCAATATTACTGAAAAGGAGAGACACCATTGGAATACTTCCAACTGGCTATGGGAAATCAGTCATATTTCATCTTCTCCCATACGTGGCTGACTATCTTGACAAAACCACAGATGATATGAAAGAAAATACATGTGGTAACATTGTTCTTATCGTTACTCCATTGAATGCTCTAATCGATAACCAAATATCCATTTTGCACGAACACAAAATAGAAGCAACTGTTTTAAAATGCAATAGCCATACCGGTGATGAAACTGAAAACGAAGAGTGTGAGACTGACACGGTGAACGATTGTAAAGAAAATCTTTCAGAACTTTCTCTTGACACTACCGCACTTAGGAATATCAAACAAGGAAGGTATAAAATAATATTCTGTCATCCAGAAGCTTTCATTTCTTGTAAAGAAGGGAGACGACTTCTTATGTCTAGCATATTGCAAAACAACGTTGTAGCATGTGTCATTGACGAAGGGCACCTTGTTGAAGAATGGGGAACAGAGTTTCGTAAAGATTTTGCGAAACTATCCCAATTAGGATCGCTTTTTCCCAAAGCGCCGTTGTTAATCCTAACTGCAACAGCACCTAAACATGTACGAGAAGCGTTAACAAACTCTCTTTCGCTCAGAAATCCGAGAGTAGTGATCGCCAATTTAGACCGATCGAACATTTTCATGTGCAAGGAGAAACGAATGCCAGCATCTACAGGCGAAGACAGTTTTAAAGCAATCCTAGTTCCCATCGCGAATGATTTGAATAATCGATTAAGAGAATATCCACTCACATTAATATATTTGCCACTAAAGTGGTGTGGTTATGCCTTTAAGCTTTTCTCTGATATACTGGGTGAAAAAAGTTATTTCCCTCCGAAAGACAAAAAACCACAGAATTGTCTTTTTGCCCAATTTCATTCTCCGCAAACAGAACCAATGAAAAATGAAATAATGAAGCAATTGCAAGGTCCAGATAAGTCAAGATCTATCCGTGTTGTTTTCGCTACGGTTGCAATAGGAATCGGTGTTAACATTTACGACATTAGGCATATTATTGACATTACAGTTCCAAGAACCATTGAGTCATATTATCAAGAAATAGGTCGTGCTGGAAGAGATGGGAAACCAGCAAAGGCATCGCTGTATTATAATGGTCATGATATTTCTCTGAACAAACCTGGGATGACGTCTGAAATGCATAGTTTTTGTTCCAAAAATGATGAATGCTTAAGAAAGATTGTCTTAGACTACCTGGGCTCACCTTCAGCTTGGTTGTCAGTAAAGTCTATGGAAAAACACTCTTGCTGCAGCAACTGCTCAAGTATGTGCAAGTGCCTGTCCTGCCAAGTGGGTGGAATGGAACTACCAAACGTTTGTCAAAAAGACAATGAACATGTAAAACCTCCACTACGCAATGTAAGTGATGCTCAGCGGGGAAAAATAAAAAAGCAAATGAAAAATTATAGGCTAAACTTGGGACAGACTGGTCACCATATTGGAGGTATTGACACACGTACTGGTGTTACATTAGAACTCATTGAGTCTGTTGTTTCAAAATGTGACCATATTACATCAGCTGAAGACATGTTTGTGAACTTTGAAATTTGGGACATACAGCATGCATATGCTTTTTTTAATATAATTACAGATGTTTGTGAGAAATAGCTCAATTTGTGAGACATGTTAGTTCAATTTCAAATTATTACATTACCTTATATATAGCTAATGCTTTCCAGTGATATGTTGTCAGTATGTAAAGTATAAGACAAAGTTTAAGACTTTTTCTTTAATTTTTAAATAGTACTTATATATTTATTATTCATTTTGTTTACAATAAAGTGGAAAAGTGTTTGGGATAAGATTGTGCAGTTAGACAATATTTTGAGTGAAATTACTAACTTTGTATTGTACCGAGTTATACTGTTTATTGGAATTTAATAGAAATAGGCCTTTTTAAAGATTATCCCATTCCAGTGTACAAAATAACTATGAACTATCTTGGAGCTAGCCAAGTGAAGAGCTTGCCAGAAGGATATATGATGATACTAACAACTATTCATATGTAAATATTTAAAAGAATTTTTTGAAAAATATGTACATACAGTATAATATTGCAATACACTGTCAAAATGAACTGTCTTTCCAACCAGATAATTCTAAAAGTTGTTGTCTTTTTTCATCCAATATTGAGCCCATTATAAGCTCTATTTTACAGTATGTATCAAAAGATTCCTGTCCATAACAATTGACAATTGGAATCAGATGTCAGTAAGTTATAACCATATTAACGTCAGGTCTTCGATCGAATTGTATAAAATTATTAAAATGTCAGACGTGATTGTAACTAAGATTCATAGTTCATCTTGTATTGCCATTTTTCGTACGTCCTCGATACATACAGTATATAAATACGGCAATACACTGTCAAAACGAACAGTCTTTCCAACCCGATAATTCCAAAAATTGTTGTCTTTTTCCATCCAATATTGAGCCCATTATAAGCTCTAAGTTATGTCTGTCCATATCAATTGACAATTGGAATCAGAGATTAGTTATAACACTATTAACGTCAGGTATTCGATCGAATTGTATAAAATCTATTAAAATGTCAGATGTGATTGTAATTAAGATTCATAGTTCATATTGTATTGCCATTTTTCGTACGTCCTTGATATACAGAATCGGCAAAACTATGTAGATTGCCACTGTCAATGGGAAAACAAAATTGTAAGAAGATCTATGAGTTCATATATCTTTAATATTTCATATAATTTGGCCATTTTAATTTTGCGAAGCAGCATATTTTATAGCAGTCACAATTGTCATCGCCCCCCGGATTGTAAAGTTACAAATTACGTAATCTCCAAGATTTTGACGTCACGGCAATCAGAGTTTGCCAGGGTCCCTCACGCGTACGCAAGATTAAACACAGGGACCCTGGGTACGAGGTTGTACGTTTTCATCTAATGCCTTTTAGAAACCGGCATTGTTTTGTGCGGGTGGAAGTGCCGTTTTCGCCCCCTACCGGCATCGAGTAAACATAGTCTAAAGCTTGCTCACAGACGTACGATTATGATAATAAACTTTACTTAACCATACTAACATTGTCTGTTGTAAAGTGTCTTATAGTTCTTGCCATACGAGTCCTATTTTATGTGCAGTCAGCCATAATCATCTTGTATTGTTATATAAATATATACACATTTATTCGACATTTCTAAAGAATTTTACAAGTATGGGTAAGTCGTTACATGGTGTTTCATGCCTTTAGGCAATCATATACTGTATAATTAACGCAAAACATATAGCAACATACAAAGCGAAGCAGCTTTAATTTCTCCTAGTCTTGACCTTCCACAATTCATCAAGGGGCTGACTCTTCACTGTTGTATTTTTTGGCAAAAAGGCCAGAGTAACGTTGGAAAACTGGCCTTTAAGTTCATGCAGATGATAGGGTGAGTTGTCAAGAAACAGGATGACTTTACGGCCTTCACCTTTTACTCGTCCATTCAATTTAGTTAAATACACTCAGTTCGATCTCATCCACACTTTGGATTTTCAGAATTAATGGCACTTGTACGGTTTGCTTTTGTCCTTGAAATGCTTAAAGCAACGTGGACTTTTACTCTTGCCAATTACAACAGCTAGGCTCTTTCTTGCTGCCAGCGGCATCAACGAGCAATGCCTATATGTACCCGGCGGTGTACAAGTTGGTTCGCTTTCTTTCCACCTCGGCATCTTTTTTTTGCTTTTAAAAAATTACCACACCATTTCTTTTGTTCTGAATCGGTTTTGCATTTTCACTAAAGACCTGATTCTGAAAGGTGGGGGCAGGTTTTGATTTCTACAGGGGAGACCGGGGCTGAGAAAATACTCACTCGAGGTTTTGAATTCAAAGTTAGAGACCCAGTCAGAGTCTTGAATTTTGAATTCAAAACCTGTATTAGCTCTTGAATTTTAAATTTACACATATTTTCACTCAACACTGAATCTTTAATAATTGACACGCTGGTATTCAGTTACTTCAAACCAAAATTAAAGCTTATGTTAATCGGAGCTTTTGCCACAATTTCTCGACCTGTATTCTCTTTCTGGATTTTATTCTCTTCCGTGGTCGTCGAATACCCAGCCTGCTTCCTACTTTGATCTTGTTAACACTCTCTATCTCGGTTGTTTCCTCCTGTGCCCACTTCTTATCTTCGCAACTTTCTTCTTCGCTTTCTTTCGTACATTTAGGCCGTACAAAATATCTGAGACTCTCATTTCTTGCTCTGTTGAATTTCGTTTATATGCTCTGACAGCGGAGCTTCGGTGACCTTCAAATTTAAAATAATCACTGTGTTAGTTCATGCACAGTCACTTTTTAAATTCGTTCCTATTACAATTATGCTTTAATTACTTCAGTTCGCTCACCAGTTTTTTCACAGATAGGCTGCTCATCAATTCCCATATCATTCGTGTTGCAGCAGTGGCTCGCAGTGAATGATTTGTCCGATAGCCAAAAATTCCAGCTTGTTTGCACAATCGTTTCACGGTTGAGGCTAGTTTGTTATGTCCAACTAGCACATTCAGTGCTATACCAGCACGTTGAGTTTGGGCATTTTAAAGCACTTCGATAAAATGCGTTTGCCCCTCCAGGTTCCAAGTTCGGGCTAGAGAAGTATAAACTGGAATCAAATAGAGTATATCTACTAGAAACTATAAACGTATTGTTTTATTTGACTGTAAAGAATTACCATAAATTAATATACTTTTCATAAAAACGAACAATACATCGTCTCTTGTCTGCTATATTTTCACATGCACCCGTGATCTTTCCTTGTATCTTTCTGCCTTTTAGTCCGCCAGCATTCGTTTTAGATATATCTTCACGATATTCCAAATACTCTAAGCCAGTTCCAGTATCTTTCCCTTTAACAATTTGCGAATTTTCTGACCGCAGCCTCCGATGCTCACTACCGCCTCTTAAAGTAAAGTGAATTCCAAACAGATAAACAATGGTGTCAAGCAATTGTTGAGGGTTCGAATCTCTGAGAACCCCTTTACTCCAGAGCTGCTCTTCTTCGTCTAAAGTAATAGTCTCGCCTTGCTTCTTCGTCAGTCCAAGGCCATCGGAAGCACTTTCCTTCATCATTGCATCTAAAGCATTTCTTTAAAGAAAATGTATCGTGGTTGAATAGTCTGACAATCCTTTTCTTTCCTTTCAAATAATGCCAAATTGAGGCAACCGTACCATGAGGTGTGTTTGGCGGATATTTGCTTCCATTGGCTCTTCGTACTTCACAAACAAACAATGCTAACGAGCGATGTGTAATACCGCCAGTATCACAGACTTTCTCATTTCTTTGCTGTCTCCAGATCTCGAACAAGTTAACAGCCCATTTTTCTTTATATTTTGTCGATTTAGGAATCGCATCACCAATCTTAACTTGAATTTGGACCTCAGAAATTGGCTTTGCAAAGCGGTTTGCTACTATTATTATTAATATATTATTAAGCTACTATTGGCTGATGAACACTCGGAAACGCCGAAGAAAAGACGAATTCAATAGCAGCCAATAGGAACTTAGATTTGCTTAGCCGACATACAGGATTAGGTTCAGAATTAGGATTAGGGTTAAGCTTGTCGTAAATTTATCATATCAGTAAATTTAGAAGCTTTTAGCAATTTACTGATATAGTAAGTTCGGATGAGGAGCTTATGCTGCCAAGATCATTTGTATCTAGTTTTTTGCGGTAAATTGTGTTAATTTTTTAGCTTGAAGCGAAAGTCTAACGCGTATCAGTTCATTACTGTAAAAGAGTTGCCAGCCTTAGGATATTTATATAATAATGTATGCAACGACGTAACGTGCGCTCAGATGCCTGTGCTGCCACTCGGTTGTTATCCTATATAGACTTTTGTCGGGAAACGCTTTTCAATATAGCGTGGGACCACTCACAGGGACATTACAGTAGATCTCTGCAACGAGTGTACCATGCCCACAAATATTTCTTTAATTTATCTTAAAAAATTTCTGAGAATTTTTCCTTTTCCAACTAGCCTGATTTGCTATATGGATTGCCTCGTTCATAATGGATTCTTTATCCTTGATAATCGTTGAAACTTGTTTTCGACCACGTCTAAATTTCTCAGCGAAATTTCTCTGACTTCTAGCTGTGGATGACGTTCATGGCATTTTGTAAATTCAACTTTATCATCAATGCTTAGCTGCGAGCTTTGGACGAGCTAACATCTTTAACCTTGTTCTTTTCGTTTTTCTTATTCTAACCGGCTTTTGTGGTGTGGACTTTGATTGCTCCTTAAAGGGAAATGGCAACAAAATCTTTTTATCGTCTAATTTGAAAGAAACTCCAAAACAATACTGTATATAGAAGTCTATTAAAGAATTTTTATAGCTGCCTTATTTCGTGAAATAATTTCATTTGAAATGTTAAGTTGTCCGCCATCTTGAATATTTGTGGATATGCACGATACGTCACAACCGGGGTCACGCGATTTTTTTTCTTACCACACAATGATTAATATGCTCTTATAATCCCATGCACGGTAGGTGTATCGGATTTCAGCACGGATTAAGAAGGTTTCAAACAATATTTGATTGTTGGTAAGTATTCAAGTGTAGCTTCGACTGGCTAATCCTGCGGTGACGTCACCAAAACATTGTTAATGAGGTTAAAAATTAATCTATGATGGCGGACAGTTCGTTGATTTTGGTGAGAATGTCTCCTGAGGTAAAACAGATATAAAAATTTTGCAATAGACTTCTATACATTATTTTAGAGTCTCTTTCAAATCAGGAAATTAAATTTTTGTTGCCATTTACCTTTAAGAGATTTCCTCGCGCTACTCTCGTTGTTCGCAGCATTTTCGACAGGAAGCCACTTTGATACCTGCCTTCCATCCTTCCCATGTTTCTAGAGAAAAACGAAAGCATGACGTTGATTTGTTGCACACAGGTTGTTCACAATCTATAGATACATCAGACGTTGTAGTTCCGCAGACAATGCAAGACATAATTAGCGTTTTCTTTCAGCGTGTGCTTTTTGTTCGCTACATATAATTTATCGATTGTCTTTGATGATATGTGTATGATGTCTGTGCAACGTGTAGTTTCGCAAAGTTCTTCATACCTTACACACGTGCGCAAAAAAATTATACTTGTGGTAATGTGGAATCATACGTGCGAGGTTACAATGAATACGTGGATATTTGGGAACCAAAAATAGACGAAAAATACGAGTTAAAACAGGAACCAGAAAACAAAAAAAATTCAGAGGCTGTAGCTCACGAGGATCCTTGCGGCGATCAACAGCAACCAGTGGAATATCTCATGTCAATACTGTTAATGAAACTGTTGATATGTTGTGAGTCATATACCCAAAAATATGGCACTGTACTTAAGGAATTTTTTGAAACGTGCATCCAACCCTGCAAGTGTCACAGTAAAGGGAAAGCGAAAAAAATCGCGGGGCTGGTTACCGGCTTGAGATTCCGTGCTTTTATATGGAAAGCCATGACTGTCTTATGTGGTCAATATTCTTTACATGCTGTGGTTTTATCATTATAGCTGTTCTTTCATCGCTATACGTGGTGCTTTTAACATTACATGCCGTGCTTTTAACATTATATGCGGTACTTTTAACATTATATTCGGTGCTTTTTACATTATATGCAGTGCTTTTTTCATTATATTATGCGGTGCTCTTAACATTATATGCGGTGCTTTTTACATTATATGCGGTGCTTTTTACATTATATGCGGTGCTTTTAACATTATATGCGGTGCTTTTAACATTATATGCGGTGCTTTTTACATTATATGCGGTGCTTTTTACATTATATGCGGTGCTTTTAACATTATATGCGGTCCTTCTTACATTACATGCGATGCTTTTAACATTATATGCGGTGCTTTTTACCTTATATGCCGTGCTTTTAACATTATATGCGGTGCTTTTTACATTATATGCGGTGCTTTTAACATATGCGGTGCTTTTATCATTACATGCGGTGCTTTTATCATTACATGCGGTGCTTTTATCATTACATGCGGTGGTCAAGGAGCGTAATAATTCCGAGTTCTCAGTACGCGAAATTAATCTTCATTCCATCAAAGTTAAGATTAGGGCATCAAAGTTAGGATTAGGGTTTGGATTAGGGCTTGGATTAAGATTTATATTAGAACACGGAATTATTACCTCAAGGAGAATATCTTTTGGAGAGCGGTGACCAATTTAAATTTTTGCATTACTTCATGTTAACGAAATAATTGAGCATGTTATTCATTATGTGGATTCGATACGAAGTAGTGGTCTATACACTGAGCTATACTTAATATATCTGGAGATGGCGTCCTCGAATAAGCGCCGAAGCCAAAAACATGACGTACCAAGCGACTTATTCTCATAAAGTTTTCACTGACCACAGCTAAAGGTGAGCCCGGGTCAAAATACGCACCCCCCTGATTCTTTCAAATGAAATCAGGAAATATATTTAAAATAGTGAAGTTTATTGTTCAGTTTCCCAGGGCGAAACCGTGTACACTACGCCAAGATGCAAACTCCTTGGCGACGGCATATTAATAGTAGCTCGTTCAAATTCGAACGATGGATGTTGCGAAGCATGTCTCTGGTTTAATATAAGCTATTTACACAAGAAAAACGCCACTTTAAATGGCAATAAAATTTCTTTCAATCTAGCCTATTGTTTGTACGTTTACTACGCATAAAAGTGATTATCTTGTCTTCAAAAGCAGCAAACTTCACAGTTTTAAAGTTAATTAGTAAGCAAGCTTGTAGCTTACAATATTATCGTGACCAAATACCTACCTGTCTATCCATACGGCGATATCATCGCCAGGAAAACACATACATTTCGGAAAATACCACCAAAAACATCGCCGCCGTTTTCTCTACATTTTAAGTTTAATGCGAAAATAATAAAAAGTCAAAGCGCATACAGAGAAATCTAATGTATACAGGGTGTATAAAACAGGTAATCGAACTTCGGAGTGGCCTAGCACACTTAATATTTATTGTATGGAGATAATTCTTTAACAATTGGAAACAACAGGCGTTTAGCTTTTGAATGCCACCGTTTTGGTAAAATTTGAAGAAAAAATGAGCAAATAGGAATCAAATAAAAATTGCCATTGCAGATAGTAGAAGAGAACAGTTTATAGTACATGTTATTTTCAGGAAAAGGAAACAAAACAATTCAATAGAGCACTTAGATAAGCACTTACTATGATTACATTGTTAAACTACCGTTACCTTGGTTACCACTATCAACTTAACCTATAAAGCAGCATAAGGTACACCTGCAGCCAAAACATGTAGCTAAAATATCAAATTTGATCTTGTGTTCTGAGAAAAGAGAGGCTAAAGTTTTAGAATAATTTATTAACAGAACAATGCCTGTTTAAATGGGCAACAAAATAGGGAAGGCGCACTCGGACATCCAGCAAAGGTAGGTATCTTCGGAAATTGTTTCCGAAGATAGATCTCCGACTTCCGAACGTTGCATTGCGTGTCGCGGGTTTGTCGCGGGTAGTTTGCGTGAAATTAAAGGAACGCGGGAATATGTAAATACAATTTAAATGTTTTGGTGTCTTCGATTGTCTTGCTTGCATTTATATTCCTTTTTACTTGTAAGCTCATTTTTTCATCGCCACAAGGTTGTTCCACGCCTGGCATTTTGCACGCGAAAACGATCATTCGAAGTGAGACAATTTTTTTCGCAACCGCGCGCATATTTTTGGAGCCTGGTATTGAATTTAATTATTGAAAAATTCTTTAAATTCGTCAAGCTATTCCTGGTGCGCGTTTTCCTTGGTGGGTATGTGAGGGCAATAGGGAGGAAGAGGGTTTCTCGAGGATTAAAATGATATCAATATCGTCATGGTTACGCGCAATGTTTTTCCACTGCAAAGCTTCTTCTTCGAGGCATTTTGCGCAATGGCGTATTTTTGTTCGAAGTTGTTAAAATGTGACAACTTCGGCTTGTATAGGTTCCTTCGTTCAGGCTTCTTTTCACTTAATTTTTGGTTCTAATAGAAGTTCAGACGTGTGTTAAAGTTCGTATGTTTTTTGTTTTTTAATAAATGTGATACAAAGGATCAAATTGTTCCTTTAAAAAAGGCGAGAACCTGAGATATCCGAAGTTTGTGAGTATACGCGAAAGAAAACAAGGTTTGACACGTTAGCGGTTGAAGACAACGGCCAAAAGCAAAAAATGCAACTCAAAAGCCTGATGGATCGGACTAGAAGGTAGGAAACCTATTATAGACTTTGTATTTCTTGTGATCGCGTTTCTGATTCATACTTTGCACTGTTTCAAATTTTGTATATATATCAACTTAACCACCATGATGCAACAAGAACTCGCGTTTATTTTTGGCATTTTGTGATGATCAATTATAAAGTGCTTATGTTTGTTTACAATTTTGCAAATATACTATCCCAGATTTATTACTGTGTTTTATATATTGCTCATTTATTCACTCATGTTTATTAATGCACTACACTAAGTTAGCCCAAATGGCCAAGATCAGTACTCATTAAAAAATTCTTGCAGGCAAGTACTTAATGAACACCTACAAAGCACCATGAAAAGCCATGTAGTACCAGTATATGAATATGCTTGCCGACTGCTGGTAGTAATATTTACGGCTTAAACATTTTCACTAGTCACTGGTTAACAGTCAAGCAATAATTGTAGTTTGAAGAAGTCCCAACCAGTGGTCCCAACCCAAAGCAATGAATTTTTTAAAAATTGGTACTTGATTATTGCCTGGGAGAAAATGATACTTGATGAGGGCCTGGGAGGGTTAATGTTGTCAATAGTGATTGGTATGGGCTATTATATATAGTCAATATAGTACACTTATTTTGACACAACCCTACATAAATCACCTTTTCATATTCATTGTGCAGGAGCCCCAAGGATACCAGCCTTTGTGCTGATTGAGCTACCCTGCTAAAAAAGTTTTCTATCCATCTAGCAATTAAGGCTGCCTTAATGCCTAATGAGATGGTATAAAGTATACAGTATTTGACTTCAATTATGCTTGCACCATCAAGTGTTCTTGTTTTGTATGTCATTATTTATAAAGAAATCATGAATTACATTGCTATTAATAGGTGTAACCTTACCAACTAATATTCAAGAGGAATTGTAACTGCAAACTACATCCCAAATGTATAATAGAGTTTGGCATTAGTTGTGCAGACATTGTTGACATGTTCAAAAAACAATTAATTGCTGATCATGAACATTGATATGGCTATTGCTATATCTGTCTTGTCTTCTTCAACCATCAAGTTGAGTCAAACCTCAAAAACAGGATGGATATATTGATAGGTTTTTTTACATATTAGCATATCAACTATATGCTATAACTATTCATGATCAGACCAAACTGACATTGTGCTTGTGTTCTTCAGATTATCTCCACATGCCCATATCAGCTACCCAGACTTTAGGGCAAGCTTTGTGTAGTCTTCACCCAAGCATATTTTTGGTAGTAAATGGTGTAGTAATGCCTACCTTTTTATTTTAGGTTCATTATACAAAACAAGTTGAGTTGTCACAGGAAAATCAAGGTCTTGCACATCAGTGGGTTAATTAGACTTCTGTATACATGTGTTATTAATATATTGCATTAGTTCAGGTCCAACTTTTATTTACCTAGTGTAACCATTTAGCAACAAACTCCACATGGCAACTAAAATTGGCATCATAATAGGTATACTACACCTGTTCCCACTATGTTCTACACATAATGAATTTATTATAGACAGTTGACTTTAATTGTCAAAGGAAGACCATGGTACCATCAAGAGCCCCCCAAAAAATATAACAATAAAAGAAAATATATTCAGTAATTTTAATTTTACAAAAATTATAACCACTGTGTAAATATTTACATTAATAAACTATAATAAAATTTTCTACATACATTTGTTCCTGCTGACAATGGTTGGGGTGGAAAGGATAATTTTTGAAAGCTTAGAATACATAAGGAATGCTAAGAACCAGAATTACATAGTAGCTTGGTCCCCGACCCTTGTTGTGACAAACAGAAATTAAGCGAGTGAGGTTGAAATCCCATTCACTCAGGTTTACGTTCCCTACAACACTTTTGCTTTACATAATTTGATAAAAATTTCATCTTTGGCTAGTGTAATTTACAGTACAATTTTAATACCCTAATTAACAAAGCATCACTGCATCAGTTGTTGGATGACCAAACTGTTGAAAACTACATATCGAGAATGTCTTAATGTACACATCCATTTTCTAAAATCTTTGTGCCTTATTGTCTGAATGGCAGAATGCCCTTTAAGGCAATTATGGACAAATATTGTCTACAAATTCATACATGTAATTTCAATTTGGTTTTATGTCTTCAATGCATTTTATTAGCAAGAAATTTGTTTTCATAGTTTCTTGTCATGATTTCCCAACACATGAATCTTGTAAACAACACATTTCCGTTTGTATACCGTAGCTTGACAAGCAGACTTTGCCAATATTCGAAAATATTCACTGCAACTGTCCAACTCACTTCAGTTTAATGCAATCGAACGAGCCTTTACCAAAAGAAAAACGTTGCGGAGCACAATGTCCAGGTTAGATTCTTAAACAAGCATCCCTCAAAAACTTAAATCTCCTCACTTTCCTCACCAGTTTTGCTTCTTGTTGTCCTTACTGTGATTTGTGTAAATAAAAATTTGTCCGCCATTTTGCATCAATGATGAGTGTACTTCGTGTAAGATAGCTTTATCGAATGCTTTTTGTGGAACAACCGCTGTATTTGAGTACAGGCGAAATGATCGATTTTGCATGCAAAATGCCAGGCGTGTTCGTTTAAGAACAAGGCAAAATAGCATGCATAAAATGGAAAACATTGACATTTCAGCAGCAATTTCGTTATTTGAAATTAAGTTGTCGGAGCGATCAGGCTTTGTGCGCGACGTAAAAGCAGCAGAAAATTTTTGCTGTAACAAGGCGAAAAAAGGATTTGGTACCACAGGTATGTGTATCATATTTGACTTTCATATAAAATAGTATTAATAAAACATGAAATATTTAACTCTTGCACTACTGGATATTTTTCGCATTGACAATGAAAAACATAAATATTAATCACCATAGGCAGGGCAAACTATACATTTTTTGAAAGCTTATAAAATGAAGATTATAGAAAAATGAGTTTTGAAAATTATAGTTCTAGTATGCAGGATTGGGGGGGGGGGGGGGGTTAGTTACGACTTCATGACAAACAATTAGCATAAATATGCTCAGCCATATCAAGTGTCACAAAATACGAAATATTGCTCAACGAAAATTCCAATTTATTTCATAAAAGATCCACAACTTTCGCACGTTTAATATGAAATTAAAGCAAAACTATCCCAGATTGCATTGCAGGCATTGACATTCTTATTTACCTGCAAAAACCAGGCAAAATAGATTGCGTAACATCTTGGGGTCGTATCTGTACATAAAATGAACTTGGGTCGCGTTATCTGTACATAAAATGAACTTGGGTTAAGTGTGCAATTCAATACCGGATTAGGGTATTTTGGCTAAAATATTCAATATTCCTAAATTTGCGCTAAATGCGGCAAAATTTAAGCAATTTGTATGTACTTATTGGCAAGTGGTCTTCAAAAATGCTGGAAATGCAATCCTAGAGTTCTTAAAATTAAAATGGCCAGAAGACTTTAAATAATTTCATTAATTTTCAACGACTTGAAGGGCCCAAATTTCAAAGTTTTATTGTTTGATGCAAGGCAAGTGCCCTCCCCTCCTATCCTCTTAAACCTAACAAGTTCGCTAGTCACCTGAAAAATCAACATGTCTTGTCTTCAAGAATATAAAGCATAATTTTTAGACATTTAAATGATGCATTGAAAATTTTATGGAATAACCCTTTCCCTCCCTTTCCCATACTATCGCATTTGAAACTGGACTGGTACGACTATTTAAAATACAATACAAAGTTGTTTTACAAATACCTTAGCCGTGGCTCGTCCCTTTAGGTAATCAGCAGGTTGAGAAAAGACGACACGTTAAAAAAGACGCAAAATCGACGTGGACATGGCGTGGGCACATCTATAACCATTTATAGACGCTATTTTTGTTCACGCTATTTTTACGTCGTCGTTGACGTCCCGTTGTCTTTGCTAAACCTTGAACGTGATTAGTTTCTACACCCCCTGCCCCTCTCTTTGAAAGTTGCCGCTATGCCTGCCATGCTTTTATTGAAAAAAATTATTTAGAGCTGACACGTGAAAGTCACAAGGTCCGTTGGGAAGATCACCAGCTTGCTTTTGATCATGAACCATTCATTCAAGTAAACCATAAGGTATACGATTGTCGTCATTGGGTAGACAGACATTCCCACGAAAAGAAAAAGATGAAATCCGTAAGTATATATGTACATTTTCTACTAATTTATTTTTGTGTGCATCTTTTCACCTATCTTGTTTTTCGTTGTCATAGTCAAACTGTGGAGATCATTCATTCAAAAAGCACCGAAAAATGGTTCAGGCAACAAGAAAGTTAAATTGTCCGGCTCAAGTCCACATGAGGGAGTACATTAAATTCCCAGAATTTAAGGTGATTAAAACATAGCAAAAATAAGCTCATAACAAGCTCGAATAAAAAGCAAAAAACTGATTTTTAATGTGCATTTTAGATTACAGAGAAGTCGATATGGCGACAAAAAACAATGTCCAAGAAATTAAGAGATTTTGTTGAGGAGGGTGGAAATGGAGAACGTTGGATTCATGTTCAGTTACCTTGTCTTTCTGAGCACAATACACATCCAATTGGAACTGTAAGGAATAAAACTGTTTGCATGTCTTATTTAATATGCTGTTCATATGAAAAATCTAAAACACATGGACACACTTAACGTACGTTTTATAACGCGAGATATTTTCGTTCAGGCTGGTGGTATTCATCAAGGAATAGATAAAATGCTGGTCTCTAAAATTCAAGAGCTGGTTGTGGGTGGGGCCCGTTCAGTTACGGAAGTGTGGAGACATCTTAAAATTTACGTTGAACAAGATCTTTACAAAGACACAGGCACCACCGAAGTCTAATCAGCGGTTTTATCCTTCCAAAACAACGATACGCAAGCATATTTACAAATCAGTTGTAAAAGAACGGTTTTCAAAGTTCGATCAAGAAAACTTACAAAAGAAAATTGAATGCTGGAAATCCAAATGCCCTGATGAAACGTTTTATTTTCGTCCGCTTGTCAAGTATTCTGAAAAGTTACCAACGGACAAAGATCAAAACGACGATCACGATGATGACGATGAATACGATGATGACGATGAAAACAACGCAGTTTTACCACAGGCTCCAAACGGATTGTTATTTGTGCATCAAACCAATAATCAAAAACGTCTTCTCCAAAGATATGGCAATGAACTTACGCTTTTAGACGCCACGTACAAAACCACCAAGTATAGTCTTGCTTTGTTTTTCCTTGTGGTGAAGACAAACGTAAATTACCAAGTAGTTGGTTCGTTCGTCTTGCAAAGTGAAACATCAGATGCTATTGCTGAAGCTCTGGGTATAATCAAGACTTGGAACGCCGCGTGGAATCCTAGCTATTTCATGGTAGATTATTCTGAAGAAGAAATGTCTGCAATCAGAAGCTTGTTTCCAGGTGTGTGTTCAGATTTGAGAAAAATTTAAGAATGGCTTTTCTTGTTGAACGGATGATCAATATATAGATGATATACCACAAGTCCTGTTTAGTGATTATCCAGTCTTGCAGACCTAAATTTAAACAATGGAGCATAATCATTTAATTTTTTAATGTTCAGCGTCAACAAATCAAAAATATAAGGAAACCACAACAAAAAAATTACTATATCTTTAAAACTACCTTAAAAGATATTCATACTCGTAACGTTTATCTCCAACGACTAAATTTAGTACATGTATTTCTGTCCATAGATTGCCAGACATACATCTGTGATTTCCACAGAGAGCAGGCGTGGGAGCGACGGCTCGCTCAAACAAGCAATGGACTCATTTCATCAAAGCAGGCAATCCTTGCAAAATTACGATCGATCGCCAAAGCTAGAACCGAAGTAAAGTTTAATGAGAAAGTCGAAGATTTAAAGTCAACAGAAGAGTGGAAAGCGAACCAAAACTTGCGCAACTGGATTGGGAACACGTGGCTGCCTCAATACAAGGTAGGAAACGTACAATTTTGAAAGTCATTTTTAAATTATATGACGATGTACGGCTATTACTGTAAAGGTTGACAGACGCTACTACGTGTAGTTTAAAAAAGATTGTTTATGTTTTGCATTCCATTTACACACACAATGATTTTCTAAAGTGAGTATTATTCTCTTTTTTTGCAGAAGTGGGCGTGGGCATTTCGAAAAGATCGACTTCTAACCATTATCAACGCAAACAATGGCTTGAAAGGCAGAACAAAGCATTTAAATAGGAGTATTTAAATGGCTGTAAGTATTCTACTTTGAGCGTTATGTTAACGGTGCTGATTGAAGACTTTCTTCCTGACCAGTATTTCAAGTAAGTCTGCGTTTACAGTGTGCTGATAAGCTAAGATGCGGCAGTGCGACATCTAGACAGGAAAATCACAAAAACAGTATATACTGTAGCTCCTAAGAGAGAAGAAACAGCTCTTTACAAGTAAATCAATAACTGAGCAACCAATTCTTTTCGCACACATTTTTCCTCTAGTAAAAAAACCTGACAGGATTGAAAATAGACTTAGTAGTTCAATAATTCTGCGAAAAAGTAAAAACTATACAAAGAGGTAAAATGAGTTAATTATTTGTTTTCCCTTTTTCAAGATATGCCGAACTCAACACAAAATTGCAGAGTAACTACCGCCGGTACAGTGCAGATGTACCATCATTCCTGCATGAGCGACCACACTCTGTGATTAAGCATTGCATGGAGAGAATGTCGACGTCCGAAGGTACTTTGCCAGATCATATCAAGATTCTGGACGAAAACAACGGCACGCTTAAAGTCCGCAGTCAGGACGATCCTACAAGGTCTTATATCATAAGCTTTGGAAGTGACTCTTCTCCAGTTGTGTCTCATCCTAGCTGCGATTGTTATGACTGGGAAAGACACAGATTACCATGCAAACATTTTTTTGCAATATTTAGGAACCATCCTGCATGGTCATTCAACAAATTACCCAAGTCATACACGGATTCCCAATTTCTCACGGTTGATCGAGTCGGATTCCAAGCTTTAAATATTGAAACACCTTCAAATAATGATGCAAGTCCACCTCAACCTGATGCAAGTAAAATTTCTGAAGAAACTGATGCTCCACCTGACCCTGCATTTACCTCTTCACAGCTTCCGCAAAAGCCCACTACACACAGAACAGATGCAGCAAGATGTCGAGAAAGACTCAGTCAAATTAAAAATTTGACTTACGTTGCAGAGGGGTGGAAAAACGCTAATGTACTAATACAAGTAAAGGAGATGTTAGATAAGTGTTACAAACTTTTGACAGATGCCTCCCCGGAAGAGAATGGTTTGGTATTAGAAGTTCCTAAAACAAAGAAACCGGATAAACGTACAAATCAATCTGATAACAAAACCTCGCCACCTGCCCATTTCAAATCTATTCCACGGCCATTAAAGAAAAATCCTGGCTCTGGTCGGAGTGGTGAAAGAGCTGCTACTCTAAAACGAAGCTATGTGTCAAGTTTGAAACAAATCGAAGAGCCACCGACAAAGATTCCCCGAGCTAAATGTAATATTATAACTGAGGAATTACCCCACTCCCCACCTAAATCTTCTCATGATAAGTCAGAAGAAATAACACTGGAAAAAGTAGCTCAAACGGTAACACCAAAGCGAGGTAATTTCAAGATTAGCGATGTTGATGTTAACTTGATTATCACCAGGAAGGAACTTACAGACCACATAGTCGGAGCTGCTCATACCGTTTTGCATAAGCAATTTCCTGCTGCTCTTGGCTTAGAAAACACAACACTTGGTCAAGTTCTCAATTTTTCTCTGCATCGCGGTGAATTTTCCCAAATTCTACACACGGGTACCCATCATTGGCTACTAGTATCAAATATTGGCTGCGAGCCAGCTTCTATAAGTCTCTACGATAGTATGTACAACGGAAGAATCAGTATGTCAATAAAAAAGCAAATTGCTAGCCTGCTTTTTGAGCAATCGCCGTCAGTCACCATCAACATCCCACACGTACACTACCAACCTAATTACGTGGATTGTGGAGTTTTTACCATTGCTTTCCTTGTGTCTTTACTTTTCGATCAAGATCCAGCAACTCTCACATACAGTGAAGGTACAATGAGATCACATTTGTTAAAATGCCTGAAGCAACATAAGCTCACTCCTTTTCCTCTGGCAAAAATTCAACAGAAAAATGTCAAAAAAGATGATCGAACTATGAAATTGTCATTAATGTGCAACTGTAGAATGCCATGGAACAAGCAAGACCTAGACAACCCAGATCTCTGGTGCACACAGTGTGAGAAATGTTTGGAGTGGTTTCACAAGAAGTGTTCTCCAACAATGCCCGATTCAGTTTTCCGCATTAAAAATGTCAAGTGGGTGTGTTCAAAATGCAAACCATAACTTTATAAGTCAAAGTGCAGCCACAGTATGCAGTTAACATTTATCTATTTATGGTAACTTACGGTCCCTAAGTGGATGTTACCATATTTTAGTTTGCTTGACCAAACTTTCATGTAGATGTTTTTCATACCAGCACTGAGATAGCTTTTATTCCCATGAGGGGGAACAGTATGATATCAAATCAACATTGTACATAATAATTTATAACTAATATTGAAATTGTTTACAGTGTAAATTATATGAAAAAGTTTTTGTTGATAACAGGTACATATATATTTTTACCAATTACAACAGTAATAGCATATATGTATCCAAAACATGTTATCAGCTCATGTTATGCTAATAAGATTTATATTTAGTAACCCCAGCCCTGGCTTTTTTGTGTGATCACAAGATGGGCTTGTAACCAAAAGTTTTTGACAATTTTATAACCCATCTTTACATCTAATTACATTAATACCACATATTTGGGGTTTTTTCAAGGCTATTGTTCTTACCGTTACCACCAACCAAGCTATCTATAACACTAATGGTGGTGACAATAGTGTTGGGAAAAACTGCATAAGTTCTATCATGTGATCACAAATCTAATGATTGTGAAATGCCAGTTTATACAATTATGCCTAGTGTAGACTAATATGTCTTGAAGACAAAACTTTTCATGGGTTTGTTTACTTTCTTAACGTAGCCAAGTTAAATACAACATTTTACAGAATGTTTACCATAACAATTCTTTAAATATTTGTAAAGTAAATATATAATATTAAGCATAAATGTAGATATATAATATTTAGCGAAGTCAGTGCATATATTTGCCTTTAAAATTTTAACTAAAATGAGATAAATTTGAGTACTACTCCAAGGATGGATAAAATTGTCATTTAGTAAATGTAACAATATCATTTTACTTACTTCTTGACGTGAAAATCACCATAATTACTAAGAAAAAACAAAGTGTGCATTATCCACGCAAAATACCCGCGACACGCAACGCGACGTTCGGAAGTCGGAGATCTATCTTCGGAAACAATTTCCGAAGATACCTACCTTTGCTGGATGTCCGAGTGCGCCTTCCCAACACTAAAGTAAACGAATTGCATACGATTATTCTTACTGGTTAAAATGCAGTTTTACCATAAGGTGTAGAAATTACAGATGTTATTAAAGCCACCCCGAAGACCCATGGTGGAAAGTTTTCTTTTCCTGCGCCAGAGATTGTGATCCTCCTGCACCAAAATATACTGAAATAGCTGTATGCCACGCCAGAGATCTCTGGCGCAACTGACAAACTTTCCACCAAGGCCGAAGACTAGAATTTTTCATGTTGTAAAACTGAAAAATTTGGAAATTTAAAGGGAAATGGCAACAAAATTTTTTATCGTCTCTTCAAATTGAGACTCCAAAACATTATATAGAAATCTATTACAGAATTTTTATACTTGCCTTATTTGGTGAGATATTTTGACATGAAATCTTTAGTTGTCCGCCATCTTGGATATTTATAGATATGCACGATACGTCACAACTGGGATCACGTGATTTTTTTTTCTACGACACAATGGTTAAAATGCTCTCATAACCGCATGAGCGGTTAGAGTTTCGGATTTCAGCACAGACTGGGAAGATTTCAAACAATATTTGATTGTTGATAGGTATTTATGAGGATTTTCGACCGGCTTACTCTGTTGTTACGTCACCAAAACATTGTTAATGAGGTGAAAATTTAATCCAAGATGGCGGACAGTTCGTTGATTTTGGTGAGAATATCTTCCGAAGTAAAACAGAAATAAAAATTTTGCAATAGACTTCTATTTAATGTTTTAGAGTAAAAAAATAATATGGTTGTAAAAACAATTCTAATATCAACATAACTTAAAAAAATGCCAGTAGATAAGCTAAATTGTTGCAACATGTGATGGCTTATGTCTATAGTTAAACATTTCCAAAGTATGTATTACAAAATGCCAAATGATATAAACTAAAAAGTTGTTCTTGCTGTGGAAGTGGATGATCCCTGGTTGGATGAAAAAGAGTGATACTATTAATGCATGTGTTGGCTGTTGGGAAAAATGATGAAACTCCTGGAGTAAACTTTAGACTTGGTGGGCACATAAATCCAAGAACTGGCTCTTGATCAGTTGCAGTGCCAAACTGCATTATGTGAGCAAGCATTAAATTACTCCTTCTACCACCTTAAATATAAAAATTCTTATTAATTTTCTGCCTGTGGCAAGTCTAAGCATAGCAATAGTTTTGAGATACATATTTCTGTTTAGATTATTGTAAATCTGCATGACATGATTAGTTGTCATGCTAATCTTTGTTGATATTCTTTGCAATGCTGTTGATTTTTCTGTATGATCTTCTCAATGAGGTGCACACATATAGTTACACTATTTTTGACAATAAAGTGAAATTGGATCTTCTAATAATTGGCAATGACGCAGCACATACTAAACAGAATGGTGACTTAACACTAATATTAAACAGGTGATTAACATACTTGCAGTTTCCCGAATATACTTCAAAAATGCTGAGTATACAGATTTTTTCATGGTAAAGTTGTTGGAACCTTCAGGACTGAATGTGGTTTGAACGATTGTAACAATCTTTTAACTGCAAGAACTGAAAATTCGCTGGGTAAAAAAAGATACCTCGTCACAGGCAATCTTTTCACCAGCTAAAAAACAAATTGTGTAATCAAGATAAAATGTGGAATAAAATAACTTGTATATACAGTATTCACTTTCCTAATTCTTCCTGGATTTTCTAAAACATTTCATCATCAACCACTAAGCACAATTGTCAGTAAAGAAAATGAAAAAAAAAATCACCTGATAAATTCCAAGTTTTGCAAGTCCATTTCTTAGTTGAAGAATACATGGTTGTGGTGATGTCTCATTGAAAATTTATTCCATTAGCTCTTGATCAAGAAACTGTGGGATTGGTCCATTCTGTACCACGCTTAGACCTAGTACATTAAATGTAATTGCACAAATGAATATTTGCAGCACATGCTACAGCACTTGTAGAAAAATAAATAAATACTATATATTTTGGATAAATGATTACAAGTTCAGATATACATGTATTAATGCTATGTTTTAGACAATAATAATCCTCCACATTTTCAAGGCCTAGAAGGGGTAGTCTCAATGTTATCAAGTACTGTACCCAACGGGGTGTGTCACATGTAGTAACCTTAATAATTTCCAACATTTCATCAGTCTGACCAAATTTTCATCCTGAAAATCATCCAATTGTAATAAAAACTGACTTTAATTTATGTTATAAAGTCCTTTTAATTTTGTCTTGTCCAATATTTTTACAAAGTATCTACATACATTTTTATTTGCTATAACTGAGCAATTTCAAAAATGAACACACTTTTGGTGATTGTTTGAAAACCATGTATTTATGTGTGGAAAAATCACAAGAATTATTCTGTTAAAATAATGTGCTTAAGTCAAATTAATTTTACAGTTACTCTTCTCTTCGAGAACATAGCACAGGTGTAGCTATGCTTGTTTAAAATCCATTGTTAGAATGTGCAGAAATAATTTATAAAACCACTCACCCATCAGAATTTCAACGGTTTCATAATCATCTGCAAGATGTTCTCTAATGCCTTTGTCAAAATACTTTTCCTTAATTGACAACATGACCAACCGAAAAAATTCCTTACGAGGGCCCCCATAATCATTAGCACACTGCAAAAAATACAACATTCAATCTGTAAGAAAAACTTAAAAATTACCTTTGCAATAGAAAAAAGGCCTAAGTGCTGCATATTTTATAGTCATCAAAACTTTGAAATATAAGATCTTTTGTTGTTTATTCTGCTGTATATAGCAAAAATATAGCTTACCCCATTATAAAATTGCTCCTGTAAAGTCATCCCCAGGTCTTCAATTTCCTTAATTTCATCAAATGCTGTTGATAAAATATCTCCTCTGTCAACCAGTATGTAGTTTGTGGCACCCTCAGTCACAACTGTTGGATCACTAATATCTACACTGCGACCCACGATATTAGTTTTATAAGATATTTATGCCGTACGTGTTCAAGATGACCATTACCATTCATTAAGACTTACGAACATCAAAACAAAGTTGCGAGAAGATCTTTACGATTAGTCACATGACTGAAAATATTTGGCGCTGTTCCATATTTCAGGCGGACCACGCTATTAGTTTTAAAAATATGATAACACGATAAGACGTCGTTTTAACTGGAAGTGGAAACGACATTCTTTAACCAAAAACAGCATAGGTAACAACAAGAGAATGTTTTAGTTAGAAAATAAACGAACTTGGTGTCATAGTTGCAGGATTTTTCAAAGAATACGTGGAACGGAAGAAAGGAGGGATTATGGACTTCTAAAATGGATAAGAATGGGAGGTATTAGGCGTTTGAAAGAGAACTGTTCGTAAATTATCATGATCAACGTCTATCAACATTTTGAGAAAGTTTGCTTTGCCCTATATCTCCAAAACTAGCAATGATGGATTCCTGGTAAGGAATAATAATTCTAAAATTACCTCCACTGTTGTCGTGGAATAAACGTTTGGAACTGGATTAAGGCAAAAAAATGCTTGAGAGCACAACGGAAGTTTGTACTTTTGACGGGCAGATGAAATTAGCATGATAAAACTTGGAAAATGCATGCATGAGTTAGATTATTGATATTCAATGATGGTATGTGACAGGCGAGGCTAAGGAGTCAACAAAAAGTGGTAAAATAAACGAGTTCTGCTGCTAACAGCCGAAATAGGGATCAGAGGTCTCTTTTGCACATTTAAGCGCGTATGAAGACATGTTGATTGCTAATAATACGGGTCTAAATTATCGTTCTACCACTTCTTTGACAGGTACCTAAAGCCTTTCATCAGAAGTTAATTCCTTTTCCCAGCATTAAGGCATTATCATGTTGATCTCGACTTGTCTGTCTTGTCTGTCTCGACTTGTTGTGCTTTCAAGCACTTTTTTGCCTCAATCCAGTTCCAAACGTTTATTCCACGACAACAGTGGAGGTACTTTTAGAATTATTATCGCTTACCAGGAATCCATCATAGCTAGTTTTGAAGATATATGGCAAAGCAAACTTTCTCAAAATCCTGATAGACGTTCATCATGATAATTTACGAACAGTTGTCCTTCAAACGCCTAATACCTCCCATTCTTATCCAATTTAGAAGTCCAGAATCCCACTTTTCTTCCGTTCCACGTATTCTTTGAAAAATCCTTTAACTACGACACCAAGTTCGTTTATTTTCCAACTAAAACATTCTCCTGTTGTTTCCTATGCTGTTTTTGGTTAAAGAATGTCGTTTCCCCTTCCAATTAAGTTAAAAACGACGTCTTATCGTGTTATCATATTTTTAAAACTATTAGCGTGGTCCGCCTGAAATATGGAACAACGCCATATATTTTCAGTCATGTGACTAAAATCAAATATCAACATCGTAAAGATCTTCCCATAATTTTGTTTTGATGTTCGTAAGTTTTAATGAATAGCAATGCTCATTTTGAATAGGTACGGCATAAATATCTCATAAAACTAATATCGTGGGTCGCAGTGTATTTGCCTTTCAGTGACAAAAACACTTTGATAATATCACAGTATTTCCACTGGGTCAGATATATCTTCAACAATACAGTGGTCAACAGCCTGACTGGAAATATCATCAATTGGAAGTGATGACAATGTAGGATCTGGAATGTGTTGGACATTATTAGAATCAATTGGTGGATCATTCACCACTATATCCTGTGTTATTTCTGAAAATTCTTCAGTGTGAAGAGAAGTTTGAGGTGGTCCCTCAGACCCATCACTTTCATTCTCCATGGGAAGCTGTTGAGAACAAGTCCAAATATGTTTTCTCAATTTTCGTACCAAGACATCCTGACCACAACCATGACACTTTTCTGTCACTTCTGAAACACTTTCTGCCACAACTGCCCCGGCGAAAATTTGATGAATTATTCATGAAACGTTCATGAAAATTGTTCATGAACATCCATCAAAACAACATGAACTGTTCATGCACGTGCATGAACGTTAAATGGCACAGTTCATCAAAATAGGAATTCATGAATAAAAAGTTCATGTACGTTTTTGTTCATGAACATTTCATGAACAAATATTCATGCACTTTTGAAGAATAATAATGAATAATGTTCATGAAATATTCATGATTTTCTCATGAACGTTAAATGGCACAGTTCATGAAAGTAATAGTTCATGAACAAAAAGCTATGAATATTTGCTCATGAATCATTCATGAACAAATATTCATGAATTCTTCACGAACTTTCATGAAAAATAGTCATGAATTATTCATGATTTCCTCATGAACGTTAAATGGCACAGTTCATGAAAGTAGCTGCTCATGAACATTTCGTGAATTACTGATTCATAATATGCTCATGAAACTATCTCATGAACAATATTCATAACATTCTCATGAAGCTGTTCATGAGTATTTGAAGAACATTTAAGGAACAATATTCATGAAATTCTTATGAAACTGTTCATGAATATTTGAGGAACAGAATTAAGGCAAAAAAATGCTTGAGAGCACAACGGAAGTTTGTACTTTTGACGGGCAGACGAAATTAGCATGATAAAGCTTGGAATGCATGCATGAGTTAGATTATTGATATTCAATGATGGTATGTGACAGGCGAGGCTAAAGAGTCAACAAAAAGTGGTAAAATAAACGAGTTCTGCTGCTAACAGCGGAAATAGGGATCAGAGGTCTCTTTTGCACATTTAAGCGCGTATGAAGACATGTTGCTTGCTAATAATACGGGTCTAAATTATCGTTCTACCACTTCTTTGACAGGTACCTAAAGCCTTTCATCAGAAGTTAATTCCTTTTCCCAGCATTAAGGCATTATCATGTTGATCTCGACTTGTCTGTCTTGTCTGTCTCGACTTGTTGTGCTCTTAAGCACTTTTTTGCCTCAATCCAGTTCCACACGTTTATTCCACGACAACAGTGGAGGTACTTTTAGAATTATTATTGCTTACCAGGAATCCATCATTGCTAGTTTTGAAGATATATGGCAAAGCAAACTTTCTCAAAATCCTGATAGACGTTCATCATGATAATTTACGAACACTTCTCCTTCAAACACCTAGTACCTCCCATTCTTTTCCATTTTAGAAGACCAGAATCCCTCTTTTCCGCCGTTCCACGTATTCTTTGAAAAATCCTTCAACTATGACACCAAGTTCGTTTATTTTCCAACTAAAACATTCTCCTGTTGTTTCCTATGCTGTTTTTGGTTAAAGAATGTCGTTTCCCCTTCCAATTAAGTTAAAAACGACGTCTTATCGTGTTATCATATTTTTAAAACTATTAGCGTGGTCCGCCTGAAATATGGAACAACGCCATATATTTTCAGTCATGTGACTAAAATCAAATATCAACATCGTAAAGATCTTCCCATAATTTTGTTTTGATGTTCGTAAGTTTTAATGAATAGCAATGCTCATTTTGAAGAGGTACGGCATAAATATATTATAAACCTAAAATCGTGGGTCGCAGTGTAGTTGCCTTTCAGTGACAAAAACACTTTGATAATATCACAGTATTTCCACTGGGTCAGATATATCTTCAACAATACAGTGGTCAACAGCCTGACTGGAAATATCATCAATTGGAAGTGATGACAATGTAGGATCTGGAATGTGTTGGACATTATTAGAATCAATTGGTGGATCATTCACCACTATATCCTGTGTAATTTCTGAAAATTCTTTAGTGTGAAGAGAAGTTTGAGGTGGTTCCTCAGACCCATCACTTTCATTCTCCATGAGAAGCTGTTGAGAACAAGTCCAAATATGTTTTCTCAATTTTCGTACCAAGACATCCTGACCACAACCATGACACTTTTCTGTCACTTCTGAAACACTTTCTGCCACAACTGCCCCGGCGAAAATTTGATGAATTATTCATGAAACGTTCATGAAAATTGTTCATGAACATCCATCAAAACAACATGAACTGTTCATGCACGTGCATGAACGTTAAATGGCACAGTTCATCAAAATAGGAATTCATGAATGAAAAGTTCATGTACGTTTTTGTTCATGAACATTTCATGCACTTTTGAAGAATAATAATGAATATTTGCTCATGAATCATTCAAGAAAAATTCATAATATGCTCATGAAACTGTTCATGAATATTGTGGAGTATCTCATGAACAATATTCATGACATTCTCATGAAGCTGTTCATGAGTTTTTGAGGAACATTTAAGGAACAATATTCATGAAATTCTTATGAAACTGTTCATGAATATTTGAGGAACATTTAAGGAACAATATTCATAAAAGTCTCATGAAACTGTTCATGAATAGTTGAGGAATATTCATAACCTGACACGTCACAACGAACTACGACAATTTTTGTCATTTGCTTGCATGTATATACATGATATATGTTAAATTTTTTCTTAAATCTCATAGATTGTTTCCCAATAACTTGCCATTTATCCATGCGCCGACCAGAGTGCCAAGCTTCCTTTGTACAAACAAGCCCGCGGGGGTATGTTTCAATCTTAGTTGTTTATAAAGGTTCCACAAAATTCTGTTGTGTGCAAATGATTTCATTTTTACCATTTTCACAAACCTATTTCACAAGGTTATGCTATTTGTACGTTAAAGGGAAATGGCAACAAAAATTTTTATTGTCTCATTTGAAAGAGACTTTAAAAGTAATATATAAACGTTTTTTACAAAATTTTTATATCTGTTTTACTTTGGGAGATATTGTCACCTGAATAATCGAACGGTCCGCCATCTTGGATAAATTTTTAACCTCATTAACAATGTTTTGGTGACGTCACAACAGGGATAAGCTATTCAAAGCTTCTCCTAAATATCTACCAACAATGAAATTTTGTTTAAAATCTTTTCAGTCCGTGCTGAAATATGAAACATTTACCATGTGTGTGGTTAGGGTTAGGGTTATCCCACAACAGGGATAAGCCATTCAAAGCTTCTCCTAAATATAGTCCGTGCTGAAATCCGAAACGCTTACCATGTATGTGCTTATTAGAGAAGATTAATCATTGTGTCGTAAGAAAAAAAATTGCGTGACCCCAGTTGTGACGTGTCATGCATATCTACAAATATCCAAGATGGCGGACAACTAAAGATTTCAAGTTAAAATATCTCACCAAACAAGGCAGATATAAAAATCCTGTAATAGACTTTTATATACTGTTTTGGAGTCTCTTTCAAATAAGCCGATAAAAATTTTTGTTGCCATTTCCTTTAATAAAAATACATTAATTAAAATTGTACAGGGTGTTTAAAAATAGACCCTTTCAAATTCAAATTAGCAGCAACCAGTTGTATTAAGTTTTAGTTGACAACTCTTCATGCTTCGAATTAACGATACGCAAAATACAAGGTCTACTACGCAAAGGTATTTTTGCTTATAAGCAGTTTGAAGCATTCTGAGGTGTCGCGTGAACACAACAGGTTTCGTCTAAAAAAATTTGATTTGGAAAGGGTGATATAACTATAAATATAGTACGGACAAGAGCGAGTTAAAATTCGGGATTTTTTAACAAATTATCGGCCATATGTATGCTATACATTCTAACGGAATGTAGCAACTCGGTAGCAATCGAAATTACACCAAGCACTATAGTGCTCAGGGAACTGCAGGGTACCAGTTATTTAAGTGTCAAAACATTCTTTTAATATTACAATTCTTGATTATTTTCATGTTTATATGTTAGCATGCAATTAGCAAATAAATAGAAATGTAGAATAGGGGCTGTTCTAGAGTGCCAAACAGTTCAAGTTGACCATCAGCCACCGCCTGTTAAGACTGATTTCCATTCATTGCAATTTTGCGATCGCTTTCTTTTGAAGTGTATTCAGTCAGCCATATCTAATGAATTCGTTCTACTTGACTTCACACATTTCAAAAGAAAACGATCGCACAAAATCGAGCGCTTGCTAAATCGCACTGAATGGAAATCCGCCTTTACTGCACAAAACTCACCAATTACATGTTACTGGCCTTTGTATAACTTTAATTCTTTGTTTTCTTACTGGTAGATGTACTTCCTTAATAAATAGTGTATACTAACTTTACCGGACATCTTAACAATTTTCGCTGGGTATACCTTTCCCTGGTATTTCGCCTGAACATTCTCGCCAATTCTGTAATTTTTGAACTCTTTTCTCGGGGACGTGACGCTTTTGACATTAATAACGCTGAAAAGTCCTTCCAAGATCCATTCAACCAAAAGAAACATTGTAAAGTCAAACAGTATATATATATATATATATATATATATATATATATATATATATATATATATATATATATATATATATATATATATATATATATATATATATAATATATATATATATATATATATATATATATATATATATATATATATATATATATATATATATATATATATATATATATATAAACGCAATACGATCTTCACTATATAAAAGCGCAATGCTCACACGAACACTATGCAATTTCGTCTTTCACACGCAGTCGCAGCCAGCAGTTTTATCAGATATAAGATAAAATGCGACATGCAATTAACGACGGAAATTACAGGCGACCTGTAACATGGGTGTTTTCCGCCGCTTTTTTGTGAGGTTTTTATTAAAGAGCAATGCATGTTTTTATTGTCATTCCGCATAACAAGATGTCCGAACAGAAAAATAACTATTTTATTGAGGCCCTAGATGCACAAGGAAAAAGGACGTATGAATGCAAGCTTTGCAAACGAAAACTTGCTTCGAAAAAAAAACATCAGGCATCATTTTTTTTCAGCGCACAGTTTCTGTAAGTATTCTTATTTCTATACTAGCCGAGTTCTGGAGCGTATAGAATATATATGTAGCAACCATGGCCATGCACACGCCATGGAGTTTGAACCTACTTATATGTTGGTTCATTAAATAGATACAAGCGCCAAGCAATGTGACTCTAACAACAGTATTACTTATGAATTTAAATTGTTTATATATATATATATATATATATATATATATATATATATATATATATATATATATATATATATATATATATATATATATATATATATATATATATATATATATAATGTGCTAGTTTTGGTTAGCGAAATACAAAAGAGTGCTCAATGACATATAGACAGAGCGAAATGTATAATTGTGCAAAATACCTCAAAAACTTACCACTACAGTCTGTTTCATCCAGAGGGAATCTTCAGGTGATAGACAAATTTCGAAAATGTGCGAGCTTCTTTTATGCTCAAGGCGGAAACGTGGGCGCGTGGGTGGTAGAATAGCATGCATTCCTTTCTTTGTTTAGGTTGTTTACCTGAAATCTGCTTTTGTGTTGGCAGGCCGAAACTATTTCCGATCTTTTGTTAAGCAAGCAATTGTTTTTTTCTTTCAAAATACTAATTTTTTCCTCCAAACATAAATTACATCTTTTGGATCCTCCCGTGTAAGAAATAGACTTTTTTTATTATGGACCATTTTATGGTGAAATCTGTTTTCTTTTGCTTTAAGTGCCAAACGTGCTTCGAAAGTTCCGTCTCGTTCGAATATTTTTTGTGTGTGAAAGATTTGATATGATTCCTGTATCGCTCTTTGAATGTGTTTGAGGTCATGCCAATGTAGTGCTTTGTGTCCTGTGCGTTGCCAGTAAAAATTGTTGCTTTGTATACAATGTCCTTACTCATGCACTTGTTCTGCAATGGGCATGCGTGCTTGTTCCTGCAGTTACAGTTCTCTGCGCTAATGTCTTGTGGTTGGCTTTTCCTAATTATGCGTGTGTTGTGGCTTGTGATAATTGACTTAACGTTACTCATGCAGCTGTAACTGACCTTAACTGTGTTCCTATTGAAAATTTTGTGTAACTTGTTGCCTATTGGAAAGTGCGTGTCTACAAGCTTGAGGAAACTGCGTGCGATGTTTGTCTTGACATTTTTGCTAAATGGTGGGTTAAACCAAATGATGTTGCGTTGTCTGTTCCTGCGTGGTTGCTGTGTTACATGTGGCATGTATTCCAGCTTGTGGCTGAAGTTGCTATGTCCTAGTGCATTTTGATATGTTTGTACTGCATCGTCAAATACTTGTTTGTCAGATGACAGCGTTGAAATGCGCTTGTTGATGGATGCTGGAAGTTGCCTTAAGATGCTGGGTGGGTGGTTAGAGTGTTTGTGTATGTATAACGGATCGTCATTGGGCTTCCTATAAGGTTTATATTTTCCAGTAGAAAGGTCGAAAGTTACGTCTAGAAAGTTTACCACGTGCAAATTTGATTCTGCTGTTATTTTTAGGCCAAACTGTTCGAAAATTTTATGTAGCTCTTTCCTGGTTTTGTCTGCCAAACGTGCTGATCTGTTTTTAATAATCGCCAAACCATCATCCCTGTACAAGCCAATGTTTTTCTTGCCAAACTTTTTTCCTAAATGGTTTAAGATGAAAAGACCTACTAGTTCGCAAATTTCTGCCCCGTCATAGCTACCCATGGTAACATCAAACAAATTGCTATTGTTGTTTTTGATCCACGGTCTTCCGTGATTGAAAAGGAGTGACTTTCTAGCGTGTTTTATTATAGAAATGTCTTCGTCCGAAATGTCAGCCAAATTGGAGGCCCAAGATAATGCTTGGTCCAGTAAATTTTCTGAAATTGACGGGTAAAAGTCGACTATGTCAAACGAAATGAAAGAATGCCTAGATTTTTCCTCGATGCTGCCAAACCATTCTATAACGTTTTGCGTGTTTCTCCATTGGTTTACGTTCAAAATTGTCCGAAGTTTTGTGTTTAATTTGTCCAAAATTGATTTACTAATTTTTCCGGAATCGCTTTTTGCTGGGTTGATGAGCCGGCATTTTGGGTTGTTTTGAAAATTTAAAG